>JBBMOI010000003.1:31615000-31620000 GCA_038088405.1 Porites divaricata | reverse complement strand
GGGAAGAGTTTTTCAAAGACCAGCAAAGCAATGGTGAGATAGCTCTAAATTATATATTAATGCTTAATTTTATAGGGCAACATATACTTTATTTTATAGGGCAACATATACTTTATTTTATAGGGCAACATACGGAGAATGAAGATTTGCTTCCCATCGAATATTTTCATGCCTGGCAACAGTTTTATTACTTTAAGTGCAAGAATTCATTAAGCTTTTAAAATTAGTTTTAGTGACTCATGATCTGGTTGTAGGGATTTAGAACTACTCTCAAAATCTCTGAACGAAGACCTGATAATAACAAATAACAAAATAATAATAACATTGTACTGTAGGTCAATTAAGAAAACTCTTAATGCATTTGTTTCAACCAGATTGATTAACATGTTCAAACATTCTTTCTATAACAGTTTTTTATCTTTTTTTTTTTACAGTAACCATGAAAAAGGGAAACAGGTGGTCAGTAGCCACTATTAGAGTTGGTAAGTAGTCAAAACCTCAATGCCCTAACTCCACAGTATGATTTCCATATACATACCAATACATCTACTTTTCTCAATCATACATTTTCTGCACTTAAAAAATATTTTTGTCCACTAGAAAATATTGTTAACATATATCTTTGATGACAGCTAGTATTTTATGTACCACAGCTCTGGCAGTATACAACCGATGTCCATCAGCTTATGAGGCAGTACGTGATCTTCATATACTACAGCTTCCTTGCACAAAAGTGCTGAAGAAGATCTTAAAGGATGGTGCTGAGAATCCTGGTATTGACCACAGTTACTTGGAGTCACAACAAAAGAAGTTTAAGGCATACCAACGACAGTGTGAAAGTGTGGGACATCCCCAGCCTCTAGGAATTGGTGTCTTGATGTGGGATGAAGTAAAGGTTAGGGAAGAACTATTAATAATTGTTACTTCCCACATTTCAAACTGAGACTGTAGTCCAGGAAAAACAGAGGGGTAGCATTGTTCTGAACTGTGAAAACCAAGTGTCCAGCATATGATTTCTATGAAAAAATTAAGACTTTTTTTTTCATATTGTAAGAGCAATACTATAGTTAGATGCCAGGGTCTACCACTAGCACTAGCACTAGCACCCAGTACTAGTATTATGGTACCCCATGCATTTTATAATATGTCATAAAAAAGAAATCAGCAATAAGAGGAGCCCATAAGATATATGTTTTTTTGCATTATGTTTGGTTCCTTCGTTACTCTTGTGATAAAATTCACATTTTTTTTTTCTTTTAGGTCCAGATGAAAGTAGCCTGGAACTTAAAAGGTGGAGGAATATCCGGTTTCACTATGGACCATGATGAGTTGCCTGTGTTGCATGATGTTTTCTCATCAGCCATTGCAAGTGGGTGCCTGAAGACTAGCTACATAGTGCAGTTTCTTTGGAGGGACTTGACGTCTGGGTTTGACCTGATTGGACCTTATTTTCCTGTCCCGAACTCTATGGATTCAAATGTCCTACAAGAATTTTTCATGCTGTGCCTGAAAGCATTCAGTGCATATGGTTTTAGAGTTGCCATCGTTCTTTGCGATGGTGCATCTTCTAATTTGACTCTATTGAAAATCTTATGTGGATTTCCAAGGGCAACACTCCCCATTGATGAGGAGGCAGCAGATGAGAGAGCTCGGTACTCTTTGGACATGTCGTTTACTAACCCGGAGGATCCTACGGGAAATCCAATATTTGCAATGATTTGCCCAAGTCATCAGGTAAAAAGCTTCTTTAAACTGCTGTTACTACTTCATGTAAGTCATTTAAGGAAGGTCAACTCTTATGAAGTTGCACACACAATAAACCCTGTGCTTTTTTAGTTGTTTTAAGCTCTTCAAATTCTCTGGTTGATTCATGACCTTTTAGCAAAACCAAAAATTGTTTGTCAACAATGAAATTTTTTTTAACTATCCTAATTTAGGACAATTTTCCGTAACTGTCCATGACTTTCCAGGCCTGTGAAATGTAATTTATAACTATTTCCAATAACGTTCTTTTGTTAACAATATTGTTAACTAGATGCTGTCAGAAAACAAAATTTGCCAGTATGCATGGAATTTAAATCATATCCATATTCACTGATTTGTTTGCAGGAAACTGTCCCTTCCACTCAAATGTAGTAAATTATTGTCATTGTCAGATTAGTATTCCATTCAAAGAGAGTTGGTGTTCAATACACTGATTTTTACATGTAGTTGTTGTCGCTGTTACTTTCCTGTCCAACACATATTTTCCAACTGCAACACCCCCCCTCCCCTGTTACTACACATTTTCAGAAATTATCATGAAACATTCTGTACAGATTTATGTTATATAATATGATATTTTTACTGTAATATGTTATTACAGCCCACTTTTTTAATTTGTAGCTTAAAAATATGATAGCTGCCTTGTACAGCTCAAGACCAAATGGGTCCAAGAAGCTGACATTGGATGGCACCCAGTTTGGATGGGAAACAATCCAGAAGATATATGACGAGGAAATGCAAAGGGCAGAAAGGGGTACCAGCCGCAAAGTTCCTGGACTGAAATATGCTTTTGTGTATCGTGACAACTGGACTCGTCTAAATGTGAGGCCAGCAAAAATCATGCAGGTGATTGATTGTTTTCTGTTTTAATAAAAGTGACTTTAACTTTAAGTATCATAATCCAAGGTGGAGCAACAACTGCCATGCAGTCATCAATTGCTGCATCTTACATTCAATTCAAAAATCAAAAACAATGAAAATAGTACAGTAAAACCTCTATTAAGGGGACACCCTCAGGACCTTCCCAAGTGTCCACTTAATAGAGGTTGTACCCTTAATTGGGGGTCTGCTTAATAGAGATTTCACTGTAATTAATGTAGGCTGCAACAGTGGTGACCTTACTATGATTTAATCATTAGCATCATTGGTGTAATTATAATTTTAGCTATTTATTCTCCTATAGCAACGCTACATGATTGCAGCAGTCCAAGACCTTACTGGGCAGAGTGCAAAGCCTGTTGCTAGTTTCTTGGAGGCGTGTAACTTGATTTTTGAAAATGGTTTATTGAGCTCACGGAGGGTTAGAAGCATGAACAGCCCAATCATCCAGAACATCAAAAGAGGAATGGAATTCTTTGAAAAATGGTGTTTCAGCCATGAACAAACAGGTACAAACATCTGATTCTAAGAAATACCCTGTGCATTTTAGTCAAGCAAGAATTGGGAGGATTTTCATCCTTTTGCTAATTCCTCCAGCTGCATAAACACCAAACTATTATATTTGCAAAAATGAATATGAAGACCTGTCGTAAACAAATGATTTTAATGGGTTTGGTGATTGCTGAAGATATCTTGTACATTAATACTATTGCATTTGTTTGCCTTAGAATATCCTGATAATAGCAGGAAATCTCGTCAGAGCAAGTTCCTCGCATGGCAGGTTAGTTTAAGTTGATAAATTATTATTAGGTACCGGTAGTTCCATGGCTAATATGGGTCATTATCAACAGTTGAAATAAGCAACAAAAAATCGTTGAAGCATTCAGATATGTGTGGGGTGATTATTTTTTGCTATACAATGGTAAAATGAAACAGGTTCCATTACATCTATGTGGTTAAAGGAGCCATTTTCTAAAACAATACATTGTTTTTGAAGTGTTGTTTTATTATCAAAATTTAAATAGTCTTGTTGGCAATGTTATTTGAACAGCAGGTTGTAGTGCATGCAAAAAAGATGTTAAAGTACATGTCAATGAAAATTCACTTTCTAATCAATTTTTTGTATTGAGTGGTAATTGAACTTTTTTTCTCCTAGACTTGGGATCTGCTAAGAGTTGTGGTTAATGGCTTTCTGTCATTTTGTGAGTGGTTCTTCACCAACGTGTCTCCAGATGGAAGATATTTCATTAGCCCTTTACGAATTAATGGCAGTGCATTGGAGTCTATCTTCAGTGTACTTAAACATACAAGTGGTGGAAATTTGTCTGCTATTTCTTACTCTCCTGCATTAGGCAGATTAATTAGTAGGAAAGCCTTAATTCATAATAAGAATTCGGAGAAGGGATACAGGGATGTTAAGCTTAACATAGATGGGGGTGCAACCTCTGCTGAAGACCAGGTTTCCGTTTTGTGCACTAGTGTCTCAAATACACTTTGTAAATACATTTTCCCATGCACTATTGCTCATTCCTCAATTGGAGGAAGACAAGGCAGCAATGCCTGTACCATAATAGCTGTTAAGTTCGGGGCCTATATTTCACAGCATAAGCTTGAAGTTTCTTTACTGTGGAAACAGCTGCCGCAATTGTGGATTCACTCTCTAATTAATGCAATCTGCGATGGCAATGAAGTGTATGATGAACTTTACGGTGACACAGCCGTCTACCTTGATGTAGAGGATGTAGTGCAGTCAGTGGGCACAGAATTCAATGTTGAGTCTGTCAGTGCACTTTTTGGGTTTACAAATGCAAATGATTATGCTGATCTGGCAGCCCATCTAAGCAATGTTCAGCAGCCATCCTTTGGCGTACTTATTGGCTGTGAAAAGTCTGTGGGGATCCTTGTACAGGTTAATGGCCTTTGTGCCCTGATTGACAGCCATATTCATGGCAACAGAGGTGCCATCATTTTAATGGCCAACACTCCAGGCAGTCTCTTGATTTTCTATTCAAGGATACTTCATGATCAAAATCTAGACTTAGCCACTGGCACCTTTACATGGGTCAAGTATAGAAATGCAGTCACCCTTTAGGAATACTAAAGATAACGTCACATTAAACTACAAGTGCTTATGGGTTGTTTTACTGCAAACTTACTTTGATGAAAGTTAGTTTGTTTGATAAAAGCTTGTTTGTTTGTAAATAGTTTTGTGTACCTGGGTGAAAGAAGAAGGAATTTTCATGGTTATATATTTTCCTTGTTCACTGGCAAACAAAGAACCTGTTTGACTGCATAAAATTAGTATTGAAATAACTGTTTCACTACTGTTAAACCTCTTTCAATAATTATTGTCTACC
>JBBMOI010000003.1:31397500-31610000 GCA_038088405.1 Porites divaricata | reverse complement strand
AATGGTAAGTATCTTAAACTAGCGAGTTTCACGACAGAAGGTGCAGTGTGGTAAGTTGCTTGCAGTTAATGCTCCGTATGTGTACGAGTGTGACTTCAAAATATTGTCGACAGGAACACCTTTTTTTAGAAGCTAATTACCGATAATCATCTCCTGCTCTTTTGGCTTTCGTTTTTTTTTTTTTTTTTCGTTTCTTTGTAGCTTGGATGCTCACTAGAATCACATGTTACTAAAACGGGGAACGGGGAGCGGGGAACAAGAAAATGAAAAATGGGAACAAAATCTGACTTAAACCCTAGCCCAATTAGTAATTTCATTTCCAATTCTTTGCTTTGTTCCCAGTTTTCCATTTCCCTGTATCCATGCCTTGTTCCCATTTCCCCGTTTCTCGTTTTAGTACATCCCTTTCTGTTTGTCATTTTTGTCGTTTTGCCACATTTCCGTTTTCATTATTTCAAGTTTTCATCTCCACGGTATGCTCTTATTGTGTCATTCTTATGGGCCACTCTCACGAAGAAGGCATTTGACTAAAACTACTAAAATTCATTTTGTTTTTGCATTTTTGTTCAAATTTCTCAATCCCACTGAGGTTAAAAAACAATAGCCCTAATTTGCACAATAAAACAACAAAGTGAAGGACTCTGGTAATAGTAATATTAAAATGACGTCATCGTGTAATTCCGGCACAAACAGTCCTCTAAATAGTTATGTTTTTTGTCTTCATTCCCGTTTTCCCTTTGGTAGGATTTCCTTTATTACGAATGATTTTTAGTATATAATAGTTGCTTCATATTAGTTGGTGCTTTTTTTCTCCTTGTTTTTGGTCCCATATAAGGTAAAAGGGACCGAAATATGCCAAAGACCACCAGCGGAAAATAGGTCTTTCTTTGGTTTCCGATTGCGATGGATATATTGGTTAGAGGACAAAGACCGTAAAAACTACAGTCGGATAAGATTTTGCTTTCTTTTAACATGCTGTAAACTCTGTTCTTGTTTATATAAAGATGTGCAGTTCAGTAAGTCTTCGGAGGTAATCATGTAAGGGGCCGTAAAAAAGAGAGGTAACAGATGTGGAAATTTGACATTTTATTAGCGCCAATTTCACAAGAGCTGGTCTCTTACGATACTTTAAAGACCTACTGCGGCCTACGCTGCGGAATTTCATAGCGTTATTTTTAGTTCAAACAAATCATTGATTATAAGGGGATTTTTTGCTGTTTGAAAAGCAATAATAATCTTTGAAAGTCAATCAAATTCCAGCAAAATAAGTACTATGCAGCTCTAAAATCCCATGCATTTAATGCTGAAATTTAAACTCTCTTTTTTCCCTAGCCGATACAACTTCAAAATCCGAGAAAGTAACTTCTGGTAGTACAAACCTTACATAAATCTCCGAGAGAAAGTATCGTCGGTTTAAGTGTAAGCTACGAAAGCATTCTAGGAAGCCGGCAGCTACTTTTTTAGCCACATTTAAAAGGAAATTTTAAAGAAGGCCTAAAATCAGCAAGTCGTTTTCGCTTAAAGAATCTGTCATCTCCAAATATTGATTGGTTCCTCGGTGTAGTTTATATGCAGCCAGTTGTGTGCGCAGCCGTTGTTTTTGCTTCTTTGTTTATTCGTTTGTGAATTTGTTTATTTACTACAGTTGAAATATTTTTCTTTGTGTGTTTATGTGTGCATTTGTTTATCTATGACAACTTACATATCTAGCTCAGTACTATTTAAATTTTGTTGTTTTTTTTTCCGCTTGGCCCAGCCGCTCATTGAGCGCAATTAGCTTTTGTTATTTCTGAGTGCAGGCTGTGCTCTCTTTTTTTCGCAACTATTTCCTTTAAATTACTTAAATCCTTCTTTTGAATTTAGAGCACAATATAGGTTGTTGTTGTTGTTGAACTGATTTTGCTACGTCGACTAAGAAAATTAAATTCTTAAAATTCAAAAAAGTCTTGGAACAAGAAAACGTTTTGGATCTCTATACAACCTAAGAATAAGTGAAAGCTCTGATAACGTTCAAATGCTTGGCTTTGCGAAGACACACTGCGAAGAAAGTTGCTGCGAAAAAGAGCACTCAAAAAGGTACCAGTACAACACTAGAAATAGAGATCAACTTAGCCTTCCCGAATGTCACGCAGCAATTGCGCAGCATTCGTTTTTCTACAGCGCAGTATCATCATGAACAGTCTTACTGGTCAGACAAGAAACTCTGCATATATTCAATGTTTTAAGAAGAAAACTAGAGTTGAAATTAGTTGCGCTTAGTTTGGATAGTACATAGCACTCGGTTTTACACTATCCTTTTGTAAAATTGCTAAGAATCATCTCATCGATGGAGAGCAAGTATTTGGAAAATAAAATAAATAAAAATAATTGTAAACACTATTACATCATTAGTTTTCTATGCATTTTTATATTTTTTCTATTTTTCTTGTACATGTAAATTGATTCTGAAAAACCCTATTGGGAGAATTGATATATGTACTGTATTCTATTGTATTGTTTCCGTCCGAAACGGTAAACGCTCGATCCCGAAGATCTTAAGGAAAAATAGGAGACTGTGGAGAGTCTAAAATACAAAAATTAGTTGATGTAGTCACTTTACACTACCTTAAAAAGGTTTATAGGGTGACTTTTCTAGCGCTGGCCCCTCTTCAGAGCGAATTTATGAATTCAACCTAGTTGATAAAAACTAGGACAACTCAAGGGGTTTAAGGCCTGGGTCAAAGGTGTGTTCGGAGCATATGAATGATTGGCAATATCTCTCGCCAGGACACCTAAACAAAATAAAGGATTAAATTAGCTGCAGTAGTCTTCGGACTTCTTGTGTTTTTGTTCTAAACAAAATGAATTTTCCCCAAAAGTTAATCTTGAAGTTTTCTTGTGCCTTAACGTTTAATTATGGTCACGTGACATGTCACGTGACCAAAATTTGAAAATGAAGGAAATTGGCGAATTGGTGGCGAATTTACCTTTTTTGGATGAACAAATTGGCATTTCTGAAAGAGGATAAACATACCTAACTTTCTACGTTTGGAATGAATGTACAGAACGTTTAAAATTAAAGTTTTAAATAATTCAAGTTTAAATTTGGATATTTAAAATGACTTTTTCCGTCATAATTTTTTATTGATCAGAAGTGCAATGGACGGTCATTCCAATCGTGAAGTGTTAGAAATATTTAAAATGAATTAGGAAAATGTTATCGCTCGATTTCTTTTCCTAAACCGGCCACCAATTGATCAATAGTTTAAGATTTTTAGCAAATTGACATATGACATATCACGTGACCTATTAATACAATATTTATACTTGAAAATGTTAAGGACAATGAGCTCTTCATGTGTGCCTAATTTTAATTCAGCGCCATCATCTATGCCGAAGTTACAATCAATAATTCATTTTGCACAGGTCAACCCCTTAGTCCCAGGCTTTAAACTACTTGAGAAATGTTTTGTGCGGCTTCACTACTCCGTCAATGCAGCTCCATAGTTCATTTCTTTTACCCCGTCAGTCGGAAAGGAACCTAAGCGAGGCTAAGAATGCATTCTGAGCGGAAGAAGAAGAATTTTGATAGTGGGAAAAACTTGCAACTAATCCATAATCTTAAAACGAATCAAGGACATAAAAGGAAGAGGATTAGAATTCAATCATGGAGACAAGCGAACGTTTTCAAGATCATATCTATATATATAAGTAAGTATTAATTAGCCGTGCTATATTCTGGTTTTTCAGAAAATGACGAGCCAGCCAATATATGAAGTACTTTGAGGCCTATCTACTAATTTTGTGAATCAACAATGCATCTTAAGATATCGAAAAGCCAGTCACATTCTTACTTTTCTCTCATTATAACAACGTACACCCCATCAAATATATCAGTTACAAAAATTATATCTCTATTTCTATAGTTTAACAGCGATATGAAAACGAACTAGAGTTCCTTTTCATTTTTGGGTTGATCTAGCTCCACTGTTGTTTATAATTCATGAATGGCACCTGAACGTTGACGAAAACGTGATTGTTAGACATGACACTAATTTATTTGAGATACCTTGAGTTTATTATGATGGATAATCTGACCAAGTATAAATGGACGAGTACTCACCAATCGTGTCGTTATAATCAGTACTGACTGTAAGACTTAGTCTGCAGTGCCTCACAATGAGAAAACCATTGTCGCACTGAGTCGTAAAAGGCTTCGTTTGGTCATCAGATACTGCAAATTTTGTGGAAATATTCCAAAGCAATTATTGAAATTGTATTAAATATTGTAGATGTTTCTTGGTATTTCAAAAAAAATCATTGGCTATTTACTGTGTTATCGTGAAGCTGTTGTACGCATGATTTCCTTTTTTTCTCAGTTTTTTAATTACAGCAGTAAGTCATTTTTGATCGCATCTTCCTCAAAATATTCTTTAAACTCACCACTTTCACATCGTCCATAATACACATTTTTTCGCTTTCTCTTTGGATGACTAACGTCCAGAAGAATTTGAAGTTTTTTTGTGGGGCAAAATTTTTTAGCAGGGTGGTCGTGGGGGAGGGGGAGGAGGAGAAGGTGTATTATGGGCAATGTGGCGTAAGTGAAAAGACATCTTGTCTTTACAAATCTTGGAAACCCTCGCTAGTGTCTGCATAGCACAGCTCCGTGACGGAAATTAATGCAAAAAATTAGGGGTGGTATCACTGAAGCTGTTGCGGCTATTGCTATGCCGGACGCGTGTCTACTCACAACTGTTAGCAGTGTCTCAGAACTGACTGTCGCGTCGGCGAGCTTGTTACGAGCAGATGAGGCACATGCAGAGGACTGCCAAGCCTCTACTCAAAGCTGTTCACAGTCTATTCCAACACTGAATGCAAGGTGAAAGGCTTCGATTTCATTAAGACGCTCTCACACAGTGTACCTGTACGGTAAATATTTTTAGAATATCATAATTTTACTCACAAGTTTCTTAGCTCTTAGTTTCTTAGATCAAAGTGTCAGTAAGCCGGGCCGGTGACTTCTATAATCACAGTTTTAAAGCGGGCGAAAGTTAAAGAATAACCTGAGGACGAGATTACTCGTTGGTTGAGCAAACAGGAAGTTTAAGCAACCAAGAGGATGACGACACCAAAACTGAACTTTTCTAATTTAATCGAGTTCCTTTTCTTTCAAACCCATTGCGATTATATTATTCCAATTCGCTGAACTTGTATGGTTAACTGAGATGAATTCTTTAGGACTGTACCCTCTCATAATTTAAAATGAGAAGCAAAACTTTATCTTCGCCGATTATAACGTCTTTAAAAAAACGACTTCCCATTAGAGACTTTTCACGTTGTAATTGTGCAGTGACGGAAATCAAATAAACAAAACATGTGATGTACTTTACAGACAGAATTGTTGATTTGCTTATTAAAAATTCCCTTTTTGACGTTACTTATGATTCCTAATCTAATAACGTATGGATCGTATTGCTACCGAAAAAAAAAACATTCAAAATGTGACGCTTTGCTGGTGAGCAGTAACTAAGACAAATGCTTCCTGAGTCTCGCAGCTGCATTACTTGTCAAAAGTTTGTAACTGGAGAGTCTCTGAGAAGAGTGAAGCAAGAAAGGAGGAAGCGTTTTGACCGACTCAACATCGTGTACTTCATCATGACACACCTTCAGTCGCAACAAGTGCAACAGAGACTGCATGTTGTTCTTACATAGCCAGCTTTTTTTGTAGAATTTTCACGATCTTTTCTCCAGTCAAGGACTGGCGCAACTGAAACTAAGAAGTTATTTTCCATGACGTGTGGAAAATTCCATAAATACCTTGAGGTTGAGCGATTTTTGTACCTCTAGACGAGACAAATACTAGTCGCGGCTTTACGTGTGCTTTCCAACTGGTGTATGGATTGTACAATAGATCAACAAATAAAGAATCAAATTAGAGGGATTGCATTAAAATGCTTAACTCTGTAAGTTTCCACTGTTCGATATCTTATTTAAACTGTGGTCTTGTTTTGTTCACCGTGAGCTTAACTTGTAAATAGAATCACTTGTGATTGATTTCACGCTCGACAAGGCTTTCCTGTTTGAGACAAAGAAACTTCTAACGGTAGTAAACCGCTATTTTGTATCTTAACTACCATCAAACTATCCACAGAAAAAAAAGTACCGAGCGTTTATTTTTGCTTCAATTATTGATTCTCTCGCGTCTATGATCATCGGATGTGTTACGTAATTGCGTTTTATTGGCTTTCAACACTTTTGCACTGAAACATTTCCAACAAAGATTCTGTAAATGAGAGTGCGACGTTGAACCCAAATTCTCTACAAAGATTCTCTGCGAGAAGCGTTAATTTAACGACTGTTGTAATTTTTAGTTTTTAGAGAATGGAAGTTTGTTAATGATCATCTGCACGTCTTAACTTTTGATTTAAACATCTCATTCAAAACATTAACACACTCAACCGTGGACAATAAATTAACTTTTCCACAGGATCATTGTACTTTTTTCATTGTTTGATAAAATTCTTATTTTGCATGGAAATAAGGCATAAACGGCCATTGACAAAGCAGTGACGCAAATGCTACTGCTGAGTAACAAGTTTCGATTATACAAAATAAAAATTGCTTGATCACGATTAGCAAAATAACAGGAAAAACACATACCGATGATTTCTGAGAGAAAAATTCTGGTGGGATGTTTGGGAGCTGAAATAACGAATGCGCACAGTTACTAGCGAAATCTTGCGGGCACCATGTATATTAAAACTAAGCTAAAACGATTCGGCGGTCCTTTCAATGCCGCGTGAAAATTTTGTTGTGCCAAAAAAATGCGATGTTATAGGTGGCCCATCTAACATATCAAAATTGTAATTTAACTGTTGCATTAAAATACATTAAAAAAACTTTAGAGCCTTTTAGGGTAAGACCTCGCAACAAAAAACAAGTAAAGAGACTGGACTTACAGGGACTGAAGGGCGGTACTCTATACTTGTGGGTATAAGACAATGATCTAAATGATCTATTTCACGGCTTAAGTAAAGTCACTGTACATAAGTAAGAGATGTTGTTATCTAGTATACATTTTTCATCTTCCAATTAATGACCACGATAAAAATTATTCATTTATCAATTTTATGTTCCTGTTATGTTCCTTTTATCTCTTCTATCGCAGATTACTATCTATAAATCACTTGAATGGATATTCAATTCTGCCGGCGTCGACGACACTTGCCGAGGAAGTATAGTGCCTGTTCTTTAATCGAATCGGCAAACCGGCGTCTAAAGAGATATTTGGTGGCTGGGTTTAATTTTTAATACTGAGAAACCAATCATCACTAAATATATTACAATTAGCCCACTTTGTCGACTACTGTTTTAAAATAGCTTACGAGGCTAGATGATTTCATACTGTATACTTACATGGAGATAGAAAAAAACTTTGAAAAAATACTGAGTTTTTTTATCAATATAGAAATGCATTCAGCGATCACAGACGACCCAGTATTACAAAAACATAAATGTCAGTTTGAAAAGTTTCCTTTGGGAACATTCTCTCTTCTTGAAATCTACTTCTTACAAAACAGACGGTCAATTTCACCTTAATTTGACATCAATAAAGACAAAACTTTGCAAATTTTCTTTTACCTTTTATTCCATTTACCATCGTATAAAAGCTGATTTTCCTATTTGTTATCAGTAAGGCTTGTACGTGCCTTTGCTTGTTTCTGCCAGCCTCGGCAAAGCATGTAAACCACTATACAAAAATATAAGTCATGAATGAGCTAATTTAAATTTAGTCGTAAGCTGAGTTAAATATAACGCACTCTCAGCTGACAAATATTGCCAGACTGTTGTTAATATATAATAATTTTCGGCTTCAAAATATCTTTTTTACGTACATTTTTGTTTCTAGTTTCGGATCTAGTTCGCTTGAAGACAAACTCTTTTGATCTAAATCAATGTGATTTTGTAAATAATAGCTATAAACTAATGAAAACTCAGTGCTGAATTATTCAGCGGTGGCTCGATCATGTGATCAAATATCACCGTCTACATTACACCCCTCTTCAAGAAGACGAGAGAAGTTCATCATTATATATCCGAAAGAAATGATCGATATCGTTTGTGAAGAAAACATCAACCAAACCAAACCCGACAAGCTGCCCAAAGAACATCTTGGGACAGTTATTCAAGCGTAGTTTTGCGGTGTTGAAATGAACGTGCTTTAAGTCAGGCACATTTCAGACTTTTGGTTTGGCCAATGAGGGCGTCTACATGTTTTAATGTGAAACAGTGTCAATAAGGCATTTACTACAAATGGAGAAATATCTTCTTGAAACAACACAGTTTTAAAGAAATCTTTACCTCTGATTGTCTTAAATTTGACTTGAAATCAGGGGTTCAAGTTAGACTTCGTTTAACTATTTCCGCTAGGGTTTCTCGAATCTATCCATTTTTGCTTTTCAAGATAACACTTACGAAAGGTAAGGTGACTTTGACAAACTAACGACAAACTACACAATACTTTCATTTGCGTGCCCGCGATAAATTTTTGTTAGAAAATTAAAGCAGTAGAAAATTACTCAAAGTTCTCTTCAGAATAAAAGAAACCAATAGTGCTTCTAGTCAACCTTGTAGACTTCTTCAGTTATACTGTTTTGTTCCAAGAAGTTGATTTTTTAAGGATTACTAATTTTAACCGTACATTCGTTTGCAGTAGTAGTGTTCTTCACTTACTCACAATCGAGAGTTAAACTATTGATACCAGTATAAGAAGTAAATTTTTCATGATCCGCGTTTGATGCAGTATAGAAATCTAATGAATTGCCACTCAATGCAAGAAATATACTTTATAAAAGTTTATAATAATCTCTTTGTTTAGCTGTCGAAGCTAGTAATATGGCATAAGATATGTAGCTCCGTTGGGAAAAAATATACGAGTAAAGCTTGCAACAGGAGAACCGCCTGTGGTCAGTGCCGCTCCATAACCGTGCGGACTGACTGCAACTGTCTTGGAGATGTCTCTTGATTGACTTGTTTCCGTGTAATATTCTTCTTTTCGAAGACGAGCTCTTCTGTTTGAAAACCATACCTAAAGAATGAGCAAAACGAACCAATAGTGTTATATAGCATCCTAGACTGGACTTGATGCATATGCTGACTTAAAATAATGTTTAACCCACTAAAAGCACTTAATAATTGAATAGTCTTTTCAGTGTACAGTTTGAACTTTCTGCGGAGTTCATACATTCCGTACACGACAACTGTTCATTTGGTACTGTTTATAGAAGAGCCAGTCTTCTTCATTTTTCCAGCAATATATTGTTTTAAAAGCGATTTCTATTATCCACTGAGACAGACTTCTTGGCTCTAATTAAGCGGTTTAACTCATAAAAACTTTCAATTTATTTAGAAGAGTTCTTTGTTAGTTTGTTTAATGATGCTTTCGCTTAAGTGTTCAGTCGATATGGTATGAGAAATGTATGTTACCGCTCAGTTTGTTTTTATCTATAATTTTCTTATGAAGGGACACAAAGCTCACTTTTAAACGTTCGGTTTTCAAGCGCCTTAAAGTTCAATTACCTCAATGTTTTTCATTTTTTCATTTACCTGAACTCTTGCCTCAGATAGGTCTAGTCTTTGCGCCAGTTCCTCTCGGGTGTATACATCCGGGTAATGAGTCTTGGCAAAAGCTTTTTCCAGTTCGTCCACCTGATTCAAAGAGAACTTTGTTCGACCACGTCGGGGTTTGCGATTGAAAAACATCTCTTGGTTGCATATTCCCGAGAAAAATTCTTGTTTTTCTCTGGAGGCAAATTCTAGAAGAAAAAATGAAGAATTGAATGTTAGTAAACAACAGCGTTTATATTGTTACTGACGGTCTGAAATCGTTCAGTAGAGCCACACAGTTTAAGGCGAGGAGAGATATATTTGATGACTTCCTTTACAAGGTATTTTATAATCGAATGCTGGTACTATTTTAGTCAGGTTGTATTGGTTAGTGACTCCCTATGGCACGTGCAACCGTAGATATGCTCCAGTTGTTTTGGCCTAAATTCATAGTACATTATATGAGAGAACAGTATCATTTAGCGGTTTTTAGGAAATGACTCTGCTAATCAAACATGAAGCAATACTGTAACTAAGAAAACGCCTTTGAAATTACAAAACACCTTCAAAGTGTGGCGTTATCGTTTATAGAGCGGTTTTTGACGAAGATGACCAGAAATTTTAGTCATTTTTTTATTATTAGAACTTAAAACAGCAATATCATACTCACGTTTCTAATGAGTACCACTCGAAGGAAAATGCTTCGGACCATAAACAGTATCCGAAAAATTTGATAAAAATAAAGCAGGTGTTGATACAGATTAAAATAAAGTACCTCGTTCATCTTCTTGACTTTCCTCTTCATACTCTTCTAAATCTCTTTCTTGTTTACACATGTTCCCCTCATCTCGTTTTGCCGCCAAATTTAGAATGCTAGAGATAGAGAAAGGAGCGTCAAATTTTGGAATCTTAGTGATCTCTTGTTCTTCTTCGGATTCTGAAGTAGACGAGCTGCGTTTCAATCCCCTTGTAGTTGGTCCACGTTCAGGAATTTTATTTCTACTTTTCAACAGCTGGCTTATGGCTTCCATGGATGGTAAACTTGATTTCGCGCATACCCCTTCTAAGAGTAAACGGTCACGAACCTCCCAAGAAAACATGTCTGGCTGTTCTTGTATAAATGCCTCGATTCTCTTGGCTATTTCTGGTGTAATCTCCCGGTTTTTTGAAGAGGGTATGGCGCCAGGTTCAATTGACCCTGTTTCATAGAATTTGTTAAGAATCTTGCTGACACATCCATGAGAAATGCGTAGCTGCCGACTGATATCACTCGCTCTTACTCCTAGTCGTGCCAGTTGAATGATTCGGATGCGCAGAGCTTTAGGCAAAGGCTTGCCATTTACAAACACTCCACCAAGCTGGTTTACTCGCTCTTGACCTAAGAAAAGAAAAATATATATATATACATTATATAAAAAATTGTGGGCAATGGCAAATTGCTGTATTTGATTTTTGGCCGTCGAGTATTTGTATTAAATTTAAGCAAAAGCAGCATTTCCCTTTTAAGAAATTACTCGGTACTTGTCATCGGTGCAATAAAGCTTCTTAAGCTCAGTAAAATTGCACTCTTGACTGTTAGTTAATGAGAATTACGATAACTTTAATTTAATAATATTTCGATACTGTTGTCTGTGTAGTTGATAACTTGTTAAAAATGAGAATTGAAACATTTTGCTGTGACAAACAACAAATCTTGCAGTCAAAAAAACAAAGGAACCTATTCTACAAATCTCGCCGCGGGACTTTTATGAGCGAATGAATTTACAGAAAAAATTAGCCGTTAAACTAAGCCAAAAACAATTTTCCTTAACACCAATACTCAATACTGCATAACTGCAGAGAAGTTCAACACACTTGAAAATATACCTGGAAAAAGCAAAGCATCCATAATTGAACTGAATTTTCCTCTGTGGTATGCAAAGCTGTCCGTTGGAGGAAGTTGCCTGATGTGTTCTCCAACGATATTTGTTAATAAATGACCGTTCACCATCGAATAAGTGGGTTATGAAGAATGCATCGCTAACGTAAACAAAGGCGAAGCGTTTGAAATGTAATTATGTTCACCTGTCAGCTGATTGAATCTATAACTTGTGGAATTTTTATTGTCTAAGGTGTACTGGACCTTATCGGATTTTTGGATAAATAGGTACTTAATATTCTTATGACGCGCTTTCACGTCACTAGCTAATTGCCGATCAAAAAATCAGTTGCCAGTTTGCCTTATTAGTCAATAGTCGATATTTGTTGTGTTATTTGTTGTGGTAACAGTTTCGAAGTCTTTGTTTTTAAGGCCCGAAGTAACACATTCTTTTTCTTAGCGTGAAAACATATTGATGGCATAAAATCAAACGGCGGAACTCGTAGGTTACGTGGCAAAATTGGTCCGACTTAAAATAAAAATATTTGTTTTTAAATTTCAGCTTTAATTGACGAGAATCTTCGCTCCTTTGACCAAGAAAACGCCCTTTTGCAAGATTCATTTGTTAACTTTAACAACTTCTTTTTCAGAGAGAACTTATTTTAACTTGAACTGCTTTAGAAGGCCATAGTTGATTTAAGCATACACTGGGGTGAGGTTAAAGAAATAGAATATTAAATATATCACTTCGTTAAGATTTATAAGTTAAGTCTTCAACAAATGTAACCTAATGGTACACCGTGGCTAAACTGTTACTAAAGAGATACATCTTTTTTGTTGTTGGCAATTTAAAAAGTAACGGATTATTTTTTCAAACTAAGATATCCAACAGCAAGATGTGCTGAAATTGTAGAAATTGTGAAGTTAAATTGTCAGGCTGCTTTTTCTCAGAAGAAAACTCTAGGAATGTTGATTCACTTCAGTGATGTAGCGCTCCGTTAGAATCATCCACGCGAAACTACTTGAGAAAATTCAAGAATGCTTTCAGTCACAATAGAAAATATTCCTTTTAATAAATCATCGAAGTTTTTGTTGAATAATCTGCTTACAGGTGACGCACAAGCTGGGTTAAAATTTCTGCGTTGACAAAAACGTACCCGAGTGAAATCCAGTATATTCTCTGCCACGCACATGAGGTGGTTGACCGAAAATTTTATACGTCTAAAGCAAGTTTTTTAAGAGGACTTTTACATAGCATGAACTTCAGATGATATCGAACTATGCTGGTTTTAGGAAAACATTTTGCTACAGTTTTATTTTGGTACTCAGAAAGGTAGGTATATCTTAATTTATCTTTGGTAAATTTCTTACTACTCCTTATCTCGCGATGTAAGAATATCATCATCTTTAAAGTGGGAACATTGGGTGTTATCCGGCAATTATATAGACCTATAAATAACGAGATGCCAATATTACAGGTGAGACTGCCTGTGGGAAATATTTTTACTTCAAAAAAACTCAGAAATTAAGAAATTTGATAGTGAGTGAAAAGAGGCCTATAAACTGTACCTGAATGTCATGGAATTATTAGCTTCTCGGTAAAACCAAAAACCAGTCAACCACAGGTTTCAATGTAGGAATTATTTGGATAATACGGAAAAAAACGTTCATAACTGATAAAAAGTGTTAGTTTGCTTAGCTTGTCATCAGTTATGGAGGTACAAAAGATAAAATTTAGAGGAATTCTTGTTTGGGATAAAGTCAAAAACGGAGCTTATTAAGATGAGCTTGTTTCAGTGTTATGGTTTTGCAAAAACTATTGTGTTCTTCACTCTTGATTCACCTCAGACACAGAACAGTTTCATTCGTATATTCATTTCTACAGAACAACCTTGCGTATTGGCGGTTTGCTATAACATGGCTACAGGACAACATTAGAGCTACACTGATCGAGGTGTAAATTAAAAAAGACGTTATTCAAAACGCACTTTCAAATAAATTGCGTTATGTAAGACTAGTGTACTTTAATCACTTCTCCTTACTATGATAATTTATATATTTTTTTAAATTCGGTCCTAAGGACGTATGCAGAACACTCGTGTTTTTGCATAAGTTAAGAAGAGTATATGAACATTTTTCGAGAGTGGGATAGCTCAGTTTTATGTCAGTTAAGTTTTGCTTTTAGTTCTATTTTGCTCGTTCGCCGATCGGCTGCTAAACTTAGTAGTAGTTGTAGGCTTCACTTAGGCTGACGGTGAGTGTAGTTTCTCATATCACTTTGCGATTATATTTAATAATGCATGCATTAGGCGGCTCAGTTTTTTCTCAACTGCCGGCTTAACTTGTTTCATGACACCATTTATTCACTTTTCGGTTGATTGTTAACATACCCTTAAAGGTACTTCTTTTGGTTAGATTATTCTTTCTATCAAATTACCTTTTACTAAAAATAATACTTTGTTGACAGCTGTATCAGTTGCCACAATTCTCCCTAGCACAAGTTTAATTACCGGCACTATGTGTACTCTACAATGGTGGAATGACGGCTAGAAGACTGCTTTATGGCTTGATTTATTCTGATTCGTTCATTCTTTCGTCCGTCTCCTTACTAAAAAGCCCAAGTGGTAAGGACCCCGTTCAAGAACTTTAGTTGCCTTACCGTAGTACATGAATGCTTGATAGCTGTGTATCACCGGAAAGGAAATATTCTCTTCTTTCTTTCTATCTCTCCTTTTACTTAGGCAGTATTCGTTTAGTGTTCTGATTCCATTTGAGCTTGTTCGACATTCACTTTTTGAAACTCTATACCGATTTCTAGAAAGAAACTGTTGTCGGCATTCTGCAAAACAGAAGCCCATTAATGGGCTCCTGATCAAAATAAGTGGCTCAACCCAGTCCCGACTAACCGCAAGGTACCCTATTTGGCAGCTTGTATCAGTGTCATTTGATTTATTGATGTTCATAAAGGGATCACAAAAATATAATGACCCAGAAGGTTTGTACAGGCATACATTAATGTTTTTCAAATTACTGTATGTATTAAAATGAGGGGCATAATTCTGTCATATTCTGGCCACAATATTTTCCGGTTCGACCCCTCTAGTAATAGGAAACTAATGGGGACAAACACAAGTAGAATCAAAGGGACAAACAAGTAGAATCAAAGGGACAAACACAAGTAGAATCAAAGAGACAAACACGAGTAGAATCAAAGGGACAAACAAAAGTAGAATCAAAGGGACAAACACGAGTAGAATCAAAGTCAAAAAGAGAATAGTTTATTGGTGAATAAGCCTGCTTAGCTACTGCAGGATATCCCATTCCATGTTGTTCTAGGAGAGGTCCGCCAGTTTCAGTCACATTTGTTGTAGACTTGTTTGATGTATATTTGGCCATACATAAGTTTTTAGTCCTCGTAGAGCTGCGGCCGGCTATGACCGTGACTTGCATTCTCACTTCTTTGGACTGATTGACAGAGAAATGGAAACCTTGCAGAAATCGAAGGATTGGGGTCACGTGAACAAATGCAGATTCTGTCGGCGTTTAAATTGTTTAATACATTAGTAGGTCTTCCTTTGCTAACAGCCCGTCTCCCCTTTGCTCTTCGATTAGCAAACCAAACCTACAAAATCAGGATAAGAATTATTCAGATTAAAACACACTACATTAAGTGGACGCAAGTGGCCCACAAAGCGGTTGATAAAAATCTATTGGCCGATTACTAAGACGAAGTTTAGTTTTGGCATGGATAAAAGTTTTCCTAGTCTGTGCTTTACACATTCTAAACTTCGACCACAGTAAACGATGTTGAGTTGTCAGGGCAAGAAATTATTCAAAATGGCGTAGGACTTCACACCCATTTATTTAACTGGCCCAGTTATCTTCCTCGAAATAATGCTTAGTCTATTGTAGATTAACGTCAGAGTTTTGCCAAACATCCTCTGCAGAGCAGAATGTCTTTCATAGGAATTCGCCAGCACTAGTCATCTCCGCCTCATTCATAGCATGCATAAAGCCAAATAAATGTTAAATAAGACCCATGAAAATTTCCATAAGAATTGCTCTAACCTGGATTCTAGACTCATCAATTGATAATTTACTGGCCAGTTCAACTCTGCGCTGAATTCCAGGGTAAGGATTTTTGTGAAACTCCCTTTCCAGTTCAACACTCTGAATGTGGTTAAATCTAGTTCGCTCTCTTCTCTGAGGACGAGACTGACTATTCTCTTTTACGTGTGGTCGTCTTTCCAGTGATGGTGGACTTCTTACGTCAACTAAATGAGGCAAGAAAATTACTATATCATATCGGGTAAATATATCATACCAAGGTTCAAAAGAAAGCAAATTTTTACCCAGCAAAAACTTTACGAACTTCACCTTACTGATAATTGTATTAGGGAGCTGGTCAGTCGAATTCCACTGTTGTCACTAGATGAACAGTTTGTGTCTATTATATTTACTAGCCTGGTTTGTTAATGTCTGTAAAGCTCACAAGGGAATTATCTTTCGTCGTTTTCCCATGAGTTGATATCGAGCCAAGGGCCAAGGTTTTAATGGAATTTAATACTGATCTAGCCCGTTCAAGAAATAACTAGTTTGTAAACTTTTAAGAATATCATAAGGTTTTGTTATTCTTACATCTATGAACTACTGGTTGGGCGATCATGCACGTGCACCAGATGTGAAAAGAGCGCATGGTTGTAGCTAATTCCAGAGTAAACAATTAGACGCTACCACCATCATTAAGAGTAAATGATACATTAAGAAAAAAATTGATAAGATCTCTGTTCGATATCATTATCCTCTTCACCACCTTGTCATTTCTAATGACTGGAAATATTGATCAAGTGCACAATTAGATCCAATTTATCTATATGGATTACTTATCATTAGCATGAGCACTGTAAAGTAAAGCCATATTAGTCCATGCAAACATGCATTTAATATAATTACAAATATTACTACAAAGGCAGTATTCTTTTAGTCTCAGTGACTTCACTTAGTATCAGTTGCTAAGGCCGGCATTCCAGAGCAAAATTAGATTAACGAGAAATTTCCAAAACCAAGTGATTACTATTCTTGCCGATGACTCTGAGAACCCGGCCAAAGTTGACAACTTACTAGGCTCTTTACAATGATGTCTATTGAGCATGCTTCTTTTTAGCTAGAGTTATTATAGTAAGAACTCCTTCCTTAGCGGTTTCTTCATATGCGAAGGAAAAATGATCTAAGCAAGCGAAAAACCCCTTAGTACCGTTGGGAGCTCCATGAGCTCCAGCCATTCACCGACTTAATTAGGTCATCTTTCTATGTTTTTTTTAATATAAATTTGTGAAAGTATTGTTTCCTTATTAGTACTTATATGAGTTCATAGACCATATTTCTCCTCGTGGGTTCTTTGAAATAGCATGTCCTATGCATAGCCGTCTAGTTCAGTCAAATATTTACTGGCACCATATGCCCCAGAATGCTGAACCATTATTAAGTACAATTACCCTCCACAATTTTTAATAGCGTTGAAACTTTACCGAATTTTCTCACCATTTTAATTAGTCAGAGAAAGAAAATATACTATTGGTCCGAAATGGATTGAAATCAGTTCTTAGCTCCAAAGCCTTTCTTATTGAGTTTCATCACTGAGCAACCACAATCGTATGAATTGTTGGAAACTTGTAGTTTTTTCCATTTGATGTCAATATTTTTTTAAAGTAGCATCAATAATCCTGACTAGAGAGAACCATCAGCTTTACTTGGCAGATATAAACACTCACCCCCACCCCCCGCAGTCCCCCTGCAAAAAAAGACATAAATTACCTGAAGAGAGCAGTAGGTTTCTCTTGCACTGCTGTTTTGTAGAATCTTTTTTATCATCATTGTTCATATCTAAAATGTTTGCAATGGAAAATGGCGTTAAAGACTGACGCGAGTTTCCATTCTTGATGTACTCTTTGGAACCTGATTGATTGTGCTCACTCCCCTCGTGGATAATTTTATTCTTCACCAAGCGACTAATGGAACTTAGCGAAGGGACATCTTCTAGAGCACAAACGTTGTCCCGTAAAAGGTACTCTCTAAGCTCCCAACAAAATGCGCCTGGGTCCTTCTTTCGGTACTCGTCGATTTTTCTTTCTATCTCGGCAGTTATGACTCTTGGGCGTCCCGCATGTTGTGAGGGATCCACATTTCCCGTTTCCTGGTACTTAGACAAGAGTTTGCTAACGCATCCATGCGTGACTTTCAACTGCCGGCTGATATCACACTGACGAACTCCAAGGTAAGAAAGGCTTATAATTTGAGACCGCAATTCAACGGGAAGCGGCTTTCCACTAACGTACATGCCTCCAAGTTGGTTAAGTCTGCCGTCACCTGCGTGAAAGAAATTTATCATTTTGACTGTTAAGTGTATCTGATATGAAATTACACTCCTTTTGCGATTGCCCGATGAATACATACACCTTATTCGATGGTTTAGCATATAATACGTGCGGATATTTTGCGAGTTGCGAGCAATGAGCAAAATGTCCGCTCGTATTATATGCCAAACCATCGAATAAGAGGTTTAATATTCCACTACAAAAAAAATTGCTATTTGGCAATTGGTTTCTATTTTTTGGTAAGAGTATGCAGAAACATCCTGATTCCGTCTGGGAGAATGACGTTAACAATGAGCAAAATGTTCACGCGTATTATGCCAAACCATTGAATGAGAGGTTAATTATGTACTGCAAAAGAAAAATGTTATTTTGGCTTTTATTTTCTAGTAAGAGTATCCAAAACATCCTGATTCTGTTAGCCATAGTTGCTCCTTCTCCATCCGCCGGTATTCGCCCTGTTGTAAACCGGTTAAACCAGGATACTACAGTGTATTACGACCTCGCATTTTGCTTGTTCTCTTGACCTTATATGGTAAAATGACATAATAGTGGAATAATAATAAAGATTATTACTCGTGGTATACATGAGACCCTAAAACAACAATCTGACAAAGCTGTGTCTTTAAGAATAAACTAAGTGTTTGCTATCGGGTACCTGAATGTTTTCACTTACACGCCGTAAACATGTTTTTTTTTGTAGTGAAGTTTTCTACGATAGTTAAAAAGTTCATTTCAGTTGCGAAAAAGATCCCATATGTGTTAGAACCAAGATTCTTTCTTTGGGAAGCTGAGTTTCGGAAATTTTTGACCATTTTTAACAGTAAAGCAGACTTTATTACAATATTTTTCTTAAGACGTAGCTTTGACTGCTATTTTTTGTTTTCTAATAAACGTTTTGTTAGTCCGTAATAATAATGTCATGTAAGTCAACCATTTCTCGTTTACCGTGAAGTGACTCAGAGTAATTTTTTAGTTATGACCAGTGCACACGAAGGGTTGAGTGTCACGTCTTGTCAAACCATTCTTAGACTAAAGACAGACTGAAACGCTTCACTCTAATTTGCGCAAAATCCCTTAAAAGGCTATGTTTGAAAATCAATTTTATCCTATTAAATGACCAAATGAGGCACTTCAGAACATGGCCGAATAAAGAACAAGTGATAATTTATGAAACTACAAGTTAATAAGCTTGATACTTAGAAGATTTTTAAGTTTACTTAAAAGTAATACAATCTAACCGTTGGCTATTAAAGGAGTAATTACCAGGTGCGTGGAAACTGCTCATGTCTTGGGCGGCAACCGTAGTAACTGTTTGTGCTTTCTGTCGGGTCTCTGTAGAGTTCTGTGATACCGAATGAATGGTGATTTGGACGTTACACCAGCTTGTATCTTTTACGGCCGCGTGTGCTGGTTTACTCTGTCTTATACAGACACCTCTAGCCAAACAATACAAGCACCTTGCTATTGTATATGTTGGCCACTGTATAGGAACGTGTGCCTGCCTCCCAGAAAAACTGAACAATAGAAAAACAACGAAAACGTTGAGTTAACCAGTCAAAAATAATTGCAGCCACTTCTCTCCGCACTCTCCGGGCTTGAATACCAAAAATTATGAAATGCTAAATTATTTCTTGTAAATAATGAAAAGTATATTCTTTATTCGTAGTCTTTTCTTATACGACAAACTTGCTAAAACATCCATTTATTTTACGTGAACAAGTCAAACCAAACGAATTAAGGCTGCATGGTGCCATAATTATAAATGAAAGAAAAAAACATGTGTTTCTTAATCAAATGTGAAATTAAAAGATTTAACAACCAAAACGACAAAAATTATATCGGATGCAGTTATTAATTTGTACAATGTAATAAAGTTTTGTGAGTCATTAAAGCGTTGATTTTATGTCATTATTGTTTACATAATGAAGTTCTTTATTACAAAAAAAATATAATCTCAGTTTTGTAACAAAACAAAAAAATAATTGTTTTCTGTTTACCCTAGCGGACCAAGAACTTTTTCTTTAAATGATAACGTAAAAGTATACAGTTTAATTCTTTTAGTCGA
Source organism: Porites divaricata (assembly GCA_038088405.1). Classification (NCBI taxonomy): domain Eukaryota; kingdom Metazoa; phylum Cnidaria; class Anthozoa; order Scleractinia; family Poritidae; genus Porites; species Porites divaricata. Next base: position 31,590,118 of record JBBMOI010000003.1, on the reverse strand, counting down.
ATAGAGTAGTTTTTGTTTTTAAGTTAAAGCAAAAATTGTTACATTTTATCTTTTTTGAAAAAAAGAGGAGACAATGGTTGTTTTGTAGATGTGCTTTGTTACGTTGCGGGACCAGTACGTTCCAGTTTTCACTGTATGTAAGAACGTGATTGCTGCTCGGCGGGGCAACCTGAATTCCATAACATTAATATGTACCTCATGAAAAACAGTGAAATGGTTCGGCGGCTTGAGTCAAAAAACTTATACCCTGCAGCTATAGTCTTTCATTAACGTGAAAAGAAAACGTCTTCATATTGCATGGAAGTGATTGAGAAAATAAATCATTGTAGTTTTAGAATAAGCCACCGACAAAGCAAAAGAACATCAGTATGGGAAAAGCCTCGAACACGAAACAAAAGTTCATATTTCCTGGGTGCAGGGTGGCAACCAAATTGAATTCGGTTCCTTTAGAGTTCATTTTAAATATTCATATCCGTTTTATTTGTTTTGCTTCTACAATTTTGAACAAAGCACTCTCCATTTTCTCTTTCCTTTTCCCCGTATATTTCAGTTGTAAATTTTGGAGTGTTTAATGAGAACCAAATCGCAATATGGGCAGCTTAGCAATTTTGACATATTGAATACAATGCTTGCTTATTCCACTTGCCATATTTACTTCATACGACCTTCAAAAGTGTTAGCAGCGTGTATAATTTATTTTAGCTTTTCAACCTACTTGACATTTTTAAAATTGAAAAAAGATAATGACACTACCAGGTTTCGAACACCTGACCAAAAATTTGAGCTAAGTGCTAATTTTTTCACTTGAGTAGATTTACTCGCGAACAAGATCTCTTTTAAAAATTGTTTACTCATGTTATTCCCTCGATAACTGCAAGTTTCACTTGCCGGCAATTTCTCTTCAGAAAAACCAACTGGAACAAGCAATTATCGTGTATTACTTACAATGCACTTTTACAAGAACATTCTAATTTTACCGGATATCACTGTCGAGGCTCTCTGAATACATCCGGGATCTAGTCTCAAGTTGAAGTACACGTGGTGTAGAATTTTTAAATGTTCTTGAATTTCCCTGAAGAAAACGTTTATAGTCACACAACCAGTTTTAAAATCCTCCTTTTGTTCTGTTAGTCGGCTGCGCATGGGCAGAGCACGGTGGGCGGACTTAACTTTGTGGCGTGTTTCATTCATGTTTGTCGTACACGTTTTTGAAACGTTGATTGACCCTAACAATTTTATATTGTTTTTCAACTCAGCTGATAATGAACGATTAGCAGACCTTGACTTAAAAAAATAGTGTTTAACACGTGACTCTAGAACAGCCGTTTAGAGACTAAAGACAGTCGATCCCAAGACAAAAGTTTTAATCGCCTTTCATCCTGTCACAAAGGAATAAAGCCTCCTTTCACTTATTGGCTGGTTTTTCACTTTGTATTTGAACCGACTAGTTTTCCGTAAAATATTGTGGAGAATGCACACAAAAAGAGACTCGATAACTAACCCCACATTCTTTCTTGTCGGCAAGGCTCACTGCTCGCCACAATAAATGTTAACAATAAAGAGGAACTAAAAGACAACATATAAGTGTTTCAATAACGTTTTTAACTGATTTCCTTAACAAACCAGCTGGTGATCGTGACATTGACCACCCCCAGGGAATGTTTTTCTTGTTTTAGAACAAAAGAAGCGAAATAACTTTACTGCCTGTGGAGTCTCTAAACACACAAAACACCACCCGCAGTAGCCAAGGAACATTAATTGCTCTTTTGTACAATACGTTTAAAAGCAGCCCATGACCATACAGGCCGCCCACTCTTGTATCCTGTCCACATTTTTTATTCCAGTTAGTTATGATTCATGTTAGCATAAAATCTGTTTCTTAAAATCTATCAAGGGTAAAACAGATAGACTGGGCAGTTTTGTGAGAGCCATAAATTGATATTTTCAAGTACTAATTTCTTGATGTTTGTTGGTGTCACGGTCCGGCCTCTTTTGTTATTCTTTTAGTAAATGACATAGTTTTAAGTACTTAAATATGGCCAACGTGTGTCAATCAGCTCCGGCTTCTGCAATCTCTGGCTTTGCTTTGGCAACTTAAAACAACCTATAAAAGTGTTTTGTTTCTTCACTGAAAAGTTCCATTAATGTACTACTAACTCTACACGACACAAATGGAGAGAATTAGCATATGTACATAAAAATCATTTTGAAATTGGCCAATTGAAAGCTAATTTGATAAATATGACATTAAAGTGGTTCGCTTTGCTAGACAAGGCGTGTACCAGTGGCTGTTCTTGGAATGCATATAACAAGTCAGGCATGTGCTACCAAAGAAAAACTTATTGAAATTTTTATACCTGTTTTTATAGATTGCAGCACGTGTATATTAATACCTTAAATAAACAATGGCTAAAAAATTGTCCGCCATGTACGAGAATGCAGCTAGTAAACTGCTTTAACGGTCACTTTGCCGAGATGCATGGACGGTGAACTACTGTAGCTGCCGGTATGCTAAATAATATCTCCGAGATAATAATTTCTTTCAGCCGCGGCGGAATATTCTGGATAAATTCTTTTCAACGATCAACAAACTCTTTATGAGTTCCTGAAGAACTAACTTGATTAAATTAAAAAGAAAACAGAAACAGTTGCTTGAAAACTCAAAAACGAGTTAGTGCTTTGAAAAGCGAGCGTTATGGGCTTTGTTCTTTTAAAGATATCCGAATCAGCGAGATACTTGCGCACGGACAATAGATTGTGGATGTGTAACATTTAACTACAGGGCACGCGTAATTGTTCGAAGCAGCTGCAAAGACCTTCCGGTCTTCTCCAGCTGCCTTAACAATGCTCCACTAGACCTGCAAAGCAATAATAAATCCACGCAAACGTTCAAGGACTTTTGCAAAGGACCGTGAATTAATCATTAAAATAGCTGAAGTGTGCTCATTCAGGCACGTGGATTAAGCACGTTTAACAAAGCGAACTTGTTTCTGTAACACGCGATGGAAAGGTTTTCAATCCCTCGAACACACTACTCGCCTTTCTACCAGGGACTGCCTTAAAATGTAGCTAGGATCTCTTACTGAAGGATTATACCAGCTGTCGCCTTTGTACAACTTCAAGTAAAATGCCATCAAAGTAACCAATAAACTACCATTTAAAAGAAAAATATGTTGCGATATAACTCTTTTATGTAAAGTTTACCTGTTATGAAACTTTTAAATACCATGAAAATATCCTTTTATACAAAGTTAATTACTTTTCTTCTTTAAAAAATTGCGCGTTGTCTTTCTTTTGCAGTGTTAATCATACATAACCTACTTTGTGTAACTTGCATTGCATACATCCATGTATCACTGAGTATTACACGTTCAAACAATTCCTCACCGGTTGAAAAGGGCGTTAACCCAGACCAACCTTTAAGGCCAAAAGCTGAATAGAGGCTCACTGTAATTATAATTTGGACTGAGCTGCCATTATCCTGCTCCACCGCTAAACCCAATAGCTACCTGCGCTTTACTGCGAAAGCATAACACAGCCGACACAGCTGTTCATGATTGTTTAGAGTTGAACTCCGTAGTCTGATTTAGATGAGGAGCTTATAGTCGCCAGCACTTCAGTCTTAGTGGCCTACTCTGCGAATCACATCAAAGCGCCAATTTCGCGTAAATACAGCCTCGTCCCCCACGGTCATCAAATACGTATTGTTTTATAACTATTAGAGCTTGCTTTGTTAACTCGTCTTTTGATACTGCAAGACTTATCGACATCGACGTGAAGAGGCCATTTAGTATCTCATGGATTTATTAGTTTCTTCACCAGAAGATAGCAGACTGTGTCAGCACTGTAGTAAGCGTAGCGCTCAAGGCTTTGTGGTCATTGTATCCAATGACTTTCTGTTAATTCTGGAGACCCAATACTTTTTTCTGGACAAGATTAATCATCGTATGCTAGCTTCATCTCAGTGCTCGTAATGGACGTATGTGGATGAGATCACTATTTCGGAAGTAGTCCCTTTAAGTGAACATAATGTTCCCCAACAAAAACTCGACTGGGGTAAATTAGGTCTTGAGGTGCAAACAAGAACATGGACTGAGCGTAAGGGACTCCCTATGATCGCCTGTATGGGGAGGCTCCCCCCAAAAGGGCTACCTTTTTTAGGTTTCTACCATACATATAAAAGGATAGGGATTTAACAAGTTGAAGTAAATGAAAAAGGTTCTCAAATCCGTCATTCAGTTTGGTCTGTGACAAGACATAAACGGGAAAATAACCAACGCATTTTATGGTTGTTCAAAAGATAAGGAATCTTCCTGGTTTAGTGATTTATTTATATTTGAAAGACGATGCATTTACAGTAGTTTAAAGGGATACAGCAATCTAAACTAGGAATGTAAAGGGGGAGGGGGGGGGGGGTTGTCTTTCGTCAATGGAATGAATACACCTTTTCTGTTAAAAATGGTATATAAAAGGATAAAAGGTTGGACCTCAGCTGGGCGGAGCCTCCTCGATTACAACTTTGTTGAGTCAGGCCCCCTATATATTCGCGCAAGGGAAAATTAAATGAAAAAAAACCATGCACGTCAATTAACCCTAAAAAATATTCATGCTATGGCCTATAAATAATTCATACAAAGAATTTGATAACGAAACAAAATTCCTGCGGCTCGAAAATTCCCCACTGCCCCATAATCAGTTTTCTAATGGTCAGAGTCCCTTCGCGTGCGACTCAGTAGCATTTGCTATGTTTAAGTGCCTGTGCTGTCTGTCTTGCTGATTGTCAATTTGTGTTTACTTCTCTTTTTTTCCCCGGAACACTGATGAAGATTGATTGATTGATTGTTGTTGTTGTTCTACTTTTAACCGAATTACTTGGGCATTTGACAGCGATTGGCGCCCATCACAGTTCAGTGGTCTTGGAGGTAGGTCTATTGGCTGGCTTTATTGGGGACATTTTTGGTGTTTTGGACGCAGCCGTCCTTTCTTTAGTGACGTGATGAGCTTTGCGTGAAGCGGACTCCAATGACATGAAGTACTTTTCCACGAAGAAGATTACACATAAGAGGATAAACTATGGGACTGCGTTACCCTGACTCCAGAGGTCCGTTCCCGATTGACTGGGATGTAATAAATCGCGACCATTGTTCACGTCTAGTCGTAGTGGCTTTAACGTGCGATTTTCACATGATCTGGAAAAATACCTCTGACACCAAAGCTAGCGCTGCGGTTGTTAAAAACTAGAAACCTTCTCCAGTAATGGGGTTTGTTCCAATAGCCAAACACGCTATTTTTAGCACAAATTGTCCCATTGCGTGTGACGCGCGCAAGCATTTTTTGCGAGGGCGCAAGGTAAAGGATAAACAGACAAAATGGCGTCAGAAATTACTTCCGCAAGAGATAAATAAATTTAATTTCTGTCATCATTCCCTCCTCTGAATTTGAGGCAAGACCTTGAGGATAACCTCTTTGACAATAACTCTGAATACGAGGACTGTGAATGTAATTCTGATCATGTTAATCACCATAGTGAGAGTGTTTTTGACAAACTCAGTTACGAAGAGATGTCAGCGATGTCGTGCGATTAATATCACGATCGGAAGAAAAAAAACTTGCGAGAAAAGGAGGGCGGAAAGTTAACAACAACTGATTAATAATTATGCCTAATTTTCCTCAAATATATCTTTGAATTCACGACAAATGCAGTTCCACCAGCTTCAAAAAGCGTCTATCATCGGCAGAATTTCATGGAAAAATACTTTAAATATAACAATTTTCCCTTTAATAACATACACGAAAAAAATACTCAATCCTGATTGGCTCAGAAAGGAGTTCAGTTCCCTGTAACACGAGTCCAAACTGTGTAACACGAGTGCAAACTTGCTACACCAGTGCAAATTACAAGTGGTTTCTGATTGGCTGAAAACACAAAAGAAACGACCAAGAACCAATCAGATTAGAGCTGTCTTAATAAAATGGCCATGGTTTTCAGCAAACGACGATTTGATTTTGTACGCAAAACAACAATAGAAAAGTTAAAAAAATATTCTAAAAACCCGAACACAGTAAAAAGTACGTCTTTCTGGAGAAATGTATTGAAACTGCGGTGCTAAGAGGAAAATACTGTCAACAAAATCCAGGAAAATGAGCCAGAGAAACTAAACAAGCTACTTAATATAAAAGACTACGCTAAAGTAAAAAATAAAGAACAAAAACGGTGGCAACCACAGGCAAGCCATGACAGCTACACTTTTTCGGCATTTAAATGAACAATGATACAAGTTTTCCATGATAACATCAGGGATTTCAAGTCACTTACGTTATTTGTTGGAGGAGAATGTCCGGTTTCTCTCTTTAAGTCTTTTGTCGGGCGAAGACCTCTATTAAAACATCCATGCGATGGTCTGTTTTTTTCTACCTCAGTAGCAAACTAACCGACACTTTAAACATCTGGTTCAAACTAAACCAATGGGCGAAAATAATGAAAGTGACCGTAGCTGGTACTAGCCTTAAAGAAAGCGAGAAAAAAATTCGAATCATAGTGCAAGAAAAACAACAGTCAGCAAGCTGAAGAAAACAAAGGTTGTAAGTTCGGAATATATCGCCAATGTCACAGGCCACAGAGATATAATTTACCTCAACTACTACGATGAAGCAGACGAAGAAGAGCGACGATGACTCTCTCTTCCAATAGGCCAAATGAAATAATGAAAACCCCAGCGCTGAGAAAAAGCAAATATTACGTTAATACTGGCAGTTTCCGACATCACAACAACTGTGGCTCCACTCACCCATCGATGGCTGCGTCGAAAGAAAACAAATTGCCTCCTCCATTTTCGGGTTTTAAATCTAAAAAAAAATCTCCATGAATCCAGCTATGATGGGGTCTCAGGAACAAAAAATGACGAACAGTCGTTAAACAACTCAGCAACTGTCTTTCATCTTTGGCTGCTCGAAGCGTTCTCCTGATTTCAAAACGGCAGTATACTTCTTGCACAGGCAGACCACCCTCTGTTAGTGGGAGCCGTTGCTGATTGAAATCTGAACAACAATCTTTTGTTATTTATAGAAGAAATGCACATGAACAATACGGTGGCTATAATTTTTCCAAAAAGCAGAATTTAAGGCAAATTTTTCAATAAAAGTGCCCTTTTGTTGGTCTTTGAAAAATTTACTCGTGCTTATTTATTCCAAATTGCACCCGAAATCATGTGATTACCTATACCAATTTTACCGTTATCATTGGCAAGGTGGCGCAATGGTCAAGGAGCCGACCTTCCGTGCAGATGGTCCAAGTTCGACTCTCGACTTAGCTGCGTTTTTTTGTTCCATAACTTTTCTTCGTTTTTTTTAAATCAGATTTTTTCCCTTTGACTTGTTTCCCGTTCTTCTTATTAATATACTGCTGGCCCATTACCGTTCGCGAGGTTTTGCGATAAACGTATTTCTAATAATGTTTATAACGTTGGCTCATTCTTCCGGTGTTTAGACCAGTGTGCATGCATTGCCTATCGAGATGTTCAGCTCTTGAAATGTTAAGAGAACACTCAAATAAAGTCGCAAGACGATCGCCCAATTCCTGAAATTCCTTACGAGAGCCGCGCAAATTTCCGGGTTCTAGCGCGAGTTTGTGGCGTTGAGGGTGGTGCAGTTTGTTCTAAAAATAGCGCATTTGGTTATTTCGATGGAACCGCGTGGAACTTGCGCTTGCGGTCTTCTACCCCGATTATGGCTCCTGACAAAACTCTGTTCTTTTATTAGTGAGCGGTAAAAGGGACTGTATTAAGGTAGTCCAACCCTTCTTGTTTTAGTTTTTCCTATACTCACTAGCACTTGCCCTCGCTCGCTGTAGAGCTAATTAAAGCTTCGTGATAAACAAATACTGTATTCCTTCAAGTCGAGTAACATTTCAAGTAAACCTCCGGGCTTCATTGTTTTGAGTGGTTATTTTAATGTTTCGCTCAATTCGATGACTTGTTCCCTTTGTCCGAATTTGGCAGTAACATAGCTCCGTAATTACTTTTAGCCGTTTCACTCCAAGCTATTCTTGTGAACAACACTTGTACAATCATAGAATGATTGATACATTAAGATCTACTATCTGAAAGCGTTTCATTTTAAATCACTTTATCCTCAAAATCCCTTCAAAGCGGCAGAACGAAATGACTTTTTAAAATGGGAAATTAGCACTTCATAGCCTTACTGATTCCAAATTAATTCATTACGAAACTGAGACATGCCCTACTCATTCTCTGTTCACAACTCAGTATGATCAAAAAAACTTTTAATAACACAATGTTTAATAATTTCTTTTAGTACATGCAGCTTATAGCCAGTGAAATAATCTGCGTGCTAACGTAGGTTAAAGAAAAGGTGCTTTTTCTTGTATAGAGGTTCAAGGAGAAAGTTCATTAAGCTCATGGTGAACTTACCATAGTGCCTGTTATGAAATATCTTTCATTTATGGGGTAATTTCTATTGACAGATAACATTTTGCAGCATTGGTGCCCACATGTTTGCTTTGTTGAGGAAAGAAAATGGAAACCGTTGACCTAGTAACCTGAACGCCTAGCATACATGAAAGTTCTGAAGCACCACAGGATATTATGGGTGTGGAAAAAATAGGGTTCAATTAAAAAAAGGGCACTCCTTTTTTGTTGTGCATGAAGACAATTAATAAGGGGTTAGAAAGCCCCTATAAAAAGATTAATTGACATCAACACTGAAATTAAGATTTTGAACTTTTCTAACAACAATAGTTAACATTTTAAAGCGAAGTTATTTATTTTCCTCACACTTGTAATGCAACAGACAAGTGAAGTTTTCTTAGGTGTACCGGAGAAACACAAGCCGGTGTGTCGTCCGGTTTTTTTATGATTTGCACTATTTGAAAATACAACGTGAAATAAGGGTGTCCTCTGACATTTTTCTCAAATTGCTCAGTTAAGATTCCAGTAAAATTACGACGAAGACATTATCAAACTGATTAGAAAGGGGAGGAAATACGAGCTGTATTTATAACTAACGTGCCTCAGCAGACAAGGAAGTCAAGATACAGCCGTTGAAAAAGTTATTTATCTTACCACTAAGAGTAATTTTGGTCACAAGATACTCCAATTCAAAGAAGGATAATTAATCAAAGTCAATGGGTGTCCTACAACACTTAAAAAATTATACAAGGACAATGGAAGCAGATCTTAATTATATTCAGTCGCGCGAAATAATTATTAATAACTGTTTTATTTTGTCTAAGGGATCTGGCGTTTTTTAAAACAAAACTAGAAGTTTCACATACATTCCCCACGCATTCGACATTCTACATAATGCAATTATTACGCACTACAAGGGTCTAAGTATCACTACTTTTGGTGACTTTTAAACTCCTTTTATCTTAAAATGTGTACTTGTATCAGCCTCCTGATTGTATTATTTTGTCAAAATGAAACTTAAAATCTGGTGTTCATATAAAAGTGGGTTGTGTGCCTGAGGCAAAAGTGAAAGAAAAGAATGCCAAAAACAGCTAGGAGGCAAAGAAAAAGGTTATAATAACAGATTTTTGTCAATGGAACAAAAAACTAAAACGTATTATGGTTTCCAACTATAATTGCTCTTGATTTGTAGTCTTTTCTGGATAGAGTAGAGTCAATTGCTTAGGAAACATGGCAAGGTAAGGATGACTTTCTTGGCGGAAATATAATAATAGAATTTCGTAATATAGTCTTAGAAAATTTTAAAGATGTCTTACTGTTTTCAACTGCCGTCATCTTGAGAAAAAGCTAAGATTGCTCGCCGGGTCCAATTACCCCAGCACCTGCTGCTGCACTTACATTCATTCAATAAGAAGTTCTGTCATATATTTCCCCTTTTTATCGCCAATGTCCTAGAAAGTATTATTTATTTTATTTTGATGCTTTAACTATAAACACCATTTTAACATAATCCCTTAACCTATTGAGTATACTGTCGTGAAGATCATCGCAGTGGGTCTGTAGCTAAGAAAATTAATAGTGTTTTATTAGAAAGAAAAAAGCACGCAAAATGAATTAAAGTGTAAATTTGTGGCCACCCACCACGAGATTTGTTGCAAATGGGCACTTCAATTAACTGTAGTGTATAAAAACGTCGTGAAAAGACACCAGTTGCTTAGGAGAGATTTTCCTTCAAGGCTCAGACTAACCTTGAAACGCTTTACTAAGTTGGTACAAATGGCGTATGTTCACAAAGTCTGTTTTAGTCACATATTTCTATTCTCGGTCTAAAACTGCCGCTGGTTTGTCACCTCCACTTTGTAAAAGGAACACTGATACAATTGAAATATACTTATTGAGTTCTTTGCAGATTAGTTTGAGTTACCTAGTCACCATATAAATGACATAAATTGTGTGAAAATCATGATCGCTCAAACACGAGGAGAAAGAGGAGCGAGTTGTGTTTTCTTGCCAGCAAATCAGAAACAATGGAGCAATTCAGCACGTCGGCCTTGTCAGGTAACTCATACCATACGACAACCCCCTCATGCATTCAAGCCTGTAAGAGTAAAAGAAAATCTAGCTTTTCCTATATTAATTCGTTTCTTGTCATTTTTACAAACAAAGTTAGCACCGTTTTATTTCTTGTTGGCCAAAAAGAAGTATGCAATATCCTTACATTATATGTACAATCCAGTAGTAACGGTGGTTCGTAATTTTGATTGATCAATAACTTTCGCTGCTAATGTTACCCTCAAATTGAAAGAGGTGTGAATACTGAAGAGACACTTGATGACATGATCCTTTTGATGGAAAAGAGTGACAATTAAGCAAAGGATGTCTTTTAGGTCCAGGACGAATAAATCAACTTGGAGGCTTTTACATCAACGGAAAACCCTTGCCGAAGGATATAAGAGAACAGATTATCAACTTAGCCAGAATCGGAGTCCGTCCATGCGACATCAGCCGTCAACTGAAAATCACTCATGGATGCATCAGCAAGTTGCTGTCAAAATATCAAAAAACGGGATCCATTAACCCTGGAGGAACTAACGTTGGAAGGCCAAAAGTGATAACACCTCGTATAGAACAAAAGATAGATCAGTACAGGCGAGAACAGCCAGGGATCTTCTCTTGGGAGCTGCGCGATCGCCTTCTTCGAGAAAATGTGTGCAGCCGAGAAAGACTGCCCTCGTTGAGCTCCATCAGCCGTCTTATTAAACAGAAGATGATGACTGGGAGTAATGAAAACACTGGATCCAAGGAAGAGAACATGAATAGAACATTTCTTGTTGGACAGAAGGAGGAGCAGCTGAAATTGAGAGACAAGCAAGGTAGGATGGTCGGTAATCGATCAGTAACCTGCGATCAGGCGGGGATATCTTTTTTACTATATGGAGGGCATACGATTTCTTTTGTTTATGGCATGGTTTCCGTGAAAATTTCGTTCAGAGAGTATACAGGTATACGTTTGCTTTCTCCTTACCACTGTTTCCAATGTACGTCTGCACAACGGCTTGAAACTATAAAAAAAAGTGTTGCTGCTAACTTGATAGGACCAAAACGAATCAAACATATTACTTGATCTCTCGGGAAAGATCCACGTGCAAAATTCCTCTCACCGTTCTATGCTAGTAACCAAGGATACATGCTTATAAAAGATTTAAAACAATAATTTTGGTGTATTCGTAGTATATCACGATAGCAAGGTTGATTACTAACAGTATTAAGATGTGATTCTAGCTCTAGGAGGGTGCCTATATGTTTAAACATCCATTTTACATCAGAAGCGCTTCTGTTTTACATTCATTGGTCAAACAACATACCCATGCCTAGGCATGATTATATCTCAAAGGAAGTGTTTCTAAAATTAGTATTGATTTGGACTTTTGGAAACCTCAAATTCACAGTTTTGAACTGGGAATCATTAGAAAGAGTTTAATTGTCACGTTTCTTCTTGTCAGTAGTAGCCTTATTTTATCGATTGCAATAAAGCCGCATAACCTGGTCAACAGCAATCTCTTTGATACTAGCTTTGTTAAAATTGTTTCAGTCTCAGTGAAACCACTGAAACGTGCAGACTGCAAAGAATTCAATAATGAGTGAAACAATCATCGAAATCATTCATTACTTTTAAAGAGCCCCATGGCAGCTCCTCGTTATATAGAATTTTATTTGTGTTAAACCATCGGACAGTGTGGTATAGATGTTCCCATGGACCATTACCTCGCTGCAAAAATTGCAATCTTTTTAGAACAGCGGTTTGCCATTATTCTCTCCGTAATCAAAACTGAAAGTTTTACGTTCGACCTAGTTGGGACCTGGAAATTTATTGGAGATCTCAAAAAAAATCATACGTTTCCTTGAGCTGACAGAGTAAAATGAAAACTGATGAGAGAGAGAGAAAAAGATAAGAAAATGACTTCTAATTCTTCCAGTTATCTCAAATCAGTGGGAAACATACAAAACTTTAAAAAAAAACGAAACATTAGAAATGGTGGAATAGAAAAACAAGTGAGGAAACTTTTTCTTGTTATTCGGCGAAAATCATATGCAATGCTATAACTTTTCTGTTATGTTTAATCTAAATTTGTTTTATCAAACTACATGGTTTTTTAGTACTAGTCTTTTAACTCGTACAAGTCAAGGAAAGACGCTGAATTTTCATTTCACGTTTTTTATTTCCAGACTTACCAACAGAAACAAACGGAGAAGCTTCACTGTCAGAGAAGAATCAAATTGAGCTTTGCCGAAGGCGTCGACAACGTGCAAAGTACACTAGCCGGCAAATTTTTGAGCTTGAAATGGAATTCGAGAGAAACCCTTATCCTAACGCGTGGGATCGAGAAGGACTGGCAAATAAACTTGATATTCACGAGACAAGAATCCAGGTAGGTTTTCAGAAGGTTTAAAATGAATAAGAAAACATGATGACTTTTCAAATTAAAATTAAAACAGAACAGCTCGGTTTTTTTGAGGTTATAAGCAAGTTTAAAACTGAATTAAGCGACAAACAAACGGAAATACAGACAAAAAAATCAAAGCGAAGAGTGCTGTTGAGACTGTTCGGGATGTTTACTTTTTAATTGGCAGTTGCTAGAAATATGCAGTACGTGTCTACCATGCATACCAAATACAAAGCCATAACTTTATTATTGATTAAAAATCAGTATTTACAAAATCCAAACATACTTTTCTCTGTGTAAAACTTCCATCTTCAAAACATTTTTCTTGTTCCTCGATAGTTTCAGGAATTCAAAGAATGCATATTCTTGCAGCAGATATCCTTCATGATATTTATAGCTAGTGGTATTTTTGTCTATTCTGGCGGTGCTTTTGAAGACGTACAGTTCGGCTATTTACTTTTGAAAGTCAGTTTTCTCCCAATTATAAATGTTAGCGTTGGGTCAAAACATTTGTAATGATAGGCCTGATCAGAGATTTTTTCAAATGCTCTATTTTGTCCCTTTAGGTGTGGTTTTCAAATCGTAGAGCTAAAGGAAAAAGACGACCATATTTGCAAAGGGAAACACAGGTGTCCCAACCCTCTCCATCTATGATGTGTACCTGTCACAGGTATCCTACTTCACTTCCTTCCCCCTGGATGGTTGAAGCCAGACCTTCAGCAGTTTTGATCCCTTCCAAAGGATTCTGGGACTACGAATATTCATGATACCAAGAAAGTGCTAATTCCTTAGCTGTTGGTTATTCTCCTCTTTCTGGTTCACTTGAGATATTGCTCTATTTTTCGTTTTGCAAATCAAGTGGACTTCGTGGGACTGATGTATGAGAGTATTAGGCTTGATATAGGGGAACCAAACGTATGTTATTCTTTGTATAGAAAGTGAAACTAAAGAAATCGGAGAAATTTGGTGATTTTACACTTCTGGGATTTCGCAATACTTGTACAATTGATGTTGACACTCGAATTTTGGTCAGTTCAAACCCTTGCATCTCGATCTCTACAACATCAACAAGAACGAGCTTTATTGCCTGACCATACAAGTACATACAGTATAGCAAAAGCTATTTTAAGAATCTGAAGTACATCGTAGGACAATTAAGTTACTTTGGTAATAATTTGTCACTAACATCAAAGCAAGCTGAAATATATTTTATGAATTGTATATTGATAAATTAATTAGAGGAGTTCATCAGTTCATTGATCAAAACGTTTACAGGTAACTGGTTAATATTTGGAATGAGCCTTGATTTTATTGTAAAAATTATTTCTAATCATAGAGTTTGTAGGACAGCGAAAAAGGAAGTGTTCTTCGTTTTCTATTAGATTGTATCCACAAAAAGGGCAATGCCTATTATCCTTCGTAGATTTTACTAAAGCCCTTCTCCCAGCTGTTCCTCTTGTTAAGTCTAAGTAATTAGATGTGTTATGAACGGTTTTAAAAGATCTATAAAATTCAAGTCTTTGAGAATGTTGAAGGGTATTTTGCCAATATGAGATATATTTCTGCTTCATTTGAACTTGCGTAGCTTTTACCATAACGGTATCTAATAAATCACGATTAAAGTCAGGTAGTTAACAGTGTAAGTCAAATGACATGAAGAAAGATTGTTTGACGAAAGATTCCTCATCTTTAGACTGAATATACAAAATGTATTTGAGAATTTTTTGATTGATAGTGATATTTAGAGGAAATTGATCAAGCTCTGCTCTACAAGCTATATTAGAAGCTTTATTGTTTACCTCCAAGTATACCGTTTGCACAATTGAAGGTGTTTCTTCTCAATTTGCGATCCGCCCCAGGTCTTAAAATCTGGTTTGCCATACACACCCCAAATTTCACTGTTATACAGGGTGTTTCAAAAGTTCGTTCCGATTTTTTATTCGCTTAAATTTCACTAATTATTTAAAAAATCTAATGTAAAACGTAGTATGTTATTCATTATTCATTTAACATTGAATATCTAAAATATTAGTAACCAGAATGTCTTCCTGCATGTTTTTTGACATTTTCTAAGCGGTGAAGTGTAGAATGTACGAGCTCCCAAAGCGTGTCCAAAGTCACATCCTTCCAGGCGAAGCGTAGCAACTGTCTTAGCTCGTCCAGTGTTTTGGGGGCTGGATCGTTGTATGTTGTCTCGTCTACGATAACCCAGACGGTCTCTAGGAGGTTCACATCACATCAGTTTGCCGGCCGGTCCTTCTTAGGTATAAAGTTGGCAAATCCTTCTGAGACCATGCTTGCGTGAAGTGTGCACCGCCTTTTTCTCTTCAAGGCTTTCCAACTTTTTTTGGTAACTTATCCCCACACCGTTGTGGCCGAAACTTTGATCGATAATGTGAAGTTGAATTTTTTTAAACCTTTCTGTTTTGTGAAATTATTACGCATATACTTACAGCTTTTTCGATAATATTTCTCCCATAGTTTGTGAAAAAAACGGCGGCCATCCACTCCTTGGTTTGTCTTCTAAGGTCTTTACTTTTGACCACTTGCTTGGTCATCGTTCAGACTTCTTCAACAATTTGACAGTTTTTTTTTTTTTTACTGAAAGGCCAGAAGACCATAAAAATAGATGCCCGAGGTCTAGCACAAACAGTGTAGGCCTTCATTTTCATGAAGGAGTAGAGAAAATAAAAGAAAACGATACAAATACCAAAAATAGAAAACCTACAAACTGGGCAGGAAAAGTATGGCGGGAAAAATCTCGCATATTTGCACAGTTGGGGCAAAAATTTAAAAAAATTATAATTTCTTCAAATTTTAGTTTGAAATTGTCTTGAACGGTTATTTAGATAAATTTCATTTGCCTAAAGTAGCATTAAATGCTTTGCGCAAAATACAATTTACAATCGGAACGAACTTTTGAAACACCCTGTATGTTAGGATAGGGGAGATTTTGCACCGTTTAGTAAAACAAAAGGATCAGATAATGTATTTTCAAATGCAAAGGTAGGTTGTTAATATAAAGATTAAAAAGCAGTGGACTTAAGATACAGCCTTCCCGCACACCTATCGCATAATGGAATGATCGCGTTTGTTGTTGGGCAATTTTAATTGAGAAGAAGAGTTGTGATATATGCTTTTAATTAAGTTATAAAAACAACCACCAACATTAATTTGCAGCAACTTATTCAGGAGCTCGTCATTGCAGACCGAGTCAAAAGCTTTTTTTGAAATTTACAAAAGAAGAATAGATCTTTTCGTTGTGATTATGAACGTATACACCTATTTCAATTAAGGTTGCTTCTGAGAAGAATGATGCATGATCCATATTTCATAGCCCGCGGTGCATTGTTGTAGCAAGTCTAGTAAATTATGTGCCGGCAACAAGCCTGGAAACCTATATAGAAAGCAAAACGCTGCTAACGCTTTTATGCTGTGTCAGCAGAACTTTAAGACAATGTATTTCAAAAAACTGAATCCTAGGCTTTTTAATTTAAGACAGTGATTTGAGGTTAGGTTTTTCTCTGTGGTAATATGCAAATGCTGCAAATTTTCAATGAGTTTGCTTGGCTTGTGCACGTGGGAATTTTGGATGGAGTTTATAAAAAATCCTCGCGTTTGTTGAACAACAATAAATAACTTAACATTACATGCTTATCTATCTTCAAGAGGGTATCTACCGAGAAATTCCTTTTTTAGGCCTTGCACTTCACACTTGTAACTGTATTCAAAGCTTCGTGTCGACCTGAGTGAAACTAGTTTTACAAATTAGTTACATCCTATTGTAAAACATTGAATTATTTTTTAGTAGGTCCAGACATTTCAAGCTTCTCCCTTCATGAGATGAATTATAAAGAGGGAATTGAGGATGCTACTAAGAAGTGCCGCCTTATTCTACCCCGGTAGTATTGACCTTCCCCTACCTTCCCACAATGACGTTCTTAGGGGTTCGTCACGCGTTCCTGCAATCGTGACGAACTCCTAAGAACGTCTGCGTGGGAGGTTACCCTTCCCCAGTGAACTGGGAAAACACCTTAAACATGCAAACTAATGCAATACAAAATAATACCAGTGGCGGATCCAGGGTAGGAGCCCCGGGGGCCCGGTGCCCCCCTCCTTATTTTTACACCAAACTGAGAAAAATGGAGACCAGGGCCCTCTCTTATCTCAGGGTCTGGATGACCGGCCGCTCCCCGTTTTCTGAAGGCCTGGATCCACCACTGAATACATAAGAAAACTTCTATTATTTGTATATCAAGGATTTTAGCATGAAGCTTGTACTGAAGAACATTAAAAATCCTCAACCTATACATAAAAAAAATCTAAAAACATAATAATAGTTTAACATTTATATTGCGCAAAATACATGTGAATATGATCATCGAATGTTCTTAGGTTATTCATAAACAATAAAACTGTCCTATTTATCGAGTTGTCTAACAGGACAAATACAGCACCACGAGCTCATATAAATGGTAAACGAATCTGATTGGCTGATTAGCGCGCTTTCCTTCTTTGTTTCGTCATGAAAGGGAGACGCAAAGAGAATATTGCTCGTCTTCACGTTTTCTGGCATGTAGAAAAAAAAAAAACTCCGTCAATCTTACGGGAAGAAGTTCTCGATGATAATGTTTGGAAAGGAAGGAACTTGAAGGTACTTTTATGTCTTTTGTCTGCTCTTCCAAGTTTAAAGAAAGCAATTACTGTAGAAAGTTTGAATGTCATTCATGTCTTGTCACTTGTTAGCTTTTCTCTTGTTTATAGAATGAGATAGCTGAATGGGGAACTTGCCGGATACTTTTACAGGTTTTTGTCTAGAAACATAATGGTTTGGATTGTGCTGGAAACTCCCCAAAGTTATTTTTCCCCATTTATTTATTTATATATTTTCAGTAAGGGCTTGATTACATGAGCCGGGAGCCACTACAAGTTGTTATTGGAAGAAGGTGAAGTGCTGCGAGTATAAGTGATCTGTTGTAATCCTGTCGTTTAAATGTTTAATCGAGTTTAACTTTCCGACTTTTTTATAGCGATTTTCTGTCCCGGCAGGCTACAGGACAAAATGAAAAGGAGCAACACTGAAGTCCCCCCCCCCCCCCCTCCCCCCAGTTTCGGTCCGCTAAGTTCTTCGGGGTAATTGGGCCTCTATAAATTGTAGGATGCTTTTGGGGGTTATTTTGCGGTCGAATACCTAGAAGCACTTCTAGTTCGTTACGCACCAAGTCAGGGGTAATGGTTCTCAAGCGGTTCAAAGGACCTCAATTCACACAGCAATCAGACCAGCATGAATGACGGGCGTTTTTGTTGGGTGAACAAGTGTTTTTGTTCGCGTAATCGTTGAAACATGGATATCCATGGTTGAAATTGCCACATTGACAAAATCAGAGAAGGCGGCTACAGCGTTAGGAACATAACAGGGGAGGTTTCGTTCGCCCCTAAAATACGCCTGTATTGCAGGCTAACACAGGCGGTCGAGGTTAGCTTCAACCATGTTATTTGTCTGGCCAAGAAAGGAAAAATTTCCTCAAGACATTTAGATAACAAGCGCTCTCTGGTCACTTTAGAGACTATCCAGACTATCTCTGTATACCCTGCGAGCAGAAGTTACTTTCTGGCATGGCTTTTAACATTTACGGGTGTAAACAAACCAACTACGCGACTGACAAGCAAAGGCGAACGACTCCGCAATGCTAAAAGCCATGCTAGCAAGAAACTACTGCTTACAGAGCTATCTTTGTATCCTCATAACAACAACTTGAAAAGACCACAAAAAAGAAGATTAAGAGACGGAGGTTACACCTTGAATTTCTATGTCTTGTTTATTCAAAACCACGCGGTTATCAGCCCGCATTTCCTTGGCCCTTCTGAGTGACACGGTTACTAAGCATGAAAGTATTTTTAATCCCCACACGAAATGACTGAAAGATGGCAATGCCGCTTTAAAAATGCTCTACGTCGTACACTAAAACTCACATCAGTCATTCATATACCGGCTTCTAAACTTGACATTTACAATGTTACGTACAAGAAATTCATAGTGGATTTACGGAGAGATACAAGGTAGACACGTGCTTCAATTGTCATATAATATTGCATCGTTCTTAACCACACAACAGTACAAATATTTTGCACGCGGGTGGGTGGGGAGGGCTATTTTTCCCTCTTTGCCCCCTATGTAGCTTATGTTACAATGTACGTTGCACATCTTTATACACCTCATCTTTATATTATCAGGGACTACATTATAGGCGATTTGTGTTTATAAACGAAACCTGCTAAGGGCACTATCTTTTCTTGCACAGTACAGATGATATTTTCTACCATTATTTAGATTGCAGATATTATACTTCTTTTGAAATGATGTGTTGTCATCTTCTGGGGAAGAACTGCTCTAGGACCGATTCATAGATGGAGGACAAAGGCGTGTGTCGCGAGGAAAAACTGTTATCATCCGACAAATGAGGGTGTTTCCCTGAATACAAAAATGAAACAAAAGTGCATAACTATGTGCCAAACCCTTGAAATCTCCACAGTTTCTCTCCTACATGTAATAAGGTGTAACGTTTGGGTAACTACTTTCTATCCAGAACTCAAATCAACCCTCGGGAAAGCAGATTTTCTAACGGGAAACGGTTAAAGTTATATTTCACTGAACTTCCTACTTCGGGACACGGATGAGGGAATAGTGGTGGCGGGGGAAAGGGGTTTGGGGGGTTTGGGGCGAGTCCTCGACCTCTGAAGGTACAAGTCTTAGACATAAGCGTTATCGGAATTTCTTTTAAAACTTCACTGACAGATTTACGTAGCCTTAATCTGACTGTATGCACACATGTACGTCAGCTTCCGGTCTGGCTTTCACTGACGGCCAAACAAAAACAAAACCAATCAAAACAAAACGAAGGTGAAGAATCTTGCTCCTTCAAAAGTCAATAAAGCAGTCTGGCTTACCCTGTCTTTTTGAACGCCACTTTTCGTTGAACTTTTCAAGGTCACCTAAAGAAACAAATAAAAAACGAGTACAATTTTGGTCAATTTTGGTAGCTTTAGGACTGCTTTGGTACGACGTTAGCGAAATTAAAATGTTCATAAGGAGCAACCATTGCTGTTAACTTTATAATATCCAGTGTAGTTCAGTGGTAGAGCATGCGCACCAGTAAAAAGGTCATAAGTTCGATTCCTGTTAAGAGTACTCTAGTCTGCTACACAGCCGTTTTTAGTGTCGTCACGCAACGTTCGAGCGTTGCGTGATGACACTAAAAATGGCTGTGTAGCAGACTAGGAGTACTCAGATTTTTTCTTACAAGCAGCCTGTGTCCCTGACTAAAAACATCTTCTTGATGTTACTGTTACACACCATCATCAATGTTTACGAGATCTTCCCGTGTCTCTTCATTTCCACTCTCATCCTTCCTTGTGGTAAATGTGTGTGTTTGATCACCAATTTTGCGAGTTATAGTCACCTGGAGAGAAGATGAAGCAAATTCAACTATCTCCTTTTTTAAATCTTAAGGTTAAGTTAAACCACCTCTTTTAAAATGACTGCTACTGAATAAGACAAATAACAATACAAAACGTTTAGATCTATGGCTTAATGCTGCCATGCGGAATTGTCTGTTAAATGCAACCTTTAGACCTGATTGGCTGTCATAATTACCAATATTATTCTAATGCGTCCTTTGTGAAACACCAATCTAATTTCACTAAGATAAGGTGCGCAATAAAGCAAGACCGTAACGCTTCAAAGAGCCCTTCAAACCCTAACCTGACTTAGACTGCGAACAGGCTTACTTGTGCAAAATTTTCCCCGAACTCGTACAAGTGTGCCTGCTCACAGGTTAAAACTGACTTCAAAGGTGGTTCTCAATCTGAAAACTGATTCAAGTTTGGTTATCACACTAACTTGAAAAAAGAGAGAGAAGAGAAAAAGATGTTTTATATAGATAATGTTTACACATCCACATTAAATAACCTCCTCTTTTCCACTTGAATCCTTTCTTGTGGTCCTCCGTTCGGTGACCTGAACAAAAGAATTCAAGACAATGTTGATAACAGATAATAAGAATTCTTGTTAAAAAGTTTCTTTTACGATTTTGTCAGACTTTAGACACCTAAGGTGAAGATCACTTAATCATTTCGTAAATATATTTTACTGCCCTATAAAATGACCTTCATGGTATCTAGTTTTCATCAGGTATGATTTGATTAAAATTGAAAAAACGTCCTACAGTAAAATAAAATCTGTAAGAATCACCCCTGCAACAAATGCTGTATCTCCGCATATTCTGTAAAATCACACTACTAAGTACCTATAAGTTTCACCAACTAACTAGCTAGTGTTTATCCATACAAAAAGTGTTCTTACTCCATTTGAATCAACAACAGTCACACTAGAAAATGATGAAGAGGAGGAGGATGAGCGTGGAACATGCTCTAACATTTGACCTTTGTCTTTTTGGTCCAGAATGTCATCTAAGCTTCGTGTTCCCATTTCAACTTCACTGTCAAGATCTGAAAGGGTCACAAACAAAATTGATAATAACTATTTTAAATATTTCATTCAACAATATCTGAGTAAAGTATTGTTATTTCAAGGGATTCTAATCCAGTTATTTATAAATCAGAAGAATAAAAGGAGAAAGGATATTTACAGCCATGAGCCCAAAAAGTGTGACTGCTTTTGACTTAAATTCACATTCTTTCCTACAGATATAATCCAATCAGAAGCCAGCTGGAAACTATCCTCGACTTATGATTGGTTAATGTCTGCATGAAAGAATGTGAGTTAATATTAAAGGAGGTCACACTTTTGGGTTCCTTGCTGTAAGACCATTACCGGTTTATAATTAGCAGGTTTGAGTCATACATGTAGCAATACTACTATGCTGTAATAGTCTCGAAACAAAATTAACTGTTTGTATTTAATACCTCTGTCAATATGTTCATCAGGACTACTCATATTTCCACCAAATGGTCCTCTCCACAAGCCACCAAACTGTGAAAATTACCACATCAATATAAGGAACGCTATAGTGCAATAGCAATTTATAAATACTAGATGACAACTGAATAATTATCAACAATAAATAAAATATATTTTATTCACTTGTAGCCGGGAGGTCTTTATTGGGAGAAACTGTGCCCAAGGTCTCGAGTACCACTGGACACTGTAGGCCAAGGGAGGTACTCAAACCAAGGGACACCTCGTTTTACAGCCATTTATTATTTCATCAAAATATTTCTCTGCTTTTATTTGGCTAATTTACATACAGGTGATCATGAGCATGTTTTGAGCTTAAAAATAATATTTTGAATTAAGACCTGCCAATCCCCAAAAAAGGAAAATCCGGAGATTTATGACAAAAAAATCTGGAGATTCTACAAAAGGTAGTGAGATTCTATTTTTTCCCTATCAAGATTTAAATGAACCCTTTTTCCATTGGGGTGATTACCGGTAAGTATTTGTTTAGATTTTACCATTACTTTATTTATGGCTGAATTGTGAGAGTTGGCAGGTCTGTGAATGAGTAATAACAAATTTTATTGGATCTAACTTTTGCATGGCATGAAGAATTATGCACGTCTCTGAGATTTGCATAATTCTTGGTGATTATCCTTTTGAAAGCAGAATCCAATAATTGCTACTAAATTAAAAGTCCACTTCAGTCAAAAGTGAAAGCTGTGTTTTCTATGGAGTGTGGGCTTGATTTGATCAAATTGTAAATTAGGAAATAAAATGAAGAGGGTTTAAACATAGTTTAGTGGTCTCTGAAGCTCCCTTTCAAGTTCCCGTAGCTTTATAGTGGTTAAGCATCTGGACTAGTAACCAGGAGGACACAGGTACAACTTCAGTTAAGAGAACTTGCGATTATTTTCTTGTAATGAAACTCGACTCCTGATAACTCGAACCCTGGTTAACTCGAACCTCGTGCTAAATCAAAGCAAAATCAATTTCCTCTTTTTTCCTTCAAACATTTACTGTAATTTTACCCTCTGTAACTTGAACCCTCGATAACTCGAACCTCCTGCTAACTCGAAGTAATTTTTGTTTCCCCTCAGATCATCTTTATACAGTTTTACAACCGATAATTCAAACCATTTTTGAGCACTTACACATAAAAAGTCAGGGAAAAAGAGTGTACTAGGGTCTGAAACATTGAATTCTGAATTTCCCATTGACGTGTTGTAGGCATATAGTTTACTAGTGAAGGCTGATGTTGTTTGTCACAAATCCAGGGTGAACAGCTTTACTTCTCAAAATAGTAAAATACATGCTCTATTTGGGCTATTTTTTGTTACAAAAAGTTCTGATTTATAATCTAGAAGTATCTTTCAAATTTCAGGTAACATTTCTACAAGTAAATGTGATAATTATAAAATGTTCACTGTACGGTAAACAATGGTTTTTTTTCTTATGTCTAACTATTTTCCTTGAGCTCCTGATAACTCGAACATTTTTCCATTTCCCTTGAAGGTTCGAGTTATTGGGAGTCGACTGTATTTGCATCATTAACTGAATAAACATCATTCTCATTATTTCAATTTGTCATAAGGAAAAACACTAGCCTGCCATCACAAGGCAACCTTCTTCACGCAAGATCTGAACATTCTTTGCTTTCCTATTCATGAAGTCCCTCCCAGCTCCAGATAACATTGGTAAAAGCTGGATTCAAACAATTTTATTCCACTTACGATTGAAAAGGGAGGAAACATGGAAAAACCTCCTGATTGGCTGTCTTCATGCTAAAAACAATAACATCAAAATTACCGGTAATGAATAGTGAGGGTTAAGTAGGATAGAAAAAAGTAGCTAATACATGCACACTGAAGCAGTGACATCTGCCTATGTACTTCACAACAACAGCTAAACTTGGATCAATTAAAGCCCCAAGATGCCTAACCTTGAATCGCAATCTTGAACGTTTTTTGCCATTATTATTCATTCAAAATATTAACATTGTTTTTGATTGGCTCAAAGCCCTCGGCTAATTCTTCACAACCAACTGGCATTGACCAAATTTGGAATATGTGAGCAAAACACCATCGATTTGATGGCATATTGACTTAATTGGAAACAAGGTTGATCAATGGAATATTTGCTTGCATTTTCCAAATATGGTATGGATCAAGCATGGCAAGGAAATTCCAGTAGCCCAATTTTTAACTAAAACTGAACAGAAGAATGCAAGAATATGAAAAACAAATTGCTCCATGAATGTTTTCTTCTTTTGAGGAGTATTGCAAATAAAGCATCCGTTTATATCCTGAAACAGTGCCGAGAAATAGGCCAGTTTTGCCAAAAGTCTAAGAGGAGGTAAGCTTGTTAAGGATTTAGAACTATTTTGAATGAATAATAAAACAATAATATTGAATTTGGCTTTCTCAGAATGCGAAGAATTATGCAGATCTTGGAGGATGATATCCACCTTGGCCTCCTCGATCTGCATAAATCTTCACGTAACTACTCAGCCTCATTCAATAATTACTAAACATACGTGTATAATGCCATGATTCATAAACATTCCCCAATATTACAATGTGGAAAATGCCATTATGTTGCCAGCCATTTATGTTCCTGGTTGTAATGGCGAATGGAGGGGGACATTGGGGGGTACCCAATACCGCAATACCGCAAGAAAAAATGGCAAATACCGAACTACCACATGGAAAATCGTCCAAATACCGATACCGCATATTTTAATGACATTTATATTCAGTTCCGCATACTTATGGTTGCTTCCACTAGCGTGTTTAATTATCTCAGGCATTTATGCACCATATGACCATGTTTTTTTTTTGGTAGGTCGCAAATTTTCACTGAAAAGTAAACTACATTCGTTCAACCTTTTGGTAGGTCAACCCAACAGCTAATTAACTCCAATAAAAATAACTTTTGAAAGCGTGAAAACAAAAACAAAAAAACAAACAAACCAAAACCCTTTCCACCCACATCTAGTGCAAGTTTTGATAAGTAAGTCTAGTCTAGCACGTCAGTCTCTCAGGAGTCAACTATCTCGACTGTCTCATACGCCGTGCCGGTAAGAGGCAAACTTACCAAATATTATCTCTTAACTTACAAGGCGTTTTTCAATTCGCGAAACCCGACATCTAAACTTATTCTTCTTGCGATAATGTTTGCCTCCTTCACGCTCTTCATAAAAAAATTGCTACACAGTCAAAGATGACCACGCCGTCTTCAATCTCAGCAATGTCAGCCATTGTGAGAAAACCTGTAAGACCTCAAATTACCGGCACAGGTACACAGATCAAAAAGCATTGAAAGGGAACTTGAGGCCACTCATTGTCATTGGATTCAACAACAATCACATTGTATATTATCAACCATTTATAACTGTCACAAAATGACCCACAAATGGTGTAATCATTTACCATTGTGTCTCAAGACTTCTAAATATTAACTTTTATTGACCTTTATGTCCTACTGTGTTTTGTTTGCATATTTTATCGAAAGGAAAGCGCAAATAAATGGTACCGTAATACCGTGAACAATCTTATTTCACCGAATACCATCAGCCAAAATGATGAAAAACTGCATACCGCAGCGCTAGATGATACTGCAATACCACACGTTAAAATTAAAATTACCGAAATACCGCATGAAAAAAAGCTCAATACAGCAATACTGTAAGCCCCCATGTCCCCCTTCGAATGGTAACACATCATGACATCCATCAGATTAAAAAAAAAATTAAAAATTTAATCATACATGAGGCATTCCTGAATGACACAAGAGTGTCTTACAAAATAACCTTCACTTGTATAAACAAAAATTACAACAAAGAAATAAATTAATGCAAAGAAAAGCCTTAACAAAACAGGTTAACAAACACTTGAAATTATTTAATGGTGGCCTCGTACACCCACTGGCATGGGAAGACCAGCAGTTACACTGGCACAGGGATAGTTTATGTTGGTAAAGTAACATCATTTTTGTTATTCATCTGGGCCAAGGACTGAAACAATGGAACTCTTTCTCTTGAGAGCCAATATGTCTCTTGTTAGCACATTAATATCAATAAGCCAGTGACATACATGAACTAGCACTATATATGAAGGTTTATCTGTAGTGACACAGATAAGACCCATGGGAAAGGGTTTCGATTAATCATTTACTCATGATCATTACTGGATGGATAGTCTCTTTTACCTGATGTCCACGATAGCTCTTGCTCTCTGGTCGTTTTAACATTCTGTCCCTGAGAGATTCTGAGTGATTAGGATTGCTTTCCTGTGGCATTTCTGAGGGTAAGTGAGGTGGGAGGTCAGATGTCAGGGGACCTGGCAATAAAATATTATCAAATATAAGTAAAGAGTTTGGACAGCATTGATACAAAATCAGCCTGTCCAAAGGGCATGACAGTTTCAATAAACTAACTTAAAATTGAAGTATATTTATTAAATTTATTCATAATATTTCTCTGTTAAAAATTTAACAATCTTTGCTTGCTCATCATCATAACCCTATCATTTTATTAGGTCCCAGGCCACTAAACAAATATTATTATGTTAATGATAATTGACAATGTGTGATCTTAGTGCAACAATATTAGAATAATGCAATAGGAGCATAATATTTCAATGAATTGAATGATGTTGCAATAAATATGTGCATGCATTACTCAAAGTAGTATTAGTGGTTATATAACTTTGTTTTCAAAGTCAGTCATTTTCTGTTTCATCTGTCAGTGATTACGAAAATATTACTATCAGCGTGCAAAGAAATTTAAGTGTCCGATAGCCCAGGGCTGGCTGGTGGATTTTGCAATCAGGCTGGTGAATCCTGTTTTTAACTTGCCTGACAGGCAAGTGAAGTTTTATGAGGAATTTGAATAACAGAAGAACTGTGAAATCAATTCTGCTAATGAAAAAGCTTTTGGGGCTACCGGTAGTTGAAATGACATCTGGGCTAGTAAATGCTAGCTTCAGCTTGCCTGAATGGCAAGCTGTAAAAATCATTTTCTTTGCACTCTGTCTAAAATAAACCCTATTTAACATTTAACCAGTACACAAATGAACAGAAAAAATTCCAAAAACCTTGGATAGAATGATTGAAATCAAAGGGAAATCCCCTAAAAAATTTCTGAAACATCTGCTCAAACTCTTGTAGAAAATCTCCCTGACTTAAGAGGAGGTCGTCCCCATGTTTTTCGTGCTCTGGAAATCCCAATCTCACTGTCCATTCCTTAACATCAGTTGGTGGTTGCTGTTGCAAAGGAACGTAATGCCTCTTGCCATAAAGGTTGTCAAAATCCTCTTGAATATTTCTGTTAGGGTTCATAAGAAATATGGTGATGAGTTCATTAACAAAATAATAATTTCCAGTATTATTAACTTTAAAAAAAAAAAAAAAATTAGTGTCATTTTGAGAAAAACAACATTTTCATGTAATACTGTCATGCTATATATATATATTTGGGGGGGGGGGGGGATGGGGGGCAGAGGGATTGGGAGAGGGGTGGGTTGAGGAAATGTCCCAGTTAAAAATAATGCCAATTGTGTCTTGTTTCATGAGGCTAAGTATATATTATCGTTAGTATTTACAAAATCAGTGAACAGTGTTCCAGCTAGAAAATTCTGCTTGAGGGCCAAAGTGGCCCCTACAACCCATTTTTGGGGGCCAGATTTTTCAAGAAAGGGACTCCTTCTCCCATGCAGCAATGATTGAAAATTCTTTGAATATGCAAATTGTTCTTCTGTGATAAGGCTGTTTTCTCTGGCATATGATTGTAGCTGTTCATTTGCAAACTGCTCATGGATTTTTGACAATACAGGAAGAATGGAAATTGACCTGTAGTTTTCTCTGTCAAATTTCACCCTGCCCTTGAAAATCAGTGTGATTCTTGCAATTTTTAGCCTGTCTGGAAACACCCCGGATTTGAAAGAGAAGTTCATCAATGGTTTAAGAAGGCTTGACAAGGACCAGTGGCAGCCTTCAGAATTTTAGCTGGTATACTATCAGCACCTGTGGCTTTGGATGTATCTATTGTTTTAAGCGTTTTGAAGACTTCGTCAACTGATAGCTTCAAATACCTATAGACCTCTTTCATAATGGCGGCCTATTAATATATTCTTTTATATGTATGATAATTAGCCTTTCTGATCTCGTTTGAAAGTAAGAATTCTTTTGTATTTTGCACATGCTAACGAGGTCAGAAAGGCTAATTATCATACATATAAGAGAATATATTCATAGGCCACCATTATGAAAGAGGTCTATACTGTCTTGTAACTTGTTGGATGAGTTGTACTACCTTGTTGTACATTACATATTTGACTATGGATTGCATTTGGAATACAAAAAAGGCATTGGATATATTTATAACATAATTAAAATAACTTAGTCTTGATACTTTTTGGGAACTTGCTATTTTTGGGGGGTCGCTACTTTTGGGGGCTCACTATTTTCAGGATTTATTAGAAGTCAGAAACTTTTGACGTCACTTTCGGGGCGTCACTACTATGGAAACTTTACGAAACTAATAGAAGGAGAAATCTAGATCTCTGTTACAGATAGTGGGCCAAAAGTCTCTCAGTAACCATCATCTCCTATAAGCATGGTTTTCACTAGCACATAAGCATGTGCAGAATGGCATATTTGACTGAATTCACGATACCAGCTCTCCTCAACCCAATGATAAACAAGATGGCGGACAAAGCATCTGCCATATTGCTTTTGATACGTTCGCAGAAGGTCTGGGTCAAAGTGACTTATGATTGGTCCACGGCCTTGTGCTTATGACACCCCCATTTTCACTAGCCAAAGCTACGGCATAAGCATAAGCACAAGCACAAGAAGAACAAACTTTCCCGTTTTTCTAGAGTTTATGCTTATGCTTATGTTGACCCAGTTTTCACTTGGTTCAAGTTTATGGTAGCATAGACTGATGTTAATAAACCTGAGAATTATGCCCTATGAAAGCACACTTATTGACACACTAGCAACAATCATGTCTCTGTTCTTATGTCACACAATGTGCACCATTTCCATTTGCATAAGCTTTTGTACTAAGTAATGGTAGATACTAGTTCAAAGTACAAGAAAGAACAATGAACAGTAACTAGTTGTTTTCCTTCTCCTTTGGCAAAGTCCACTGTAACTTAGCACAATATATATACTAGACTCCACAAAGGTTCCATTCATATTATCACATGCTCATCATGCACATGTGCTCCTCTTTTTGCCGTACACTGTCCTTTCCCAGTCAGTTCTCTTAGGGTTTCAGTTCATTCACAACAGCATTCTTCCCCTCCCACCCACCCTTTGTTCTGACTGGAACCTCTGTTTAGCTCTTTCGATTATGTCTTATGTTCATTGTATATTTAGCACGACCAGAACGTATTTCAAGCAGACTTGTCTAACGACAATAGATTCAAACTGAACTCACTTAAGTGCAAGGAACTCACAATAGACTTCGAAGGGAAAGTAACTTGGACACTGTTTCTTTTAAGGTTTTTAAGGTAATGGTTTTCAAATATTATTCTGAAATCAGCTAAAATATTAGGTGTCACTGTAAGGAATGACCTTAATTGGAACAATCAAGTTGATAATATTACTGCGAACGCGTCTCGAGGAATTTATTTGCTTAAGCATCTTAAGCATGCTGGCATAGACTGTAAGTCCCTAACTCTTACGATATGGTTGGGAATTTTAACAAGGTTAAATTTTTATCAACATGTATATAACACATTCAAGTAATTCAGCCTATGGCTGCTAGTTGTGATTTTCAATAAAAAAGTTATCTATCTATCTATCTATCCACTATTTTATTCCCCTACATCTTATTTGTATCCTCAAGATTAATCATTTATATTATGGGTTATACTGGACTAGGTCTCATTCCTTCATTAGGTTCCGGGGATGTGGAACTGCTGTCTTGCTTCCCAGTAAAAGGAGTGGCAGGGAAGTGCAACCCCTGGCTGCACTTTACCCAACAGTAAGGCTTAGCCCTTGCAGACAGGTCCGGAAAAATATCCACTCCAGGGTGTGGACCCCCAGTCCCACCTGATCTGTACTCCACACAGGAGGGCCACCCCTCCTGGTTCCCCTTAGTTTCTAGTGACTGGGGGATATGGGCCTCACCCCCGGAGACTGATCAGGACTCCTGTCCAGGGTAGCTACCAATCAATCAATCAATCTCATTCTTGTACCACTCAATCTTGTCTCCCCCCCAGGAGGGCTTCTCTCCTGGTCCCCTTACACAGGAAACTTTTTGTAATTCCCAAACTGGGAAAGTGTTGGGGATTTTTCCCATTATTGGGAAATGTTTGGGACAACATTTTCCTCTCATGGGAAATGATTGGTAAAAGTTTGGTTTTATTTTTCCCAATGCTAGGTTCACTTTGGAAAATTAAGCAAAATATTTTTTAAAATACCAATGTTGGGAATCCAATGGGTTTTCTCCCCAGAGGATGGGAAAATGATGGGACTATTTTTTCACAAGTTGGGAAATATTTCAACATGTTATTCCCAATTTTGGGAAATGCAAGGGACAAGAAATCCCCACCTTGGGAAAGGGTTGGTTAAAGTTAGGGTTACGTTTTCCCGATGCCGTGTTTAGTTTGGGAAAATATGCAATATAGATTCCAAGATCCCAACATTTGGAAACCAATGGGTTTATTTCCCAAAATATGGGAAAATAATGGGGCTATTTTTCCACAAGTTGGGAAATATTGCGACATGTTATTCCCAATTTTGGAAAATGAAAGGGACAAGAAATCCCCACCTTGGAAAAGGATTTGATTAAATCTAGATTTGTTATTCTTATGACTATTGGGTGGGAAAGAAAGAATACAATAATCTTGTGTTAGCATTACAATGTAAGGGTTAGGCCAATAATTATATTCTTTTATGGGAAATATTGAATAAATTCCAACCCAAGAACAGAAAAGGATTAATAATAATATTTTTCATACACATAATGTTTGGTAACTAGTAAATCTTCCCAAATGTAGAATTTATTTTTGAAAGAAATGACAGATTGCTCTTGAAATATCAACATACATAGTGTCCAAATAATGTTTAAAAAGTTTAATTCTCCAAACATCACATCTGCCAAGTTTAGAACAAAACAGTTAAAGTTTCATTGGTTTATTTGAAAACCAGAAGTATGGTAACACAGGAAAATTTTTGTAATTCCCAAACTGGGAAAGTGTTGGGGATTTTTCCCATTATTGGGAAATGTTTGGGACAACATTTTCCTCTCATGGGAAATGATTGGTAAAAGTTTGGTTTTATTTTTCCCAATGCTGGGTTCACTTTGGAAAATTAAGCAAAATATTTTTTAAAATACCAATGTTGGGAATCCAATGGGTTTTCTCCCCAGAGGATGGGAAAATGATGGGACTATTTTTTCACAAGTTGGGAAATATTTCAACATGTTATTCCCAATTTTGGGAAATGCAAGGGACAAGAAATCCCCACCTTGGGAAAGGGTTGGTTAAAGTTAGGGTTACGTTTTCCCGATGCCGTGTTTAGTTTGGGAAAATATGCAATATAGATTCGAAGATCCCAACATTTGGAAACCAATGGGTTTATTTCCCAAAATATGGGGAAAAAATGGGGCTATTTTTCCACAAGTTGGGAAATATTGCAACATATTATTCCCAATTTTGGAAAATAAAAGGGACAAGAAATCCCCACCTTGGAAAAGGATTTGATTAAATCTAGATTTGTTATTCTTATGACTATTGGGTGGGAAAGAAAGAATACAATAATCTTGTGTTAGCATTACAATGTAAGGGTTAGGCCAATAATTATATTCTTTTATGGGAAATATTGAATAAATTCCAACCCAAGAACAGAAATGGATTAATAATAATATTTTTCATACACATAATGTTTGGTAACTAGTAAATCTTCCCAAATGTAGAATTTATTTTTGAAAGAAATGAGAGATTGCTCTTGAAATATCAACATACATAGTGTCCAAATAATGTTTAAAAAGTTTAATTCTCCAAACATCACATCTGCCAAGTTTAGAACAAAACAGTTAAAGTTTCATTGGTTTATTTGAAAACCAGAAGTATGGTAATTCAGTGCATGCACTTGATCGCATGCAGCCGCTTCAATATAATTAAGTATGAATGATCCCACTAGGCGTATAACTCTTCTCGATATCAAGGTGTCTTCTGTTGATAGCTCAAATTTTTCCAGTTACTCGAGTCCAATCTGATTAATGAGATTGCTTTGCATGGAGTTTTCGGCGAACTACATTTTTCGCCGCATCTGTGAATAGGCCCACTGCCTTTTTTCAAAGGTTCCCTCAGCTGGGAGAACAGTGCAAAATTCTTCTCACTGCTTTACTCTTCACGAGTGTCGGCATAATGCATTTAACTCTGAGACGGACTACAAGTTAAAGCTTTCGAAGACAGACAATCTTCTCCATCGTGCCGTATTGCCGCCATGTTTGGTACTTGAACTGGCTTCCAGTCCTCCGCTTAGTGACTTGCGCGATCACGTGGGGCTTTTGAACCAATAGAAATGAGTACAAGATCAGTTTCCTTGGTTCAAATCTTTAGGCGGACTTCTGTGCTGTACAATGAATGCATCAGGTGTGCATCCAAAGATTTTAACGCAAAATATTCACTTGTGAAGTTGCTTACATTTGTCTTGTTTCAAAATCGTCTTCTATTAAACAATGACTCAGCTGGATTGCGCATTAAAGAGGAAGGTATGTGTGTAAACTCGTGTTTGATTGCTCCGTTGAGATCGTACGATGCTCGATTGTCTCTTGTCGGGTGCTATTTGTTCGTTTTTATAGATGAAGTTTCCACCTTTTTTGTTTGTACAGATAACTGTGGTCTTTGCTGCAAACCGCCCACGGAATCTTTTAGAATAATTATATTCTGGCGGAATATATTGAAATCGAGGACTTCGATGCATTAGAGGAAATATATTAAGAATGTTCTGACATGTCCGCTGTGTAAAAACTATACAAGAGACTGGTTCATTTATTATAATTATGACTTGACGCTGTTTTTTTCCCAGGTAGGACTTAGCTATAATTAAATACTGCTCTTAACCATGAAAATGAAGTTAAAGGACATTTGATGTGTTCATAAAGGAATTGAGCTGTTTGATGAATGTACGGAATAGCCTTCGACAATATGACTCTGCATAAAGGCATTGCTCTATGATTGATGAATGAACTTAAAATAAACAGTTTAGTATATTTTTATGATATATTTTTCAATGATATTGTATTTTTTGGACGTCATATTTTCATATAAAGAGATACAGATGAAATACCTGTTTAATAACAATCAACCAGTTTGAATTGACACCGGCATTGTCGTCTAAAATAAATGTTACTGTTAACCATATTAATATTGTCGAACCTTTATTTTGTTTTACAACTGGACCAATATTTTTAAAGGCTGCTTGATTGATTACAATGACATTCTGGACCAAAAAAATTCCATATTTCAGGAAATACGTTGGCCAATGTTATCCCATTGAAGATCAACTGGGGCAATAAAAAGTCATCTTTGGAGTATTACTATCCCAGTATATTCCCTTACCTTGGATTTAAATTGTTCAAATACTATCCCTTTAATGGGATAAAAGTGGACCAATGTTATACCACTAATTGGGGATTACCTGGGGCAATAAGAACCCATGGTTGGGGTATTACTGTTCCAATATAATCCGTACATTGGGTTTCAGATGGCCCAGTATTAACCCACTATTGGGGTTCAACTGGGACAATTGAATCACATTTTTGGGGTTTTTGTGGGTTGGTAAAATATGGGATGCGAAAACTCCATTCCTGGGTTAAAGTTGGTACACTAAGATCCCAATTTGTGGGTTTTTATTGGGTTTACTTGAACCCAATATTGGTTTTGGTAGCATTTTCCCAATTTGGGAAATTACAACCAAAACCCAAGAAAACCCCACGAATTTCCTGTTTTTTTCCCACTTTGGGAATCACCAAAAATTCCCTGTGTAATTCAGTGCATGCACTTGATCGCATGCAGCTGCTTCAATATAATTAAGTATGAATGATCCCACTAGGCGTATGACTCTTCTCGATATCAAGGTGTCTTCTGTTGATAGCTCAAATTTTTCCAGTTACTCGAGTCCAATCTGATTAATGAGATTGCTTTGCATGGAGTTTTCGGCAAACTACATTTTTCGCCACATCTGTGAATAGGCCCACTGCCTTTTTTCAAAGGTTCCCTCACCTGGGAGAACAGTGCAATATTTTCTTCTCACTGCTTTACTCTTCGCGAGCGTCGGCATTATGCATTTAACTCTGAAACGGACTACAAGTTAAAGCTTTCAAAGACAGACAATCTTCTCCATCGTGCTGTATTGCCACCATGTTTGGTGACTTGCGCGATCACGTGGGGCTTTTGAACCAATAGAAATGAGTACAAGATCAGTTTTCTTGGTTCAAACCTTTAGGCGCACTTCTGTGCTGTACAATGAATGCATCAGGTGTGCATCCAAAGATTTTAACGCAAAATATTCACTTGTGAAGTTGCTTACATTTGTCTTGTTTCAAAATCGTCTTCTATTAAACAATGACTCAGCTGGATTGCGCATTAAAGAGGAAGGTATGTGTGTAAACTTGTGTTTGATTGCTCCGTTGAGATCGTACGAGGCTCGATTGTCTCTTGTCAGGTGCTATTTGTTCGTTTTTTAGAGATGAAGTTTCCACCTTTTTTGTTTATACAGATAACTGTGGTCTTTGCTGCAAATCGTCCACAGAATCCTTTAGAATAATTATATTCTGGCGGAATATTAAAATCGAGGACTTCGATGCATTAGAGGAAATATATTAAGAATGTTCTGACATGTCCACTGTGTAAAAACTATACAAGAGACTGGTTCATTTATTATAATTATGACTTGATGCTGTTTTTTCCCAGGTAGGACTTAGCTATAATTAAATACTGCTCTTAACCATGAAAATGAAGTTAAAGGACATTTGATGTGTTCATAAAGTAATTGAGCTGTTTGATGAATGTACGGAATAGCCTTCGACAATATGACTCTGCATAAAGGCATTGCTCTATGATTGATGAATGAACTTAAAATAAACAGTTTAATATATTTTTATGATATATTTTTCAATGATATTGTATTTTTTGGACGTCATATTTTCATATAAAGAGATACAGATGAAATACCTGTTTAATAACAATCAACCAGTTTGAACTGACACCCGCATTGTCATCTAAAATAAATGTTACTGTTAACCATATTAATATTGTCGAACCTTTATTTTGTGTTTTACAACTGGACCAATATTTTTAAAGGCTGCTTGATTGATTACAATGACATTCTGGACCAAAAAAATTCCATATTTCAGGAAATACGTTGGCCAATGTTATCCCATTGAGGATCAACTGGGGCAATAAAAACCCATCTTTGGAGTATTACTATCCCAATATATTCCCTTACCTCGGATTTAAATTGGTCAAATACTATCCCTTTAATGGGATAAAAGTGGACCAATGTTATACCACTAATTGGGGATTACCAGGGGTAATAAGAACCCATGGTTGGGGTATTACTGTTCCAATATAATCCGTAAATTGGGTTTCAGATGGCCCAGTATTAACCCACTATTGGGGTTCAACTGGGACAATTGAATCACATTTTTGGGGTTTTTGTGGGTTGGTAAAATCCAATTAATGGGATAAATATGGGATGCGAAAACTCCATTCCTGGGTTAAAGTTGGTACACTAAGATCCCAATTTGCGGGTTTTTATTGGGTTTGCTTGAACCCAATATTGGTTTTGGTAGCATTTTCCCAATTTGGGAAATTAAAACCAAAACCCAAGAAAACCCCACGAATTTCCGGTTTTTTTTTCCCACTTTGGGAATCACCAAAAATTCCCTGTGAACTACCCCTACATTTAAGCGCTTTCCTGACACCAGAATTTTGCCCATTACCTTTTGTGTGCTTTGTAATCTTACTTAATCGTTTATACCGAGTATAAATAAAAATCGATACTGACTACAGCACGCAGTCAAGTCAGCACAAAATGATCAAACGAAAGTGCGGAAGTATATAATTTTCAAGATGGTCGCAATTGCCTCATAAGCAAGTTTTATCGTGTTCCTCCCATTTCAGCTCTTACCTGGGCAAATCATTAGGACCAAGTCGCTCTTTAGGAAGCCCAAACACTGATCTAAAAATGTCGCTTAGGTTAACCATGTCCTTGCGAACAAACGTTCCGTAAAAACATGGACTCTCCTCGGTGCATTGGAAAATAGAAAATGTTGACTACGAAACACAACTCCAGATTACGTCATACAACTCATTTCCAGGGCCTTCTCAAAATCAATAGGCTGGGGAAAGGCCTCGGTCGAGCGGGAAGGGGCAAGATGGCGGACGTTCCACGTAGCCCGAAATCTCCTAAGACACCACAAATATCTCCTTTGTCGCCTCGTCAAAACAATGCAGAGTCTTGTTAGTAAAATTATTACTGTTTAAGGCTAATAATTATTCATTTCCTTTGGTTATTTACCGTAGAGATACTGATTTGAATATATTTCCTCAGTTCATTGGGATGCCGAAATGGACAGTGATTCCCTCTTTTCCAGTCACACTGTTGAAGAAATCCGAGCCGTAGAGCATAAAACGAGGCCAGTCATTAGCCTGATCGATATTTTGAATATTCAGAAAGTATGTTAGTCAGGAAGGGATTTTAACTTAATTTGATTTACGACTTGCAGGGGTGACATTGAGAAAAAAAAAGAAGATCTTCGCTTGATGGTCGGGTAAGGCCTTATAAACTACTTCCTTGTATAAGCTAAATTGGTAAGACTTATTTCTTTCTTTCTAGAACTTCACGGGGAGATTTCTGTTTTAAATGTCAAATTTTAGCTTAAGCACAGTTTAAAAGTTGCTTCTTCCGACTTAGTGCCGCCATGTAAACAAATTCTACTGAAGAATCACCTCCTTGAACTGCTAAAAATTTAACTTGGACATTATGCAAATATGTGTTGTGTTTCAATTTTGTTTCCCTTTGTTTTAAACTTATTATCATACATCACCATACACAAAACAGGCGCAGATCTAGGATAAATACTGACTGATTTCCTAATGAGCTCAAGCTTCTTGCTGGGTCCAGGGGCAGGCTCCCCCGGGAAATTTTTTCGATTTTTACTCCTTGAAGTCCCCTTTCCTGGGTTTCTGAGTCATTCAGACAGGATATTGGCCAGATTTGAACTGGGAAAGTGTTTTTTATTATTGAAAATTTTTCTATTATGAAAAATGCGACCGATTTCCGTAAAATAGTGGAAACCGGTGTGGATTTGATGTTGGCTTAACATCTTACCAGGTTCTCCAAGTGATTTCTGTTTTCAATTAATATTAAATAATGCAAAGATCTATCTCTACAGTTCTCATCAAGTACAGGTAAGAAAATCCAGACATCATTGAGCAACTGATTTTAGAGAAGTAGTAATGTCCCTGCAAAAAGGCTAGGTACACCCTGTACACATATTCAGTAGAATTGAGGGGTCTGTATTCTGCTTAGTGGCCTGCTGGGGAGAAAAATCTCAGCTGTGTTTCTTGTCCATACTGTGAGTTATGTAACCTCATATTTTCCTTTTGATTTATGTAGTGGCAACTATAGATCCTAGGGACCAAAAACTCAGTTCATACCCTAGAACAAGGACCTAGAACTTGTTTAGAATTAAAGAGGTTTTTCTGTTTCAGGGAAAGATACCGGGATCTTATTGATGCAGCTGATACAGTTACAGAAATGAAAACCTGTGCCGGTCAGGTGAGTTAGGATGTTGTAAAATCCTTATGATGTGGTATTGGTGGACATGCCAAACATTTCTTGTAGCAACAGTCTTTTTGGTCATCACCCATTGCAAGATTTCCTTAACAGTGTGCACTTACTGAAGTAAAACATCCACTGACAAGTCCTTGAACGTTCCCAAATTTGATATGGCAAGGAGTAAAACAAAGCCATTTAGCACAAATTTATGTCAAAAATTTGCTGTCTACGCATGCATTGCCTGTGAGAATTTAATGTTAACATTGGGTTAGGGAGGGATAGGTAAGCAGTTTGCCCTAATCTTGTACAATGTGGATGTTTGGGTTCTAAAAGTGGCCTGTGAGCAAACTTTATATTTGCCGGTGAAGTAACCAGCATGTCATTCTAAAGCAAACAGATTGTTAAGTTAATACGTAACCTTTGTCATCATAGGTGATGAACTTTGTGCATGATATTCAGAAACAATGTAAGGAACTTCATGTGTCCCACAAATGCCATGGTATAGGTGGTACTCAATCAACTCAACCAGCGGGAAAAGGGTAAATAAGATATTACGTTAAATTACAGCCTGTATGCATCACAATGATGTTAGAGACAGTGACTGAGTACACAGATTACAAACATGAAAAGTTTTTGATAGTTACATTACTTGTCTTGTCTTATCAAGTAGTACTAGTTCACTACTCTGTACATTTCTTGAGTAAGCTTCAAATTTGAGTAAAGATCACATTAGATAGTGATAAGTGTTGTCAGAAGAAGTTTTGCAAAAAGTAAGGTAGCGAGCAAAAATTAAGACAGCTGTTTTATGTCTGCCTACTTACTCTTACACATTACTAGGGTGCTGACAGATTTTAGCCAATTTTTTTTAGATCTTCACAGTCTAAGAATGGTTTCTATGCCATTGCATCTCAGATGAAGCTGTTAGTAGATACTCCAGAAAAGGTATTAATAATTGTTTCTTTCAGACAAAGATGATATGTGTTTCTCTAACTCTGTAAAAGTAGTAAATAAATAAGTGATAAAGCTGTGGAGAGTGTACTACGCTGAAGTATACTTAACTTGGGAATATAATATAATATTCTTAATGGTTACTGTATTAACCCATTTGCCCCTGAACCGCCCGTAACCGCCCGTGCGGATCCACGTCCTTTCTAACCCTTGTGACGTCATCAGTTTTAACGGTCAAGGCCAACTTTGTCTGCTAACTTGTGCAGAGTGAAGAGGTCTTTCAAACCATACCAGAATGGGCACAATTCAGTCAAGGATACCGGAGAAAACGGCAAAAAACCATGCAAGATTGACCTGTAAATCTCCATGAAAATCTTGTTCCATTACCCACCTACCTTTGCTTTCACCTAATCCTAAGATCCTAAAAGCTTTCCTAAAAACTCTTCCCATCAAAATGAAGCCTACTAAATGCCCAGCAAGAGAAAAAAAAAATGAGCAAGAAAAGCGAAAAATGAGGGGAGGAGAGAAAGGGAAAAGTAAAAGTCAAGACTGCTGTGTCACTTTTAAACCCAAAAACTATGTCGAAATTTTACTTTCTGTGCATGCCCGAACTTCGCAAGCTGATATTTTGCATCTGGATCAGAAGGCCATGAAGAGTACGACCGGTAAACGGGTTTGTGGTAAGTTTTAGCTCTTTATAGCATGACAGTGACCAGAAAACCACTCGACTAGCTTCAAAACACGTTTTTGGCAAAATCTTCAGGAGCAAATGGGTTAAAAAGGTGGAGGAAATTCCTTCTCTAGACTGTATATATTTATAAGATATAGCATTCAATCTAAGTGGTAACAAGACGCTACGGAGCGTACACTTCGGCGTTGTAGTTGTGGAACTGATTAAGTGTAAATGCGGAGGAATAGTAAAAAATGAAATATGGTAAGAGTAAGGTGTTAATTTGTGAAATTGTGCGAATTGTCAGGATATTCTGAAAAGAGCCATATCCAAGAGGCCTACTAGCCAAAAACTACAGTACTGTGCAAAAGAAATGCAAACGAAATTTGCCGAAATCAGCGAAACTACGCGAATTTCGGCACTCAAATTTCGAACTTTCGTTTCAGACGAAAATGGGGCGAAATTTCGGTTCTTCTATTGTTCTAATGTCGGCGAAATTTCGCAAGCAACGGTGTGAGTCGAAACGAAATTTCGCGGCATGAGATGAAACTTCGTTGCGAAATTTCGTGCCGGTCGAACGAAATTTCGTGTCATTAGAACGAAGTTTCGCTTCGACGAAGCGAAATTTCGTTTAGGCTAAACGAAATTTCGCTTCCACGAAAAGAAATTTCGTTTCCACGAAACGAAATGTCGTTCAGGTGGGGCGAAATTTCGTCTGCAGGAACGAAATTTCGTCTTTGAAGAATTTTTAGCTGACTACAGAATGCAGCTGTAATCATCACCTATGTATAAGAACATGAACATGTAAGTTCCATAATTATTTAAAAAAGAAACCTCGCAACGATTGCTACAATTGCGGAGAGAATTTGAGACAGAAACGTGCTATTTGACTCGTCTCGTCTCGCTTGCTAATACATGTATTTCTGCAATTAGCTTGAAGTTATCCATTGCATGCTGGTTCACATACATGTAATGCAAAATAAATAAAGAAAAAGATTTCTGTCTTACATGTATTTTAATTCGCGTGTAGTCTCCCCCTCCCGGCCGCTTTTGTACGGTGATAAAGGAAAACTCGTCAAACTATAGTGAATTTTTTGTTGCGTTGTTTAATTACTTTACATGCAAACTATTTCTATCCCTTTATCGAAGACTAGACGTGGCAGATGCACTTAAGATCGAGACATTTGCAACAAATGCTTGCATGCGCGCACTTGCTTTGACTGTTCTTTTGGAGTAAAGCGTCATAGTAGTAAGTTGCTTAACAAGCAATTATCGAACTAGCGTTCCCGTTCGGAAATTTCTGTGATGACTTAAAATCCCGCATGAGGCGATCGAGTCATAACAGTCCTAGTAACGCAAACAACACAAACGGTAAGCATGAGTCATAATATTTAACGTTCTGCAGTTGGCAAACGATTAGGCTTTTTGTCCCGGTAGAATACGTTCTTTTACCACAAAAAGCGAGAAGTTTCTTCCTCTGTAAAGTTCATGCACAAAGAATTCAGACTCAGTATTTGCTCAAGAGTTGTTCCTCTTCAATCAATTAAAACATGATATTCATGACGGCAAGCACATGTTACCGTTAGCGGATACATTATGTTTACCCGTGTTTTCGTAGCTGCGTTTTCAGCGGAATCGTATCACTTTTTTGTACGTTTCCGTCAAAGTAAACAGGTGTTTCCGCAAGCGTAAATGCGTGGAATCCTTGCGTAAACACGCGAAAACGTTCCGGAAACCCTCTTCTGGTAGCATGTTAGTTGGACCATAGGTTAGTGCCTCGGCTTTAACATCTTCCAATGTGTCAGGTAGTGTCTTGGGCCTTACGTCTTCTAGCGTGTCAGCCAGATTATATCGAAAAGTCAATTTCATGTTTCCGTCAACGTAATCGGATGTAACTATTGCGGAAACACGAGTTTACGAGTCGGAAACCGGTGTTTTCAAGTTATTTCCATTTTAAAAAAAGAGCGTTTTTCATTATCTTGGGGTGGTTTTCCCGCCATCTATAGTAACAAAAACCCATTCTCTCCACATTTTTATGACACAAAATAATACCAAAGCAACCTTTCCAAGTACTTTCTTTATTCTTCTTGCTTCCTAAATTGACAATCAGTTCTTCTTATAGTATTATAGTAGTCCCAATAGGAACTATACTAACCTGTATGATCATATACCCTACTTACTGATATGACCATTCTGCATCAGGATAATATAAAACATTGCGTCAGGAAATATTCTTACTCATCTAACATGCCATTCTAAACGACACAATTTTCTATAACCAGTGCAAAGATTCAAATGTAAAAAAAAATACATAAAAAAAGTATGGCTACAGTTTTACATAATACAAGTCTGCTAAAACTGTTTATGTGTTTCATATATACTTTTTAGGTCACTTCTATGCTGAAGTCATTACTTAGTGTCTTTACCCATACACAAAATGCTCGACTTGAAGAGTTATGAAGATACACGTACATGTATTAAGCCAATTTCATCACGAAGCACAAACCCTAATAATTCTTGGTGATTTATGCAGTCGTGGCATTTAAGCCTGAAGTTGGCCAAATTTCAATCCATGTTCATCCTTGTCATACAATGTACATACATACATACATACATACATACTTTATTGCAACTCCCTAAAGAGGGTTTTTCAGTTACAAAGTTACTAATCAACTAATCAACTAAAATAGCTAAATAAATTACCAAATACATAAGATTAATATATATACGTTAAAGCAAGAGGTGACGGAAAACAGTCCCAATGCCTTAATTAAGTATTACATAACAAAAGTGGACCATTATTTTTGGAACTTAATTTACACCAAGACACATTTAAGCCTCTCAAAGAACAAAATATAGCATAAGCTAGCCCTTTTAAAGCAATATGAAATGCCTTTCTGGAAAAGATGTTTAGTAAGTTCTACGGATGTAATAATTATTATTGTTATAAATGATTATGCCTTATTGACCAACATTCGGTCAAGATGGCTGTATATTGGCCAAGCTCTTTTTTGCAAGGCCAATACCCAGCTATCTTCACCAAACAAGCTTGGTTGGTTTGCCCACTTGAGAAGCCAATCAGAACACAGGATTTGCTTCATCTTGCCCGCTCGCAGATTCAACCATAAAATTACAATAAATATGCTTTATTGACCAGGTGTGAGGTTAAGGTGGCTGGATATTTGCATTTTTATTGACCTTGCCTTCCTCTTGGCCAATAAAAATGCAAAAAAGAATGAAGCCAATATTCAGCCATCTTGTACGAACAAACCTGGGCCGGGTTGTTCAAAGCTTGGTTAAGATAACCCGGGGTTAGTGCCAAATTTGAATTTAGATATGAAAGCTAAAAGAGCAAATTCACTTTAATCCTTTTTGTCTATAACTTAATGAATGGATGCTCTAAAAAGTAAGAAAAGGTTTATCCAAGAAAATGCTTTTAAACAAAAGAGAGAGGAACCCAGGTTGAAATTTAACCCCAGGTTAACGCTAATCGGCCTTCAAACAACTGGGCCCTGGTCAATAAATGAATTATTACATGGCCAAGAAGAGAACTTTTACTTGTGGGACCAACATGGGAAATCCCAAGTGGACAAAATGGCCCAATCTCGCCTGCTTGGGTAGCCAATAAGAATGCAGGGTTCGCTTTATCTTGCCCACTCGAGGTAGCAGTTGGACATTTTTTGTCTTTAGCATGGAAGTAGTATTCCAAGATTTACATTTGCAGAACTTGACTTGTTTGACTAAGCATACAGCACAGTAACTTGAGACTGAAATTAAGTTCCATGATCCTGCTTGCTTTGAGAGAACATTCTGCACCAACATCACATATCAAGGTGATCTGACTGTTGTATGAAAAACAAAACAAGGTGCTATATAAGTAAAACACAGAGCTATTCCCCAGGCTATCGTGGGGGTGGGGGAAACCTTTTAGCTGTAAGAACTAAGCTGAACTTTACTAATGTAGATATTCTCATAAGAACAAAACATACTAAATAAGTAATATCCAAATCATAATTTATCAGATTACATTTACATATATACAGTTGCGTTTCATGATAGTAATAGCCCGTAAATTATCTTGCCTGCACACTGCAAAGTTAAGACTGTGGACCAGGGGTGAAATGCAAACGAAGGCTGTCTATGATTCCCGGTATCAGTAACAAAAAGCACATTTTCCAGGGCACAATCTCCCTCAGGTTACACATTGTCATCTACACGTACAGGGTCAATACCAGGGGAGGAAGGGGAAGGTAAGAAGGTCTGGGAGCAAGACATGATGTCCTCACAACTTGTAAAGCGATCACTGTAGTGGGCAGCAGATAATTTATTGCAGTAAATGTATACTTGCGGTGTATAATGTATTACACAAGACAAAATTGCCATCAAACTCTTCCGAACAAAACAGATTGGCCATCAAATATCAAACCAGCTTTTTTGAGAGTTTGATGCCTGAACAAAATCAAAACAAACCAAATTATATTGAAAAAAAAGATCAAAATGTGAAAACTGAGTCAACTTTAAGAAAGCAACAAGCCAGGGAAATCTTACAAGTGCTGGATTCAGGAAGAATATGCTACAATTGAGGCCAAGGTGTGAAGAGTAATAATTGAAATGATTCCCAAGATGATTTCAACTTGCAAATTTCAAGACTTTTTCCTTGGTAAATTTAGACATTTTCACAGAGAATGTTTATTTTGAGAATTTGACTCTGAAATGGAAAGTTGCAAGGGAAACTAAAAAACAAAGTGGTAGTCACCGCAACAATGTAATGTCTTAACTGGCAAAAAATCTATGCTGAGCTACAAGTGTGGATGTGAGATTACTATAGTTATGTTGCTGATAAAAAAAACCAGAGAAAGTAT
Source organism: Porites divaricata (assembly GCA_038088405.1). NCBI lineage: Eukaryota > Metazoa > Cnidaria > Anthozoa > Scleractinia > Poritidae > Porites > Porites divaricata. The sequence goes on along the minus strand of JBBMOI010000003.1, from coordinate 31,546,004 downwards.
CAAATTTAGTCAAACTAAGTCTATTATATAGAGCTTATATGAGCTTATACATTTGGATAAACAAATTCACTTCTCAAAGTTTCACTCTGTTTATTACCGTCAGTTCAACACCTTACAGTGGTTACCACTAACAAATGCCCTTGAAGGGTTTTTTTCTGTCTGTTTAAACCTGAGTTTTCATGGACATCAATCAACTGTTTCCATGGTTTTCCACACACTCTGACAGAGAGGGTTCCCTCATCGCTGGCAAGAACTCAGACGAGTTGCGAGAGTGTATTGAGAAATCTTATGTGGTGGTAACTTATAGTGTGTAAATATGTCAATAATTTGAGTTTCCTCCGAAAAACACTCAACAAATATACTCCTCGTAGTCTTGACATAAACCGGTTTCAGTTCCTGCAGCATAATATTTTGAAACCGGCTGAAACGCTGACATATTCTTCCAAGTGCTCGAGAAACAGAGAAAGAATCTTCTCTAGGCCAAGGCGTGAAAAACCATGGTAACAGTTGATTAACATCTACCAAAACACAGGTTTGGTATAAGGGGTAACCGCTGTAAATTCAAAGTTAAAATTTAACACCCCTAGTAAACAAAGCAAAACTATTCCTGAAATCTCAGTTCCTTGAATTATTGAAATGATCTTAAAGTGCCTGTGTCACAGTTGTGTACTAAACTGTTTTCACTTGTCTATATTGCCAATAATGTGTCCTTATGTGGTACTATGCTATGTCTGAAAAGCTACATTAAATTAATACACTTGTGAATAACCAAACTTAATATAGAGAAATTTTCCCACCTTCAATTTCCCTTTTTCAGTTTTTATCTCAAAACCACCAGTCTTTGGTTATTTACTGTATGATCAGTAAACAAATCTGCTGGTTGCTTTGCAAGTTGTGGGAACATTGTTTGGATTTCATTTAAGAGAACATATAAGGAGTAGCCCCCTTCCCCTTGGTCAATATGATGCTTGCATAGAACCGCTGGGTAGTACAGGATAAACAAAAGTACTTTTACTAGTTTTACTCCACTGCTGGTGTTGCTGTTCACTGAAATGAAGACTTAAAGGGGCTGTGTCACAATATTTAGTATTGTCTGGATCACTCTGTTACAGTCGATTTCACATTATTAATTTTACTGCACCACTTTGAGAAGTTAGTTGGGAAATTGGGTACTATGTTACAACTATGTTACAATGTTTAACTGGGACTCACTGGTTATGGACAGGAACTTGTGACTATTCACAAGATGAGTCCCAGGACTAACCCTATACTATTTGTAACAAAACCACTGGAACCCTCTAACCATTTTTCTACAATCATTTCACAGACCTCACAGGGTAGTGCCTTGCCCTGTTTAGTAAAAGGATCCGGGTTCATTATGTTGCAGTTTCCTGCTTTCAAACAAAGATATGAAGTTCAGTAGCACCAAAGTTGACGTCTTGAAGTTCTGTTACTTTGTAACGTACTGTAGTACCCAATTTGCCAACAAACTTCGCAATGCAGCGTAGTAAAGCAATGTGAAATCAACTGTAACAGCAATGTCAATTACACGTATATGTCCGTATCATATTTGCTATGAAACTGGGGAAATTACTTATCAATCACAGCTTCGTGTCAACAAATATGTCTACCAAGCATTATATCAAATGCTACAGACCACAAAAATGAATATGGAAAATTGTTAAGCTTACCTCGTCTTTCGTCTTACTATCTGTATTCTCCATCACAATCCTCCGTCTTGGATAGCCTTAGCACAATCAAACACTCCAACTTCCAAATTATACTTGCACCTCAAGAAGCTTTTGTCTCACATTCTGCTCAACTGTGTCCAAAAAGAGTCGCTTTACGAGGGAAGCGATCGATTACTGAAGACCGATGGGTCGATAAATACACATAACAACCCTTAGATGTCTTGTCGTGCCAACAGAAAGCCAAAATATACCGACTCCATGCTCAGAACCTACAGAAGCTTTCAAAATGGACGCCAAAAAGAATGACCACAATGAGCATGAGCAAAAGAAAAGTCCGCTGACCAGCACTCCGCTCTTTTCTACGTCTAAGATCATTTTATTTTAACTCCAGTACCGATTGAGATCAATCTGGCAAATATTGAAAGCTGTTGGTATTCTCTACGATTTTTATCACTTAGAATCAAAAGCAGTGGAAACCTCGCACGCTTCAAAGCCTTCTGACATTTCTTTTTCTTTCTTTTTTTTTTTTTTTGTCAAGTTGAACTCTTTGACTAGGGTAGCTTTAACGATTACCAACGTACTTGACCTTTCAATTTGAAGACTTCGCTTTAAGCAATTACATGTACAAGTACAGCAAACGCAACAATCAACAAGAGTTTTCATCACAACCGGCTTCCATTTCCAGCGAAATTTCGCTTTGTGGAAATATCGCCAATGCGAATTTTCGCCCTCGCGAAATTTCGCGGGTGCGAATTTTCGCTATGGCCAAATTTCGCTGGTGCGAATTTTCGCTATGGCGAAATTTCGCTGGAGCGAATTTTCGCTATCCCGAAATTTCGGCAAAACGAAATTTCGCTTCAGTTGATGCGAAATTTCGCCAAGATAACGGCGAAATTTCGTTTGACTCAAAGAAAATTCGCGAGCGCTTTGACGAAAATTCGTAGCGAAATTTCGCCGAATTTTCGCGAGAACAAAGAACGAAAAACACCGAATTTCGTTTGCATTTCTTTTGCACAGTACTGTAGCATTTCGGGACAAATTGTCTTTGCAATAGTAGCGCAGTTATGGTCTGATGACTCCATACAAATTTGGGTCTAAACGTTTATACCTAAGTCAAATATGAAGTTATTGGAGGTGAATAACAAGTCTAACAAAACAAACAGTGAAAAAAGAATTCTCTATTTTTCTTAGTCACATCAGGCTTCAAAAACAGCATAGCAGTCTCATGTACTGATTAAAGATATGTAAGGCATGGGTAAGCAGTCAGTTACGTTGAGCATGGAATTGGCTAAAACTCAATGTTACGAGTTCGACTGTTTTGAGAATAATTATTCACTGACTATCAGCCTGCAGGGGTGTCGGATTAACACAAGGAAGTTTAATACCAGAGGAACATTAGCCTCCCCGCAGACGTCCTGTGGGGTTTGCTTTTGTTCGCCACGCATTCATTTCTCCCCACGGACATCTGCTAAACACAGCCGACATTTACGTTCTTGTTTGCTTGAATAAGCCAATAAGCGGTCAGTTATTGTGTCATGATCAGCCAATAACGAGCTGTGATACAACTGAAACGGCACCCAAGAATTTTTTCTCGCTTTTTTAGAGGAATATTTATTCCATGCCCACGCAAGGATGAGACTCCAAAGAAAGTTGTAAGAAGCGTCTTGTTTTGTTTTCTTTGGAGCTCTAATTTAGGAAAGGACCAAGTTCGCGTGTTTAAGAAAAGCGCAGTTGACATCACAAGGCTCATCAAAAGTGCTCTGTACGTTGATGTGTCCTTGTATTCTTCAAGTGAATTATTTATTTGCACTGCTATCTTCTACCTGACACGACTCAAACGTTTTGAAAAAATCACAGAAATGATGCAATAAGGCGGTAGTCAGCTGTATAGCTTTTTTCAGAAGTTGTTAAATGTAAAATAATCTGCTTTTCTTTGAAAGACTTCAGACAACAGTCTCCCACACGAGCGCGGAGCGGTATACGTATTCAGCACGGTCGAAAACAATTACTATTAACTCTGTATATAATTTATTCGAAGTACTAAGAAAAGAGAACTTGTAAACGTTTATAGGGAAGATTTTCAAAGCATTCTTCCAAAACAAAGGCCGTTTCCTTTTTTTGCGAAATGTAATTCCACCAAGGTCATGGGTCGCGGACCAAACACCAATACGCGAAATTTGGGTATATTTTTTCAAGAGACGGTAAAACAAAAAATTCGAAGTCTACAGCAATGTGCTTCCAATAGCAGAAAAAGGTTTACCTGAAAACTTGTTCTGCAAAAAGGCACGTCTTCTCGTTGCGTTTTATTTATTCACAAGCTAAGTCTAAACTTCAAGCTAGGACGACAAATTAACCTGCCTGTCAACAAACTTTAATTTTGCTCCTTCAAAGAAGCAAAGAAAGAACGCTTATAAATCAATAAATCATTGGACCTTTCATTTTTCACCGTATTTTATTTCTCGACGAAATATTTAATCATGCTGCAGCTCGGAAAAGTCACGGACCAAGGATCACATGCTAACTGTACAAGTCACTCCATTTCCTCCACCGATCGATCTTGAACCAAGCTTCTGGGCTTTCGTAAACAACAGAGAAAGCCCCTCTCTCGACAACCTTCATATTCTCTTCGCTAATATCACTGAACGTTACAGCAGGAATACCAATATTTGCCAGCTTTGTAGCTTGATCTTTCATAAGATTTACCAGGGGCGAAACAACAACAACAATATGTCCAGTAGTTCCACACACTGTGTCACAAATAAGCGGCAAAGCTTGATATGTAAGGGATTTGCCAAATCCCTTTGGCAAATTTATGAACTCATCGATCTTCTCTATAAAATTTGCAGGATAGCTTCTCTCTGATACTTGTTTAACTCTGTATTTTAATACTACAAACTTCTCGCATACCCGATCAAAAGCCTCCACTGATCGTGCGAATCTGAACGAGCGGCTCGGGTTACATTTTACAAAAATCCTTAAACGGTCTGTGATTGGTGGTAAAAGTTGGCTGTGTTTAGCAGACGTCCGTGGGGAGAAATGAATGCGTGACGAACTAAAACAAACCCCACAGGACGTCTGCGGGGAGGCTAGAGGAACATAGGCTTTACAGAGCTTTAACACAGCATCCGCCAACACAAGCTTTATTTGAACTTAAGTAAAACTAAACAGCCTCTGCCAATAATAACAAAATCTCACTTGAACTTCAGATATCTTACGGCTTCCGCCAACTTGTAAACACAGAACTTGGAAATCGACCTTCGTCAAACTTGACTAAACACAGCAGTCAAGCTCGTGGGAAAAAACTTAATTCGTCAAAAGAACTCGCTTGGAACTTGTATACCGTTTGATATAAGGTTCTAGGAAATACTAAACAGGCGAATAGTAGTAGCTTTTCGACATATTTTATGATTTCAGGAACTGATACAAATCTGCTGATTCATGCTGAAATGTAAACATGCCCTAATTAATTATTCATGAATAATCCAAAAACGTAGAGAGCGTTCGAGAAAGTCACGCAACGCATGAAAGCAATTTACTACTTATAAACACTCAACAAAGACAAAATGTCTTTGTGCAGGATCTTGTAACTTTAAATTCATCATAAAACTGTTCCAAAGGAGGGCTCACTCGTGAAATGTTTTTTAACACTCGAAGAGAAATTTCGTGTCTCTGTGCGGCCACGTATTAAATATGCTCTATTTATTCCTCGAGTAACTAAAGACTAGACTCGACATGATCTCAAGATATTACAAAGTAGTCCGGTCTCCTATCGTGAAATAGCCAAAACAAGCCGAAAAGTCCCGAACTTGCATGCCCAATCTTGTCCCGAAACTAGTGCATCATTTCATAACAATTTTTCGTATGCCCGACTACCTTGGGTCGCAGTAGTGCAATCGACTAATCCCTCAACTTAGAGTCCCCTCTGATCTGATGGGTCACACAGGTGAATCGGTTCAAACCCCGGGGAAGCCAAAATAATAATTCTTTCTTCCTCGAAAAAGTTAAGGAATAAATCAAAGAAATTGAAGTGATCTCGAGATATCTTGAACTAATTCGGCTCTCACTTCGTCAAATAGCCGAATAAATCCGAAAACCTACAGACTTTGCATGCCCAATCTTGGCGAAAAATTGTAACTTTGATACGTTCCTGAGCATTGCGAAACCTTTACTTCGCGCTCCGCCGAAGTAATTACTCTGTTTTTCTTTATTTTTTTTCTTCCCATTGACATCCTAATCATAGGTATGGAGTGCATTAGAGAGAAAGCAATATCTGAAGGCAGCTCAGTTGTACCTTTTCTCTCATCACATTGTTAGCATCCTCCACATTGACACTGGGGATTCCTCAGCACCTAAGTTACTGGTGTGTTAAATATTGTTATAATAATAAATGTGTGTGTATCATGGCTGAAATGATAGAGACCTTAAGATTGGACTATGAGTACAAGATTGAGTATGATTACATATTTTCAAACTAAATTTGTGTGCCTCGTTATAATTAAATTAGTTATCCCACCAATCCTATCCCTAAAGTTTAGTGTTAGTGCTAGTGTGAACCTGGTGTGGACAAAATCATTTGTACTTTGGCAGTATAATATATTTTTAGGATTCCTAGATCCAAGAGAGCTTTTTCAATTGTGGTTTTGGCCTCAGTTTGGTGTGAAGGAGTTGCTAACAGATTGTATTTGGCAAAATGCACCTCAGTGGTATTTAAAGTCAAAGCACTTATCGCCAAACAAAAAAGTGATGTAGCATCAGTAAAGGCAACCATGAACTTTAGTCACCAACGTGGGGAGATAAAGAACTTGTCATGGCTTCTAAACATGAAAGCACACTCATCTGATAGATATAAAATTAATGATTGTTGAAATAGTTAATCAACTGTTGTTTGAACATTATTTTTTTCTCCTTACTATGGTTAACAATATGTTATAATTGTTGACCATTACATTGTTTCTTCAATATTATACTTACAATCCTCTCTATCTTTGTGCTTTGCAGTCATCGTTCCCAATTATACCCAAACAGTGGGCAGCAATCAGTCACTTCAAGGATTCCATTCTTCAGGTAAAGTTTATTAGTAGTTGGCTAAGCTCACAAATGCTATTATAGAGGAAGTGAAGAACATTAGCTCATTGGTATTTAAAACACTGAAAGAACCGGCTTTTAATACAGGTGTAATTTCAAAATGGTGTTTTCATTATTTTTCTAAATAGGGTAGCCGTGCTTTGTTGAAGGATGCCACTCAAACTGATGAGGTAAGAAAACTAGTCTGTGAGCAATGAAGAACAGAAGATAGTAATATGGATCCTCTCCATTATGTTTATAAACTACATGCAATAAGGCTAATTTCTTTTGAACACATTATTTCTCATCAGATGCTTGCAGAGTCACTGTGCTCAATTCTTTTTTTGGAGGAGAGCTCACCTCGTCAAGTTTTTACTGAATTTATCTTGGCAAGGAAGGCTGCATTACAAGATATCTTTCATCCATGTCAGCATGGTGAGATATTTTATTTTCTGATTGCATTTCCTGGAATTATTAGAGATTCAGAGGGTAACAAATAATGCATTAAAAACAAAAGTGCTAAAGCAAATTTAGATTTTAACATTTCCACTTTAATTTATTGTGCCCATGTAGGGCTCTGACCCTTGTACCACTTGGAAATCATTAAATGAAGTGATTGTATAATCTATTGCATGTGTTTATAGGTTTGTAGTCTGTGTGTATATGTATGCTATGTGTGTATATGTATCCTATATGTGATAATTATTGTACCCGTTGTACTTTGGAATAAATGAAATTTTAAAAAAATGGAAATCATATGAATGGCAAATATTTCAAAGAAAGGTATGGTTCTTGTTCAATCCTCTTACCGGTCACTCCTTCTTCTTGAAACTTTTTCACGTTACTGCTTTAATAATTGAAAGTGTTCTTAAAACACTAGAAGACTGGAAAGAGGTCTGAAATAAGGAAACAATTTTTAGTTACTTACTTCAAAGTATCAGTTAAAAGAATATTTGTCAAAGAATTAAGATGGCAGGTCCTAATTTTTACTGGCTTAATGTCTTCTTGCGCTTGATCCAAATGGTCACAAAAAGTTACTAAAACGTGGCGAAGTTGCAAACAGATTGAAATTAATAATTATTTAAATGACTGTACAACTGTACATCGTCATCATCTTTGCAGCTACAAGTATCAAGTCCCAAGTTTGTGAAGTTGTACAAGTCATTCGAAACAGTCTCTATCACATTCATTCTTTGTTCTACTGTGGTAATGAAGATGAAGAAACTGAACTCAAAGGTTTGTTTGCAAGTATTATTTCAGGTCATTTCTTAAAAAACAAAGGCACTAGACTTGATTGAAGTACATTGTACTCTGGGTCTGAAAAAAAAAAAACCAGGTGCCTTCATTCTATACATACCTTGGAAACCAGTGTGAAGGGAATTGGAATTCTTCAGTAAAATTATTATGTAACCAAACAAACCCAAGGCTGTTAAAGGTGCAAGAATGAACTGTGTTATTGCCATGGCATCAGTATAGTGTCAAAATGTTTTTACTTTTGTGTTTCCAAATGATTGTACTAGTAGATTTTTAAATTACATAACTTAGAGTGAAACAAGCAAAACAATACTATGTGTATATACATCCTCTCCAACATCCACAGTTGTATGTATTAAGATTCAGGCTGGTACATTTAATCATGTTGTTCCTTTATATTACTTGATTCTCCAAAACCTAAAAGATATTTAAAATTTTGAAGTGTTTATCAGTTACAAAGATACTGTAAAAGTCTAAAAGAGTAATTAATAATTGTTAAACTAATCACCCCAGAGAGTATTATGTTCATTACAAAAACCATAAAACAGTTAATGTTTTCTTATCGTTTAGATAATCCAGCACTTGTGTTTAAAACTCTTGCTTATGTTATAAAAAGAGAAGCCTCAGCAAACAGCGATGAGGAAGGTAAGGTAAAGTAACCCCAGCAAAAGGAATCCTCACTAATACAATATGTGACTAACTTTCTTTTAATAATGAGCCATTCAACTCACAAAGCTGTAATATTACAGTATGAATATTTTCCTCCTATTATTCTGACCTTTATCAGTATGAACACCTTTCCCTAGATCCCAACCAGGATCCCAACTATTGTTTTTTTTTCTCTGTCAGATGATTACTTTGTTAAAAAAATACCATGTACCAGTGCATTAATGCTTGAATGGCTTTTGCTAATGAAAAGATCAATTTTTAGAGGAATTATCAATATGTAAGTTACTGATCAAAATTAAATTCAAGTTAATTTTTTTAACCTAGGTTGATTCTAAATTTCCTCTGTCTCCTATCCCTAATTAATAAATAATTTATTAGGGCTAGAAGACCAAAAGGTGCAAGAATCAACCTGGGTTAAAAAAATTTTAACCTGAATATAATTTTGACCTGTAACGTAATTATATATTTTTTTGTTGAAAGTCACCATGCTTGTTTTTTTTGTTTTTTTTTTTTCATTTCTCTTTTCTCTAGGGTGATCTCTAAACACAGATATGACTCTACTATTTACCCATGTATTGTTTAATTGAGAAAATATTAATATTTGTGTTGCAGCATTGGAAGCATTATTTGGCCCTGACTTTGACTTGGTGACTAGTGCAAGATTCCTTCCCAAGACTGTGTTAGGTATATTAATCCGCATGACAATAATGGACTTAACTAATATTATGTTTATGTTCATTTTGTATAAGTAAGATTCAGTCGATTTTAACTTCAGTTGATTAAAGCACTAGTATATGTAGTAACATGTACTTGATGGCCATGTAGAAGTAGCAGTCCCATCTCAAAGTAGGAGATTTAAAGGTAGTCTCATCGATTAGTAATTGCATAGTAAATACATTGACACTTAAATGAAGTACATGTACTTTTTTGCAGGGTATAGACCACATTTGAGGGCATTTCCATCTGTCATATCCAAACAAAACATTCATCATAACTGTGCTGAATGGCTGTCAATGTAAGCTAGCTGGCTTATTTTTTATTCATTTGTTATTTATATTCTCTTGTCAATGCATTCCCTGACTGGTTATTTTTTAACATTTGTATTACAAAAATGGCTTGACTACTTACTTTTATTGTTCAGATTAGGTTCAGTGCATCTCGATAAAGCAGTTGATGCGCTAATCCTAAGTTTATGCTTTATCCCGTGTTACCCTCGTTAAATAAAGTTGAATATTATTATTACTATTACAATGCACCCAGCCTGACCCACCAGCATGAATGCACACAAATCATTGCACATGTTCCGTAGAAATTTTATTAACAAGGATTGTACTGCGAAATTTTCATTTAAGGCACAATAATGTGCAAGAGATTCTGCAAGAGGAATTCTTGTTTGGTTTGTATTTCTCTAAAAACTTATCCTGTGTCAACAGTGATTTTCTTATATTGTATAATGTAACTTTGAAGTAAACCAGTACCTAGACAGTGCCCAAAACACTATTCTGATTCAATGATTCTAACCAGGTGTATTAAGGATGTCACCACTGGAGTCAACAGCTTGCTCAAATACATTGGTACTCTCAAAGGACTGGCCTCTATTAGAGATGCTGTGTGGGACCTGCTCAAAGAGGTACCACCCCATCGTTTTGCTACATCTGTACCATACTACATAATGAACTATGTATATTTATAAAATAACTAAGATAGTACGCGCGCTCTGATTGGCTGAGAGGAGTGTTTGCATGAGAGTATGTAAACATGGTTTGACGTCAAGATGTTTTGTTTTTCGCGCGTTAATTACGCAAGCACGAATTTGAAAAAGTTTTCGAGTTCAAAACTCGACAAGTTTACTTTATTTACCCATTCCTTCATCATCTGAAACTTGGAAAATCGTTACAAAGGAGGTGTGTCAATTTTTTTTCGCTTAAGCTGACATTCTAAGTGAGAAAAACCCGTATTTTGGAAAGCATCTTTTTTGCAAAACAAAGACTGATTACGCGTACAAGCGTCGTGTACAAGACTTCGCGACTGGTAAGAATTTCTCTTTTAATCAATGCTTTAAACAAGAGAGTTTTGCTTTTTTCTGAGGAAAGTTATTTTATAAAAGCAATGGAAAACTTTTTTCCTGTGTTTGCATATCCTGATATAAACACTCGAGGGGTTGGGAGAATTCTCCCAACCCCTCTCGTGTTTATATCAGCCTATGCAAGCACGGAAAACGTTTTCTATTGCTTAAGTGTTATGTGTTATATGCTGTTCAGCTTTGTTGTATTAGGTTTTGCTTTTCATAAAAATATAAGTAATGAAAACTATAACTACAAGAAAACTGGTAACTACTTCGGACAGAGGGTTGCAGGAATGGACAATTCTCTTAACTGACACATATTAAGTTGGTCTGTGCAGCATGTCAGTCTTTTTTGCAGGTTTATGTCTGTATAAGGGACATACCTGTGCAAGTCAGAGGTTTGGCATATTTAGCTTAGTAGCTCTTCAGTTTGGGCCAAAGACTAAATTGATGAAGATACTTTATGTTAAGGCAAACAGTGAAATGTCTCTCTAAAGGATTTAGTCTTGGGTGATCTGATTTTAGCATGGCAATAGGTATTTACAGTCATTCCATCTGTAAGGTCATTTTTGTGCAAATATGCCACATGTGCATTTGAGCTTATACACTTTAGAATACTACTAAATTTGTAAGCAAATATCTGGATTGACATGCTTACTGCTTTTGAATCTGAAAAGATTTGCATTTTCTAACTTTGACCACAAAGCACAACTGGGAATTTCAGTCATTTCCAGTCCATGATAAAAATTAGCCCCTGTTAGATTTTTGTTTTGAAAAATATTGTTTAGCTCTTTTAGATCAATGCTTTGGAAATGTCATGTGTAACTTGATGAAAGAATAACCCCCCAGTCACAAATTTACTTGATACAAAGTTTTCATTGTGTTCATCTGTTTGTTTTTGCTTGAAAGGCAGAGAAGGCAGTTGGTTCAGATGATCCAGCTTTAGATTGGTCAACTCTTTGTAACAGAGTCCTTGGACGTGATGTATCCATCTGGGCGGAGGTTCTTCAGCCCCTGTTTCTTAACAGAGCCAAGGTACTGCTGCAATCTGGTATTACTGTAACTGTCCAGCACTTATAAGCCCCCACCCAGTTATATGCTCATCTACCAATAAACAAAAAACCATAGCTGAATATAAGCTCCCCTCCAAATGTATCCATATTAATTCGATTTATTGTGACGTTTTGTTGCTTAATAAATTAAAAACCAGTAGATGCCAAACGTGTTTTGATCAGCACTTGTGTAACTTAGCTCGTTTTGAAATGCTTTTTCAGTCTATTTCTATTTTCTGTTTTTAAGGCCCTTCATTTATAAGCCTTCCTAAAAACCGTTTACGAAGATGTATTAAGCCCAGGAGGGCTTGTGAGCGGCATTTTACTGTGTGTTGTGATAAAAGGTTTCTCTGACTTCTTTCTTAGTTACCAGGTAGCAAAATTTCTGGATCTCAACCAACCTCATATTTATTTTTTTTAACTTATGATTTGTTTAGTCATTTACTAAACTTAATAAATGTAACTTTTTGTTCATTCGTTTGTTTGTTTGTTTGTTTCTATACAGTTACATGTTTGCTAGATAAAATCCCAGTGTCTCTTCTTGCATTGCAGGTTATTTTGAAAGGTCTGTTTGATGCCACTGTGACATCATGTAAGAACTTAATAATCAAAGCTCAAAGTGATATCAGTGATTGCAATGTCACTGTCCCCACTGTACTATGGGAAAGGGACATTGCCGTGTATTTGTGGCATGAGAGTCCAAATGATGTTCCCAGAACTGACAGTGCGGTACTTAATGAGCAAGATAGTGGACTTACGCTAAAGGCACGAGCCTGCACTCCTGTTGTACAGAGGTAAAGTGTCAAGCTTTGTTTTTTTTTCGACTGCCCGGCCGGCGTGAGCAAAGGAAATGTCTTCTTACGGTTCCACCTCTCCTTTAATACACCTCTCTATTACGAACATTCCTCTTGGTTCCAAAGATAATATATAGATTTAGCCAGGGCTAAAAGCGAACCTCTCGTTAATTTACTTACGCAAACAAAATATAAAATCACGCAATGCTAAACAGCGAGGGAAATGAGAATGCAAGAAAATCAATGGGTCTAATAAGCCAAAACAAGCCAGTGGTGCAAAGTTCACAGTCAGAAAAATTGCCTAACCAGCTTGTCAACGTTATTTTCGGGCGCTGGTAAAAAAGAAATCTTATGAGTGCAACTGACATAGTAATTTCAGTCTTTAAAGTGAAACATATTTCTAAGCTCAGACATCACTGAATTGCATTGAGGTCAGAAAGGCAAGCATCCATAGCGATCAATCAACTTCTGAAAGGAATGATCTTTACGGGCGAGGCCGTATAACCATAACTACACTTTTTTTGTCTTCTCCAGATTGTGCAAGGCCGTTGATGATAAATTAGCAGCAACTCTTGAAGATACTCAATACTTTATCATGGCTTCCCAAGAGAATAAGGACACGAGACTGTTCAAGAGAACTTCAATGAGTAGAGTCTCTGACTTAAGCTTTCTTTCTGGAAACAAAACCGTCATCAATGAGTTGGAGCCATTTGACCGATTTGGTGATTCTCCACACATCCAATCATTCCTGCAGGAAACGTGTTTCTCAGCTTTTAATCAGTAAGTCATTTTGTATTATCATTCTTGCCCAAAAGACGTTGAACTTTCTCTTGAAGTGTAAAATTTATCATTGCCATTATAGTAAAATAGATATTTCTCGAACCCTCGATTTTTTGAACTTCCCGATAGTTTGAACCAATTTTTCTCCATTTGGGGGGGGGGGGGGGGGGTGGGGAGTAAATTTCACAGTTTTCGTAACATTTCACAATACTTTACTGAGTTCAAATCCATTCCCACTGTTAGGTTATTAAAGGGACAAAAACAGTTTCAGCGAAAAATCATCATGAAAGTTTTTTAAGCTGATGTACAACGAGGTAGAAGATAATTAGCTTGAACCTGGGCGATCACTTACTCCGCACAAAAATTCCTTGCTCAGCGTTTATTTTTGAATATTTGACAAGCCTCAGTAATCAGATTGATGAAGAGCTGTTAGATTCGCCTTTGCTTTGCCAATAGTTACAACCCACTTCAGCCAATTCTTGTCACAACTGCTTTATTTTATCCTGTGAGAGCCTGAGGAAAACTGATTAGCCTGAGTAGCTGGCGGGATTGTTATGCGCGGGACGTATTTTCGCTATTTTGACTTTTTCCCAATCTTCTCGCGGCGTTTGCACAGTTAACAATGTGACTTAAAGCAGGCTTTTTTTGATGAATCACAGTCAAGCGAAGAAAGTCTCGGCATAACTGACTCTCAGTAAATTGTCTCAAAGACATCAGTCAGCGCATTTTTTTTTTTTTTTTACAGCTTGTTACAGTTTATTGATGAGGAAATATCCAATCACAAGGAGAGAATGTTGTTGAATTCAGATGATGTACTTGCGGAAAAATCACAGTCTTCCTTTGACACAATCTGCATTGACAGGTATTGTTTATTTATCACTACAATTAATTAACAATTAATGAATGAGGCTGAGTATCTTATGAAGAATTGTGGAGATCGAGGAGGGTGGTATCCGTCGAGGCCGTAGGATAACACTCTCCGAGATCGCCATAATTCTTCATATGATTCGAAAGCCGAATTCAGTAATTGTTTTATTATTCATTTAAAATAATTCCTAGTTTAAAAACATGGCTAAAACATGCTTGCCTCTTAAGTGCATCTTCGATAGTGCACGTTTAGGGTTTTCAGCTAAGCAAATATTCTCCAAATAGCAGATGTCGCCCTTCGAGTTGTCTCCTTGCTGTTCTTGCCATGTTTTTAGCTATTTTTTCGCCTAGTTCTTACTCTTGAAACGAGTGAAATGTCCGCCATTTTTCAAGTTCACAACCAAAACAACTCAACCTCGTCCCCAGGTCTTCTCGGTTAACGGTGCATTAACCTGCAAGAACGCTGCGTTTTTGACGTCATTTCCTCGCTAAACAAATCTGGTCATCGGTAGCTGGTCATGGTGAATTAAACGTTTGTTTTTAGCCAATCAGAATTGGGGAAATATTTTGAATGAATATTAATATTTAGTATATACATGTTGTGGTTCAATTTTATCCTTGGTTCAAATTTTATTTTATTTTGTTTTGTGGTATGGTAATGTACGATAATGAGTTTAAAACAAAGGAAAATAAAATTCAAACCAAGGAAAAAATTGAACCACAACATGCACACTCAGTGATCTTGGTGATTTAAGCAATCTGATTGGTTCGCTATCTCGGACTATTCAACAATATTCACCTCCTAGCAAGTGGATAATGTGTGAGCTCGCTGTTTTTCCCATTTTTTTTAGAGAATGGTCTTTCAAGGGTCGACAAAATCCTAGGGTTGACTTTTTTTAAGGCAAGAAAAGACTTCAGAGGATTTAAAATGGCGTTTTTCCATTTACTGAAGCTGAGTTTTGTGCTCGATGGATTGTTTACAACTCCCGTTTATTCGCGTAAAAGAGACCGTTTCATGAACTCATCGTTTCCTAACAAGAAACATTTGGCCCCAAAATCGAAGTTTATTTATTACAAATAAATTTGAGAGCAAATGTTTGCAGAAATTCTACGTTTCAAGTAAATTATAGGGAAAAGAATGCTCTTACCTCGAGAAACCGAGCCGCCATTTTTGTCAGCACTTCATGCGAAGTGAGAGCGACACAACAAACCTTTTTGGCTATATACTTGGCGAGTCAACAGAAAACAACAAAGCCCTGCTTTCTTCTCATACAGGGAAACAATTCAAACTTTTAACGGTTTCATTTAAGCCATTACGCTGTTGTTTGCCAAGTGATATACTTGTGAATTGTCATGTTTGAAAATTCTGCAAAGATCTATTTTTAAACTTATGCGTGATTTGATCCATACTTTTTAATGGTTTCCTCTCTGATTTTGTTGAGATCACTTCGTGTGTATATACTAAAACAATTATTCTTTTCGATCTCGGTGAATAGTGGCTTTAGGAATATGTACCTCGCCGCTTTCGCGGCTCGATAAATATTCAGCCACTATTCACCTCGATTTCAAAGAATAATTGTTGAGTGTTAACTAGTTTTAGATATAAACTTGGTGGGTTGTGCGAAGACCTAGATTATCATTGACTGATTGTAGTGTGTCTATAGTCTATCGTGTGATTTTTATGTCTTAATAACCTCCTCACCCCTATTGTTTATGAACTTTCCACGGTACTTTAAATTAAAATATGTATTATCTGTCATCCAAAACCCCTTTTCCATTTGTTTATGTCGCCATTTGGTGATAAAAGCAGTTCTCATTCCGTACTTATGTTTCTGACTTGTCCGAGTAGTCTTCGTAACGCGTTCGGCAGGGTTCAACAGAGGCAACTAAGCACGAGTCAGCTTAAAGCTACGTTTGCCCAGCAACGGAAAAATTTTCGACCGGATGAAAAAAAATTTCACCGGACACTTCTTTCACACGAGACCGGTAAATATTTTTTTCTCTGATCCTGTAGTTTCCTGAGCGTTCCGTCAGTAACCAATTCCACGCATTGTGTGGCCTTGTTTCACGTTGCATTGTCTTTCCTACATCTGCGTAATCAGAAGCCCCATCTAAGAGCTGGTTTCATGTTGATGTTATTGTAATTCACAGAGTTCTACTTGTTGGTCGATTGTGTCAATCATTCACTGAACAGTGTCCTCACATTAAGCTTGTCATGGATGGGGGCAAAACAGAGTCTAAACTCACAGCAACACCAAGGTCAGTTATTTCTTGAAGTTTACTTGAAAACTTTCTTGCCTTGTTTTGTACAAGTACAATGCATAAGAGTCAAAGTCTCTTTCATATTATATTTTGTAAAACAATTCTGTGAATTTGTTGAATTATTGCGTCACAGCCTACTCTATCACCTCGCTAAGACGGAAAATTAGTGCCTCTGCCGGCGGTGTCTGTTTAAAGGGATGCAGCCATTTCATCAAACATTGTCGAGTTTTAAGGCCTCAAGCCTACGCGATAAGGCCACAAAGTCGTTTGTGTAGCCTTCACATGGCTCGTACAATCTCGAAAAAGGTCAAGTCGTCGTGAAAAGTTCTTGAATTTGGTTAAGGTTCTTGTAAAGTACTTGATTTCTTTATTAGGTCTTGAAAAGTCCTTGAAACTCACTAGTTTGTTTAAGCTATTTCTTCAATACCCTATCATTCGGTCATAACTTTCTCGGTTGTCATTGCTGTAGAATAGCAGAAAACGTCACAAAAGGTTACTTTTGTGATTATATGGCAGAAAAATAGTTTCATAGTTGCGTTTGATGAGCACCTGGTTTTGTAAGTACCTAGTATTTCCACGAGGTTTATCTCCTTTTAGCGATTTATTTTGTTGTATTGTATTTTGCCGTTGTTAACGCCACTATATTGTTGTCAACAATCTTTTTCGGTGATGCAACATTAATTATATTTTACAAAATTCATCTCAGCAGAAAGTCTTCAAGTTCTCTGCGAAAGAAGGTTTGTAATTAAATTATTTACATATGAGCTAACAATCCCCTGGTCTCTCAGAAGCCACTTTTCTTGTCATAAGCGGTGTTTTATTCTTCCTCTATGTTTTAAGTATAAATTCCTTGAAAAAGACTATCCGTTCAGTGGAAAAAAACTTCTTACAAAAAAATTAAGTAAAACTTCACTGACGTTCCCGCATTATATCGTATGCGAAGTAAGTAAATATGCATTCCCTGAAAGTGTTTAATGAACTAGCCATCGAACAAAACTAACTCTTACTGTATCAACTTTGCTTGTGGGATGCATGAAGTATGCAAAATTATGGGGTTATCTCGCACCCAAGGCTATCCATCAAGTATGGAGCTTCTCTTGACCTTGGTCACGAATGGTCGTAATTTTAACAGAAAGGAAGAATGGCATTTTATCCGGGACAATCAGTTAATCGTAAAATCCTATTTCTTCCTGCTTCCTAGAGCCTCAATTGATGACGTAGCCTTGCTCTTGACTTTTGGTTTCCTCTAATCATGCCGCATATTTAAATGTAACAGCACATGAAAACTATTCGTGAAATCATACAATCATACAAATTTAAGTTCTAGTTTTGATTCCTTGTCAGTGCCGTAGTAGTGCACGCCTATCCAACGGACAAACTTTTGATTTCCACTTTCTTTTTGTAGGAAGAACAAAAGAAATCCAACAAAATGCTTGAGCTAACCAGTCTTCTTAATGAGAGATACTTTGCTGCTTACAGGTAAAAGTGGATTGTAATAAGTACCTTGTAGCCGATCGGCTTGGTTTTCATGATCAGGAGGCAATGGAAATATACATGTCCTGAAAATTCGAATTGCTGGCTCGCTCTGCCCCAGAGCAATTCTTTGTCGAAATTACTAAACAACTGCGCAGCTGAATTCTGAATGACTTTCTTGTCAAGGACTTTTGCTTCAACTATTTCTATGAAATCTATTTGGCATACTTATCAAACCCCGTGCAAACTGACGCAACATTGTTGGATGTTACGTATTGCGTCCGTTTGCACACTCTGTTGCATGTTGTTGCGTCTGTCTACTCGTAGCTTTAGATGATATAATACTGAACTGACACCAGAAATTTCAGTCAAAAGATTAGCAACACTTTTCACTACAGGGTGTCCCAAAAGTTCGTTCCTCTACTTCATAAGTCTGTATTTCAGTACGATTGGACTTAGTAAGCAAATCATTTCAACAAAAGTTGTGTCTTTCAATATAATTCACTATTTTCATACTTGTTGTGCCGTCTGTTGACTCGAATATTCGATCTGTGTACTTCCGGGCCAAAGGTGCGCGTGCGCGAGTATATTTTCCAGCCACATATTGGCTGCGGCCGCACTAGGGGACTTAACCGAGTTATTTCCTATTAACTAATTAAAGTTAACTGGTTTAAAATATCAGCGAGTGCGGCCAGGTTGTCTTCAGTCTTAACTGAGTTTTAACTGGGTTATGCAAATTAAGCAAGAACAATAGATTTTCTTAACCAGGTTAGGTTTTTTTAAACCACCTCGCGAGGTAGTTTAACGCAGGTTAACGTTATCAATGGCCGTTTTTATACTAAGGACGCATTATCCGTCTGGACGAACTTGGGCAAATATTTTGTAGTTCGTCTGGGTTATGCGTCTCTAGTATAAAGACGGGCACGAGACGTATTATGCGTCCAGACGAACTACCTTTCGTAGTGCGTCGTTCAAGACGTATTTCGAGGAAAGTTCGTCCAGACGCATAATGCGTCTCGTGCCCGTCTTTATACTTGAGACGCATAACCAGACGAACTACAAATGTTTGCCCAAGTTCGTCCAGTCGGATAATGCGTCCTTAGTATAAGAACGACCATAGACGCATTATCCGTCTGGACGGATAATGCGTCCTCTAGTATAAAAACGGCCAATCAGTCAATCATCTCCGCCTACGCGTGAGAATGTTCCAAATTTTGGCTTTATCATGCACGCAAGCACAACCGTTTCGAAAATTACTTCTTTTGCCCCAAGTTCAGCTTTTCTTTCTTATAAACAAAATTGAGTTAAAACTTTTAAGAAGTCAAACTCTTTTTATCAGTGATACGGGGTCAAATTTTGTCAGTCACTCTGAGGCGAGCGTTATGAGGGACCCAAACGAGTGAAAAAACAAAACCGCGCAACATTGACTAACTTTGTGAAAGTCTAAATTGAGTCCGGCCGGTGATAAAAATTAACCCGGTTAACCTCTTTTAACCAGGTTACGTTCCGAAGACTTTTTTACCGGGTTTTTCAAAAACTAACCCGGTCAACTTGCCAAGTGCGGCCGCAGCCATTAGTGCTTCAACAGCAAGCTTCTGTTCGTCCTTTAAAATCAGACCGCCAAGACGCTCAGACAAACGTTCAGATAAAATACTTTCTTTGGCCGCCGAATCCATCTTGTCAACTCGTTCTGATCAAAATATGCTCGCTATTTAGGTGCATCGTGTTACATTTGATGTGTCAATATGTTAGAATTTCAAAAATTGCAATGACAACGCGCTGATAGCATCCTATTGTTTATCAACCAATCCAATTCTCCGATGCTGGGGCTGCGTAGAAATTTGAACGCGTCGGTTACAAAAGAGAATGCAGTCCCTCTTCTTCCCGCCTCTCTCCAGCAGTCTAACAACCCGGCCGCACTCGCTGATATTTTAAACCAGTTAACTTTAATTAGTTAATTGAAAATAACTTGGTTAAGTCCCCTAGTGCGGCCGCAGCCATTTTTTGTATTTCATAGCCCGAATTGCTCGAACTCCTTCCTTGTTTTTTTGTGAATATCACCAAAGATAAACCCCTTAACGCAAAAACGTTCAGCTGCGTGAGAGCATAAGCCTGTACACTTCGATTTACTGGCTTATCTGTTGTAGAAATTACTGAAAACTGGAATAATCCGAATGTTGGGTGGTAGAATGATCATGGAGAAATGAAGGTTTTGAAGGCAAGAAACTAAGGGGAAGACCAAAAGCCCTGAATAAAGTAGCTAAAATAGTTTTAAAGAAGGCTAGATACAAAAGAGACTCGACAAGGAAGCTCAGTCTCACATAGTTACCAAGGCAAATAAAAGGGTCATGAAAAGCTGTTTAAAATGTTTAAAGTTAGAGACCCCTTAGATGGCAAAAAAACCTCTGCTTAGTCTGCCAATTAATGCCCAGCTCGTTTCAAATTTGTAAAGAAGTACAAAAGCCTTACTGTGAAAGGGGGCCAGGATTATTATCTTTTTTGGATGAATGCCGCAAAATATATTTTTTCAGCTGCCTAAACTAAACAAATGTTGTTTGGGGGTTGAACTGGATCCTGCTTACCAGGTGATGAAAAAGCTCAGAATGGATCATTTGTGGGTCTACACGCTGAATTCCATTTCATGCCGCAACGGCTACAGAATGTGATAAAAAACAAAAAGGGCATGCCAGTTTCTGAAATTCTGAATACATGTACTTGATAGACAAATAAACATCTTCTAGAAATTTCATGTAAAAATAAAGTTTTGATCAAAAGTTATAGTGCATGAAAATAGAGGAACGAACTTTTGGGACACCCTGTAGACAAGATTTTCTTCGACACATAGTGTCCAATTGAGCGCTAATTTCATAAAAATTATATACCACCAGTAAAATGAATTATTTCCCATTAATTATTGCTGAATGACATGAAGCTGTAGTTTCGTAGCAATTGCGTTAAAAGCGAAAACGTTATGACGAAAGTTCTCCATAGCTCAAAGCGCCAGTGGTAATAACGGAGCCACATTAGCATCTGCCAATACCACGTATGATTTTTATTTTATCACAATTATATATTTTATTTCATTTCTTGTCATTAATTTTTTTATCACTACTTCTGCTGTCGGGAAAAGTCGGTTTTAAACTGATTTCGTTTTTTTTTCCGTATAGGTTGTGGATAGAGTGGAACTCTGCATTATTTTTATCTTCGTTAGAAGCAACGTTAATACATGGTGGCAAGAGGTCGTCTCTATTATCAATGACCGTGAGTCAAAGTCTATTCACTGTTCCCTTCTAGTGTAAATTCCTTTGGTTAGTTGAATTTATTTCATTATTGTAGACCGCCTTGCTTTCCAGATTACCTACAAACTTGGCAGATAAAAACTTCAGCATTTTCAGTTTCTGGGGAACCACCATAACACCTTTCACGGGGTTGGTCTGTCTCATTAACCGTGTTGCGAGTTATTAGATGTTAGATTACAGTTAAGTTTATTTTTAACGTCTGCAAGGTTCGCTCGTTTATTATTAAGAAGACATCCAGAAAACAGATGAACATTCACTTGACCAACGTTAGTCATGTGGTAGAGTGTATGGCGCGCGGTCTGCACGGCACTACTGTTTGGTTTTGTGCAACGTCAATGTAACGAGCCGCTCGCAATGTGGCCCCTTAAATATGATAATAATTACGATAAAATAACTGCGACAAAAGAATACTGCCCATTAGAATTCAAGATTGCACTTTTCACTGGGCAATTTTACTTCAGTATATCTAAAATCCTTCACTGCTTTTTTTTTTTTTTTTTTTCAGAACTGGGAAGAGATTAAGATTGAAGAGGAAACAGAGGAAGGCAAGAAAGTGGAGTCCATTATAAGAGTTCCTGCTCAGGTGTTTAGTCCTCAATTCTCCGGATAAATTGTTCCCCGGAAAAATGAAATTTTGAAAACACATTTGAAAGTGGATGAGTTTGAGAACGCCTACTTTGTGTTTTAGTCTGGACGAATAGCATTTTGAAAACGCAACTTTTCGTAAGCGTTTTTCCAAGTGGTTATTTACACGTGTTAAAACTTTTCCGCTATCCATTTTTACATTTTTGTCCGAAAAAGATGAGTTAAAATTTATTCGGTCGATTGCGGACGGAAAATATGTTTTTATACGGCCTATTTCGAATTGCTCGGTTCGCGGCCTGAATTTTTTAATGTGTTCTGGCAGTTTTAGTAAGATGAGACAATGAGAAAATTGCTCAATACGTTTAGTGTTTTAGTGAGCCCATATTAAACGGATAATAGGCTTCTGGCCGTGGTAAAATTTCAGAGAAGTCATTCTACTATGTAGTCGACCCCAGCCTCGTCCCCAGGGCGCTTTCCCCTGGCCCTGGGGACGAGGTTGCTTAAGCGGCCACCTTTGTGAAACCCCGTTTGAACTCTGACGGAAACTTTGTAATTAGAAGCTCTAGTAAGCGACCGCTCAGCCTCTCGTAAGCGACTGCAACCACTTTTGAGAACCAACTGGACTTTTTCTTTGTTTTCAACACTGATAAAACTGCACACTGCACTAATGGTACGTTGATATGGATGTTGGGGTAATTTTGGTCTAAAAAATTTGAAGGAAAAGTTAAGCCGTGTTTACATCAGGTTTAAAGACAATCATTAGACATTTATTTCTTTTGTTTTTTCGTAATGAATTATTAATGACTTTCTTAAGTCCTCGTAAGCGACCGGCTTTGGTTACGACAACAGGGGTCTTTTTTGCGTGAGCATGCGCGACCGCTGTCTTGACAAGGAGCACGCGACCAGTGACAGCGATCGTGGTGCATAGTCATAGGAGCCAAATTGTTCACTTTGAAAGCTTGCTTGAGATTGAAATGGTAGCAGGAACTTAGGAAAGACGTTCGTTGTACAAAATAAGTAAAGATCTGATGATTTAAAGTGGAGGCTGATGCGCTGAACGAGGTGAAAGAGCAAGTTTCTCAAGGATGTCTGACACGAACATGGCTGCTTGTTATTGTTTGGCGCTCGACTTGTGTCTTGATTCCCGTTCAAGAACCGCAAAGTTTGGCATAGAATGCATTGCTGATGCGTAGCTATTGAGCAAAATGTTCTTTATTTACTGTTTGTCTATAAATCGGATGTAAATTAGTTTCTCGATACCGCAGAGGATTTCTGTCAATAATTTGTTGATAGCTGATTTAGCCATATTTCGGGAGTGGATTAATAACGATCAGCAGGCGACTACCACGCCGTTATCAGTTGGAATAGAAAGTTGTTCCCTTAAGTATTTTAGTACCCTGGGTGCCAGAGGTTTTTCTCGCGTGCAGCGGGAATTTTCGGTGTTGGCTGAAGGCGGCCGACACATCTTCGGCCGTAGGCCGAATTCACGAGCGGCGAAGAAAAGTCTCTAGAAAAATCTAGAAAAGTCTCTGGCACCCAGGGTAGTATTTTAGCGATACAAAGTTTGTTTATCGGAAAATTGTAGAACTTCTTGTTTTTACGTGGACTAACATTGTAACGCATTATTAACAGGAATATTCATTTAGCCAGAACTTAAGTGCTGTAATAATTTTTAGCTTTTGGTCGGCATCACATGTTTACTGTACTTCTTGGGAAACTTAACCGTTTGTTTCATGGAAATCGGTCACAAGATTCGACTATAATTTCGGTCCTATTGAATACAGTTTTGACTGTGTCTAATTGATATTCATTTTTTTCATTTTTCGAGACATACAGAGTGACTACCACCAACATCTCACCAGGTGACTAATCTACGTCTCGTGTGCTCTTAATTTTGTAGCTTTAAAGTGCTGGGAAAATTGTAGAACATATATTAATTCACCGCTGAACTCAACACCGGCTTTTGCGCACTTCGAACCCGCTCGCTGATTTGTTTTCGTTTTTGTTTTTTGTTTTTTTAATATTTCTGTTCCTTTCCTATTTCAAACGAAGAAAATTGAAAGTGTTTACTTGCATCAATAAACGTTTCGGCACTTTGTTTAGACTTTGATGAGGTTAACGCAATCCTACAGGCATTACATATACGCGCAATGTTGTCCAGGTCAAGTGGGGAGGTGAAACTTGATGGTAGCTCGTGTATGTTAAAGCCGGTCTGCTTCGCTTTTGTTAAGACCATGCTACATGTTTTTTGCAAACTACACATTTTGTTTAATCACGAGCACATTCGCCAAGACCAACGAGAAAAATAATCGCGACGATGGCTTTGAGACGCGCCATTTTGATGAAGGCAGACCCTGTGGTGAGCCTCCGTGCACATCGCTTGTTCAGCGGTCGCGCATGCTCATGCAGAAAAGACCCCTGTTGGTTACGACCATTTTTTCGAAATTTCGAGGTGGTCGCTTAAGGTGTCTGGATCTAGTATAGTTTTTCAAGGTCAATACCTCCCAAGTTTGAGCGTAAACTACGTCGCCATAAGCAAAGATTTGGAAAAATTGACACCACAGTTGTATTAGATAAAGATGAAACTTTGTTATGATCAGGGTTGCAATGACATCGGAGTTGTCATAGCAACGAAATGACGCAATTGCCTATTTTACTTGCGGCAGTATTTCTCGGCACTGAGAACTGTTCTTCAAAATCGTTTACTTGAGCCTTTCCTATAATAGCCGCCTCGATTTTCGTGAAGTTTAAGCGAAATCTGTAAGAGCGTTATCGAGATATTTTGGGAAGAATATTTTATGGTTAGAAATACGGTAAAAAATGGACAATCTTGATGTTCGACTGTTATCTGTACTAAACGAAGCGCTTTTGACATGCAATTTCACCTCATAGTAGTTTCAATCTTTTTAAAAACGTGTGTGAAAGATCATGGACATATCTCCAACCGATTGCAAGAAAGAAGGATTTGATTAGTGTGTATCAAGGCGCTCTTCTTAGCGGTTAACAGGGATGTAGATAATAGCCGGAAGCCGGGAAAATTACCCGGCTGTGAACGCGATTTTCCCGGCTGTAAGGCACTACTTATTTCTCCAAAATGTTTTTAAATGTTCTCAGAAGATTGTTATTTATTTATTTCGTTTGTTTACACCTTCATTGCTGTCTTACCGGAACTGAAAGGTTTGTAAACACTCCATTTACGTGCGACGATTGCATCATTCGCATCGCATCGCATCGTCCATTTTGCAGGCTCAATGGCCAGCGGTATTCGTACTTCATGTATGCGAAATAATGAACGCAAATTGCGTATCTCTGCCGGTTGAAATATTATTGCTTTATAATGTCGGGGAAAAGAAAGAAAGATGATTCTGAGGCCGTTGGTATCATGAAATTTTTTAAGTCTACTGAAAGAAACAGGATAAGTTCTAAGGAACCAAGTGACATTGCTGAAAGAAGTTCGATTAGCTCCGCTACAGAATCTGTGCAAATCAACGAGAGCAATTGTTCGGCCACTTCTTCACCTGTTGACGATCACTCTTCACGTACGTGCAGCGGAACAGAGCAGACCACAGTGATAACTACACCTACCATCACAGATGTATTAACTTAATTATCATTCTGGATTTCAGTTAACTAAATATTAATAAACATTAAAAACAATCAAGACTGCAGTTCATCATAACTTTATTACCTGTTACCTGATAAACGTCTGTCCTGAACGCCCTTGATTTTGCCCCCAAAATCAAGGAAAATGCATCTCCGAGAGTACGCATTTTCAAAATTTCCCGGGGGGGCATGCCCCCGGACCCCCCTAGATATAGCGTGCCAAAGGCACGCTAGAGGGGCATTCGGCCCAAATACCCGCCTATCATTGCTAGATTTCCGCCTGTTAAAAACTTTAGCTACATCCCTGGCGGTAATGTAAACATTTCGGTCTACTTTAACAAATTAGCAAATAATTTTTAAACCACTCGATAAATTTTTTAGAAAATTTAAGAGTCTTGAGATTAACCGTCCTTTTATTTCAAGATTATTGATATATTATAAGGTAGCAAAAGAAGGGCTACAATTCGCTAATATTTTGTCAGAAATTTTGTGTTTACAAGTGAGAGCCTCTCATTCTTCAGGGTGTTGTCTCCAAAATTCATATTTTCGTGCACAACAATTGCTAGCATTTTTGCATATGTCAAATGCATTGTTAGTTACTGCTGTTCACGTGAAAATGAAACCTTTGAGACAATACCCTGAATAATAAGAGGCTCTTGCTTGTAAACAAAATTTCTGACAAAATATTAGAGAATTGTAGCCCTTTTTTTACTACCTTACAATATATCAATAATCTTGAAACCAAAAGGTCATATAAAAGGACGGTTTATCTCAAGACTCTTAAATCTTTTGAAAAATTTATCGAGCGATTTAAAAATTATTCGCTAATTTGTTAAAGTAGACCGAAATGTTTTCTCACCATAAAAAATTCTTCCCAAAATATCATCGATAACGCTCTTACAGATTTCGCTTAAACTTCACGAACATCGAGGCGGCTATTGTAAGAAAAAGCTCCAGTAAACGATTTTGGAAGAACAGTTCCCAGTGCCGAGAAATACTGCTGCAAGTAAAATAGGTAATGGCGTCATTTCGTTGCTATGACAACTCCGATGTCATTGCAACCCTGATCATAACAAAGTTTCATCTTTATCTGATACAACTGTGGTGTTAATTTTGCCAAATGTTTGCTTATGGCGACGTAGTTTACGCTCAAACGTGGGAGGTATTGACCCTAAAAAACTGTATCGAGCCACCTTAAAAGAGCTGTGACTGTATCTTTATTCAGTTTCCAAACTAAATGATTTTTTTTTATGGTGACAGGTTTCATCACATGTGACCTCCTTGTTGTTCAGTCTTTGTCAGGAACTTAACAGAACAGGAGCACACGCTTTAGACAGGTATCCTATACCGATATTGTCTTTCCCAAGGTCCCTTGGGCAGATTTTGCGTAACTTGTTATCTCTGCCTTTTGGAGTTAAGTTTTTTGAAATTTGGACTAAACGTCTCTCGACAATTCCCGGTCCAAGTGCACCCCACTATTTCTGGTATAACTGTATATTCAATGTACAGTAGCGTGTTAATAGATGTGAGACTAAATTAGTGTTTGTTTTCTATTTGGGGTGTGTTCGATTGTCTTGTGTGCGTGGAATGACAATATTAAGAAAGGTTCTTACACTGATTCCTTTTTATCTGGCCCGCCGTGTTTTGACTCAATGGAATGTCACGTACATCTTATTATCGTATGTCACTGAGTCCGCACGGTCCCAAAAACAATTCCTTAGCTTAGTTCATAACCTGAGGAGGGAATTCAAGTAAAAATGTTACGCGAAAAACCGATATCTCGAGACGATGATTGTGAAATCTGTCTTTTAACATCCCAATTCCACTGATGTTGTCATATAACTTGAATTCCTTTGGTTACGCGAATCCGATTTTTTGTTTATTGTCATGTTAGTATACCGGTAAACATGACTCAAAAGCCGGTTATCCTTTCTTTCTCAGGAAACTGTTACACGAACTTGTAACGTTCCTATCACGTGGTGTTTTATTAAGGCACGAAAAACTTGTCAACGAACACAAATCTACTCTAACACAGAACCAGGCCCTGCAGGTCATGTTTGATCTGAAGTTCATGACGTCAATCCTGGCAGGAAGAGGCGAGGGTGAGGGTTCGGAATTTGCTAATCATCTCGAGCAAGTTCTGGACGCGCTGGAAAGCTGTGTCGACCCGTTTGATCTTGATGTGTTTTCTCCTTACATTGCTACAAATCTCAACAAGCAACTTCAAAGATGTGGGGTATGTGTATCAACAAACGATAATTATTTTGTACTCTTTCGAGTATATGTCAAAACCAGACGCTTATTTGAGGCTAAGAAATCGGCCTGTGGGTACGTTTAGCCAATAATATTATTATTTTGTTATTATTTTTTCATTATGCGCGCGTGCTTTGTTTACTGATTTTATTGTCGTGTGCCTTAAACGCATGACATTTATTTATCCCTTGCCAGTAACTGTGCTCACATTGTGGGTGGCTCTTCCTCAAATGTTTTACAATTGGTATACGATTAATAGGCATCCTATTAATGAACAGTTGAGACTTGCAGATATTTTTGGGCAATCACAACTTGCTGTCCGTCCTCTTCTAATAGGCAATTTTTGTATTTCTTAAAAAAATCCACTTCCAAAATGAGGCCAAGTGTAATGTCTTTGTAGTAGAAATTAAGTTTATTTACCTGTAAAGAAAGTAGCGTATTCAGGATTTATTCTAGAAATTGGCCAATGAGGATCAAATGGGCCCCCTTCTGTAATTTTAGGGGGCCTTTTTTTTAGAAAGGGGGTCTAAGAAAGGGGGTCCCCCTAAAGGTATTTGAACTTATTGGTACAGACTGTTCCATGAGAAAACGAACGTTCATTGAAATTATCATTTACAGACTTGCAAGTACTGAACATGAGGATAAAAGGACTCTAATGCTTTAACGTAAATGAAAGCTTCTTCCAAAAAATACTTACCCTTGGGTCTATTTTTTTTGCGCCCCTTTTTACGCGGCAACGTAAATTTGCGGCATTTTTTTCCAAATTGCGGAAATCCCGCAAAGTCGCACTCTAGAATAAACCCTCCGTATTTATATCAGTGGCTTCGCACATATAAATACCCTCGCTTAGGCAACACGGAAGATGCTAATTGATATGAAATAAGTGATTCTGTGATGTATTTTCAGCGGACAGAGTGGTCAA
Source organism: Porites divaricata (assembly GCA_038088405.1). NCBI lineage: Eukaryota > Metazoa > Cnidaria > Anthozoa > Scleractinia > Poritidae > Porites > Porites divaricata. The sequence continues at coordinate 31,517,371 of JBBMOI010000003.1, read as the reverse complement.
TATCTAGAGACATTTTACTTCTAGTTGACTTAAAATCATTTAGATATTTTGTGCGCGGCTTTTTATTGTCTATAGTATGGAGTTCTTTAGAAAAGGTATTCTTCGTTTGGGACAAATTAGCAGTTCGTTCAGTCTATCTTGGACACAACTCCAACACATAGTTTGTTCGACAGAATTTTTTAACCTCGTTCCCTGGGTCCTCTCTTCGACAAACTGAACAGCATTTGACACAAGTACACTACCGGTAACTCCCGACCAATCTCCACCCCAGAGCTCTTCTGCGCATGACGGCCAGCGTAAGTGCTGGGGTCGAGAATGTGGTTGTTTACCATTTACCACGAATTCCCGGAAATTCCGGTTGGGATGTAAATGGTAAACGATTTTTGGGTTCGTCCCATTGGAAAATTCCCGGGACAAACGGAAATTCGGAAAAGGTAGTCCAGTTTTCCCGATTGGGACGTTCCGAATGGAAATTCGTTTACCATTTACAAGTTTCTTGAGTTTCGTACCATTTTCATGTTGTAACTAGAATCCATTCTAGCGCGGCGCGACAATCCGGAAATTTTAGGCAAAAGGGAAACGACACGTAACGTTCTTACCGACCGAAAATTCCCAACCAAAATTTCCAGAATTTTTTTATAAATGGTAAGGGATTCAAAACAACCTGTAACTCACGGCTTTACTCACAGCATGGGCAGTACCTGACGCATGCGTACAGCCATATCACCCAGGCAGTGGCAGCTGTGGACAGCTGTCCTCTCTCTTCCTCCCTCGAGATAGGAGGGAAAAAGACACTGAGAACGAGGTTGTGGAATGTCTTCTTAAGATGCCTTTAAATTTTCCGTTGTTTAGGTTTTATTTGGTGTGTTAGCAAGTCTGGACAAGCATGCCACTCATTCTTTTGGAGTCACACATCGGCCTTCCTCTGGATCCCATGATCAGCACAACGTTATGCCGTTAGCTCCCAATCCACCACGATTCACTCTGTTACCTCTTACGTCTCACACAAGCACGGGTTCTGGGGCCCAAACAACAGATCACATTCATAAGAAGGTTTGGAACACCCTCTGTTTACAATTGGTCAGACTATTTTTTAACTGCTTAAACTATTATCTTGGGAAAAACTGTTTGAAAGCAGAGGTCCACGCAACGCGTAAATATAACTGACTGGTTCCTCCTGCCGGATCTCTAATCAAAGAGATGCTGTAGCCAGACGTCACTTAAAGTGTGAAATAAAATAAAACTGAATGCAGGGCTAACACTACGGCAAAGGGCTGATTTACTATAGGCCAATATTTCGCAGGCTGACACAATTAGCCTTCCTCCGAGAGAAAATATCTTTTAACGGCTCCTAAAATTTGAATTTTAAAATTCACACCATAAGTGGTTAATAATTAACTACAATTATTAATACTAGATAGAACAATATACAGGTAAATGATTAGACAATAAAAATAGAAATAGAAACAGTTCAATGTTCATTTTGTTAGCCGAAATATTGGCCTATAGTAAATCAGCCATTTGCCGTAGTAGTGTACTATAGTGCCAGCCCTGCTATTCTTAGGGTTACATGCGTCAATATGGAGAAAGACGTATTGGGAACAAGTTTTGTGGGCTTTGAGGACAATTTAAGAGAACAGCTTTTCTCTTTGTCGTCGTTGTCCACAGTGATGACGTCACCCTGGATGCGTCAGTTGTTTTTTGACGGCAAAAGGTTTGATAACAAATCCTTTCTATTGGGATCTTGCCTCCTGAGTGACGTCAAAATCATGTCGTGGTTAATCCTCGGTCGACTTTAGTCAGGAGTGAAGGTTTTAGTTTCTAAAGACAATAAGGTTCGGCGTCGTTTGGGAGGAAAAAAAAATGTGCTTTTATCACCACCGTAAATAGATTGAAAGTGTCAGCCTTCGTCGGGGCAAATTCGCCCTAATGAAGGGCCAGCAATCAAACGAACTTCTTTAAAATTCAATTATTTATTTGTCCAAAGTTGTATTTTTGTTATTCAGGTTTGTTCATCATGAAAACAGCTCAGTTTCCGTTTGAATTATTCTTGGAGGCCATTAATTTTTTCAATGCAAATTCCATTTACTCGCATATCGGATTACATTCAACGGAACATGCCCTCATGACATGATTTGTGACGTCATTTTGAGGAACAGGAAGTCAAGCTTTCAGCTAGATCCAATATGCTTATAACAGTCGAATTTCCGGTCACCAACTGCAACTCAACAGATATGTCTTAACTCTTTGTGTGGGTGTGTTGTCTAAGGTCTCTATCAACATGACACATCACAAAATCCTAGTTTCTTGTTCGCTGTTGCGGATTGGGCGATCATCAAATAACATTAAAAAACGGATTATAAAGACGCAGCACAATACCTTCGCCACAAAGATAGTTTCCGCAACTACAACAAACACCCATAAAATCTACTTCTTCCTTCAATACCCGATGCAATGTTGTCCATTTTAATATTGTCCCAACTTGCACTTCTTGATGCTTGGCTTGGGGGCATACAACATTGTACCCCCTATAACTGGTTTTTCTAATATCAGTATGTGTGTGAAAGAATCTCGATACAACCCCAAAAAACTAGGTTTTTTCTGCCGTCCAGCTAAAATAGGTTAACCTTGTGGGCATATCATTGCCTGAAATATCGTTTCATTATATTTGTAAAAAATATTTATTTTATTTACTTTATTTATTATTATTATTATTATTATTTTTCAGGAATCGTTAAAACCCAGCGAAGACTTGAAGGGTGCAATTACTCAAACAGCGTTCTTCAAACATCACCAGTTTTTTAATTTGAATGTTAACCTGCGGCAAGAGCTTAAAGCGACGTAATATTCATCATTTGAAATTTTAATGTCAAATGTAAATAGTAGAATACAGACAGTATATTTAGTATGTGCTGTGCATGTTTTAAAACCAAGAGGTGTAAAAATGCACGTGCCTTGCCTGTCTTGAATTTTCATAAAAAGAACTAATTGTCACTGGGTTCTTCGTAAATGTCTTGATTCATTCCTTTAGTTGTTATTTTAATATTATATTTTTTTTAAAATGTCGTTTTCTGGTTGGAGAAAAGCTGTAAAAAGGTCGCTTTACGGAAAATAGCAATGACACTATATTATTGAATTTAGCCGGTACTACCATAATTCTGTGGCCCTCCAAAAGCACTACAGCGAATCTATTGAATTACTTTTTGAGATCGCGTGCAACACACTTGAGCATAGTTTAGTCGGGACTTAAAGAAAACATCAATGTTTGGTGTTTCTTCATGACTTTGTCACGAAATGGCATTTTATCGCAAAAAATGGCAATTTTCTATTTTAAGAACCGAATCGCTTAAAGTGTCATTTTGCAGGCAACCATTAAAAATTATATTTTTCCATGCCCCCGGATCCAGAGTTGTTTAGTTGACTACCTACAAGCAGGACACTTTATTAGCTCACAGGGTACTTTTTCCTTGGATAAGATGAATACAGGGCCTCAAGGCAATAATCACTTTTTTTTAACAGAACAGGTGTATCTGTCACCGATATGTCTTGCTGTGTTTGTTTGGACGGTATAACATTATCCTACCAATCTTTTTTAGGAAAATGAAATGGTAGCGGTAAAGCGTTTTTGATACAATCTTTACTTAGTTAAAGACAAACCGACTCTACTTGAAAAATTGACAAGTGAGATAATTCCCTTCGGTATGGTTTTTTCAATAATGCCCTAATTGCAATAATTTTTTAATCTTCCATAGCTTGCAGCTATTTGTGGAATTGTTATTCGTCGTTTAATCCATTTACTTTAGCCAGAAGCTTATCACTTTGAGTAAAACGGAGATTTATACATCTCTGTTCTTGGTTCTCTGGTCATCAGAATGAAGGTGAAAAGTGAAGTACTCAGTTTTCACAAGATTCCTCAGATATTCGGGTTTTGCTCATAAGTGTTTAGAGCAGCTTGAACTGAAATGGGAATAATATATAAGGCCGTCGTCCACCAATTTGTGTGCACTCTTGTCAACTTGTACTTCCGCCGGCCACTATATTTAATTATTTTCACGCGTTAGGTTGCATCTGTAAAAACAGATAGAGTGATTTGAAATTGTATTCGGATATTAATTTGGTTTTCGAGCAGAAGTTTGCATATTGTTATCTACGAGTTGCCAAGCGACAGACAACTGTGCCCCCCGCCCCACCCAAAAAAAACACACAAAGATTTTAATTGTTTAGTTCCAATCAAAAGTCGAACCGAAGAGCTGCAACCAATTTGTTCGAAATCGTCTCCATGTTTTCTCCAAAGATAGTTTTAAAACAGTATATGAAATTCTTTTTCAAGTTGCGGGTCGATGGCCCTTGATCAATAAAAGGAAGCTCTTTTTTCGTCCAACCCAGGTAACAGAATTCTTGTAACCTTTTCTGATTTTCTCAACAGGTATCATTTTGCTTTAAAACTTGCAGCGTTGCGCTTTCTATCAGGGAATTTCTGTTCCGCTATGATAAACATAGCTTTCCGAATGATATCATGGGCTAATAAACTTCAAGAGGCCAATCCGTGGTGGGTGTTTATATCTTTAATACTGATCGAGAAGGCTCTTGACGGAAATGCGTCATTCAATGGACCATTCAATCTTTATGTTGAGTATATCGGGTCTTGCATTTACGGACCACATACCGAAATGTAGCGACCGAATGGCGACCGACATAACGAGTCACAGTCGACTGTCCGACCGGCGGTCGATAGTATCGTTACGCCCAATACGCATGTCTTGACTTTTCAAATGTTCATGCTACTCATATCAGTATTTGCACGATATCTTACTTTCAAAAAATTTTAACCTTTAAGAGTCAGGTGTAGTTCAGTGCTTTGCACTGGAATTTGATCACGTTGTAGATGCTAACAATCTGTGCAGAAATTTTAACATGACGACTTAAATCAATCCATGGCAAGTACTGAGAGTTCTGCAGAGATAGAATTTAGCTGAATAGCTGGAGTATAATTTGTTTTTACCCCTATAGCTGAGTTCTAACACCACAAACTGAGGTCGGCCGGACCCACCGAACATTGTATAGCTTTTTTAACATGCATTAACCGATTTGCTCTCTGGAGAAGTGGGATCGCGAAGTATTTTGTTCTCTTGATTTGAAATGAGCTCGACTCAACGTGAAAATTGTTAATTTATACGCAATCATAAGTTTTAAGAACAAGATAGAGATCCATACTGAGGAATTATAAAGATTTTTTATTTGATTTCACTCCGACGGAGACTTCTTTTTTTTCATTGTGTATATATTGATCTATATCGTTTACATGTGAAGGATCAAAATTCACTTAATGTCTCATTTCTTTACTTGCACAGTACAGCGGTTTTACAGGTTTGTTCCCATCTTTTCTAGCCTTGCCAGCTGCTGCCAAAGTAAAACACTTTGGTGACCAATCTGTACAACCAGTTCATTTCATTACAAAGTTTCTATTTGAACGTTAAGTCCCAGTTCAATTTATTGTTATCTCATGGTCGTATATTCTTGGGGCCGATATCGAAGATTGTGAAGAGTGTCATTTTATATTTTTTGGAAGAAGACAAGGTGGTGTAATTTCAACATTCCATAGCATTCACTGACATTTTAGGGACTTAACGTGTTAAGGAAAAGTGACTTTGAATATGTAAAGCTAGAACAACCCCAGATATATGGACAACGGAAAAGACTGCATCGTTCGTAAATAGTCGTTATGTAACACTTCGGCGGTTCTCTGATTTTACATGGAAAATAACTCGAGCAAATATGAACGAAGTAGAAAACAAGATAGCATTTTGTTAGTTCTTTCGTCCGGAGAATCATGTTCGATTTGTTTGTTTGTTGTGATTTACCAGCTTCGCAATTTCTGTCGATCCATTTTGATGAAGAGAGGCCGAGACGTATTTGACAGACATAAAAAGCAATATCAAGCGAAAACCATCAAGCACGTCATTGCATATCTGAATTAAATTAATAAACACGTGTAAAGTCCAATATGACAATTACAAACTTTGAGATGGCATCAATCCAACCAATGACCTTGACTTTGAGTATCTGAAGTGACTAATAGAATCTTCAAGGAAGTATGGGTCTTTGCGTAAAGCACTTCGGCTTTGGTCACGAATTTCCCTTGCGGGGGTTGTAATTAGAAATACCAGCGTAACCTCGCGGACCACAATAATCAAACCGGCTATATTCAGCGTTTTGTTCATTTGACAATCTTTGTTCGTACTAGATTATTAATTGGCTATTAATGACTATCAACCTCTGAGGTTATGTCTTGTTTGTAGGTATTTACAAAGAAACTGGATTATTAATGCCCCACTGACCGTGTAAAACCTTGCACAGTATAATGTCTTTACTAATATGCTTTTGGCAAACATTACCCGATTAATATCAGTTTGAAATTGAAAGGCACATAACTTTTCTTTGCAACTGTATGAAATTACTTTTGGTTGCTGCAATCAGCTGACATGTTGAGCTGACAGACTCGTCGTCGTATGAACAGTAATCTGTAATCTGTTGATCCAGTTATGTCAGTTATATTGCAAATCAATGTTCGTACACTGCTGTGTTTAACTTATTTTCGTGTTGCTAAGTTGAATTCGCGGTACTATAAAAGTATTGTAACCCAGTGCTGTATTTTTTCAGATCTTTTAAGCTGATCTTGTTGATGGTTGCAGTGGTTTTACTTGGACAATGTGATGTAAACAGTGTCCTTTATCACGCCTACTCCGGTCAAGTGTCTTACGCTTTGCATATAATTAACAAGCTCTCGACACTTCAGACTATTTATAAAAGTGATAGTAATTGACAGTGAATATGTAAAATAACACATCACAGCAAACCGCATCAAATGGCACCAAAAGTTACAATAGACTCTGTTGTCCTCATTGAACTCTTTTGCGGCGGCTACGAAGAGCACTCTAGGTCACTGTAAATCAGGTTATACCTGTCCATGGCTATGATGAAAAACCCAAATAAAACGCTATCTACAATTCTTTGTATGTTGTTACGATAGCACATCAAACTTAAATTCAAAATAATTGCCTAATAAAATAGTTGTTAAGTTTAGAGGGGCAATAAGTATATTTTCCTCTTAAGTAAAAAATTCCTATATATTTATTGGTTCATTTAGCAAGCACGCCGGAATGTCTGGATTAAGACTATTTAGTTTTAGATCGATGGTAATACCTACAGACAACCGCAAGGGTTTGTGTAATGTTTTCAAGAAGTTTTGTGTGGTTTTAGATACAACAAGAGGCATTCTTAAGTCCTTTTTACAAAACTTCAAAGTTAACGCCGTCCTAATTTCGTCACAAAAAAACAAAAGGTGTATTGAGGACTCAAAAAGAAAGTAACCACCAAGGGAATAAAGTTAGAATTGTCAAACTCCTCCCAGCTTAAACTCATTTGCCTCACAATATATTCTTTATGTATGAGGTGCCTCAATATCCAAAGTTGCCGCCAAATTTGAGAGCTTAATGATAACCATGAATAAGAGATGACTTGTCAGTTCTATTTTCGCGCAAGACGGAAGTCTTGTATTTTCTTCTTAACACTGGATTTTCACTGATTTTTCTTTGGTTAATCGTCCTTGTTAACTCCATGACTGGGTATTCCTTAACTGATCGATTCCACTAATAATTTTACAAACATTGGAAACGCACATGTCATAACTGATGTCGCTGGTGGGCCATCATGCATGTCCAGACTATTGTAGATATGAAATGCGCTGCTAAGAGAAAGCGTCCAGACATTCAAAAAAGAAAACTAAGAAAGTGCGTCGCACACTCGTAGAAAAAAAGCAGCAACTAAAACTATAAGCTCCGGGTGGATTTCCGAACTTATGATCAGAGGGCATTTGGAAATAAGAAGCTCGCGGGTGGCCTAGCTTGTCCGAAATTCATATGCTAAATTTAAAGGAAATTATTGTTTGCACTTGACAGCTCGTTCACCTGCAGGAGTGTAAGCTTAAGTAAAGTCCGTTTTTCAGCTCTATTCTAAAATGAGCTTCTCCTTCAAAAACATTCTTGCTGAAAATCGTAGATTGCAGATCGTATTGCGTGTGTTATTATTGTTATCTCCTTCGTATTTCGCATCACTAGGCAGATGTAAAAAATGCAAGATCATAAACAAAACGTTCCTATTTTGCATATTGGGTGTGCTACATACAATGTGACAACATTGGGAGAGAAGAGTTTGCATAATTCGCTAACGACCAAAACTGCCTTATATTTACAAGTAATGGCAACGGAAACAAATTCGCATGATTAGCTATGTAGAAAACGAGAGGTAGACATTAGGGAGTGTTTATAGTGATCATAGTTCACGGTGAACCAAGAAACAATATTCAACAAGAAGTTTAGGGGCGTGATTGTGTTAAAAAGTCTCCCAATCAACACTGTGACAAATTTTTGACAAGCGAAAGTCGAAATTGACAAGACGCTTTACCTCCCACGAATTTGAACCAATCAACGCAAACCAATAGTCTCACGTGTAGCAGATGTTGCTAATGAGTGGTGCATTATGGCCTGACTTGAGGTCAAAACCAAATGACGTTTATTCCGTCTTTCACTTGGAGCAAACCTAGAACGATCTAGAGGTGTTTAGAACCTCGAACACTCTTCGAACACGGCGCATTTACAGAGTAGTAGCTAACGGCTCGCGGAGCAATCAGTCCATATGCCGAGCTCACTTCTTGTCGAAATGGACCGTTCTACAAACGGGCAATTGGAGGCAGATCAAAGAGCTCTGCAAATCGCGCTCGAGCTCTCCATGCTCGGTCTGACAAATGACGACGATCAAACTTCGACTGCGTTTGACGATATCCGCAATAAGAAAAGTATGAACATGACAGAATGCGTTCCTGTTCCGAGTTCGGAGCATGTAGCTGAGATAGTAGGAAGACAGGGTAAGGTTTAGCGTCTTTGTCTAGGCTAAAATCAAATTAGCAGGCTGGCTGGTGGAAACCGCGTGTATTTGACGTGTTTTGTGTTTCGTTCCATTTTTCAGGCTGCAAAATCAAGGCTTTGCGAGCGAAGACGAATACGTACATCAAAACACCTGTACGGGGCGAAGATCCAGTTTTTGTAGTAACGGGAAGAAAAGAAGACGTGGCTTTGGCTAAACGGGAAATCATTTCTGCAGCAGAGCACTTTTCTCAAATTCGAGCTCAGCGCAAGAACAACAGCTTGAATTCACTTGCTCCAGGACCACCAAGCCCTACAACACCAGGTCAAACGACTATCCACGTCCGAGTGCCTTATAGAGTTGTGGGTCTTGTTGTGGGACCAAAGGGAGCCACGATTAAACGAATCCAGCAACAAACCAACACTTACATTGTAACTCCGTCTCGCGACAAAGAACCTGTCTTTGAAGTTACGGGAATGCCTGACAACGTTGAAAGTGCGCGAAAGGAAATCAACAATCACATAACTACACGTACCGGTGGACGAATGGATACTGCCGATGATGTGTTTATCAGTGATGGTCTGCAAAGCTCATTCAACGATTTTGCACCTGGTTCAATATATTCCAGCATGTCATCGAGTTTCTCAGCGTTTAGAGATAGCAACAGCTCGCTTAGCTTAACGCAGCGCACAGGATCTGATTCATTCTACGGCTACCCAAGTAGCAAGAGTTCCAGTATTAATGATGGCGGATTTAATCCTATCAACAGTCCGTTCTCCGCGAATGGATTCTTCTTCAATGATCTTCCTTCTCCGACGGATCGCGATGTTGGATCAGAAGGGAGCTCAACTGGTTCAGGATTTGATCCAGCGCCCGCACCGCCATCGCCTTCTATTTGGGGAAACGTACCATCCACACGATCGATGAACGAGCAAGCTCCGTTTACTCGCAGCTCTAGTTTAAATAGCCAAGCTATGAGCTCAGCAATTGGACGGCCAGCAAGTCCACATTCAACAGCAAGACGAATGAAGAGCGAACCATTGACTGGAACCTTTTCCCCGCTTTCTGCATTCACCCGTTTTACAACCCAAACTACGTCAAGTGCATCCACTATTCCAGCCACGACTTCCAATGGAACGCTTGTAAGCACGACCGATTCAAATGGGGTGAGTACGATTGGATTTAGCGCCGAAGAAGCAAATAATAACAACACTACATTAAGTCCACTCGGTAAAGATATGAAAAAGAAGGATTGCGTCATTTGTTGCGAGAGTGAAGTGGTGGCGGCTCTCGTTCCGTGTGGCCACAACTTGTTTTGCATGGAGTGTGCAAATCGCATCAAAGAGGAAAATAATTCCTGTCCAGTATGCCAAAAGAATATCGACCAAGTCCTTCGTATATTTTCTTAGGAACTGAACTTCCCCGAACGATAAAACTATTTAGCTTGAACTTTTCATGACAGAGTTCAGTGAATTCAAAACAACCGAATTGAAATGACATGCAACGCTATAAACATTTTCAAGTAATCTATGGAGTGTATTTGAATATTAATTCAGAGAGAGTTTGTCTCTATGTATATTTAGTTGAAATTTTGAAGAATTGTTTTATTCTATACTTTTGTTAAGTGATAACGTTATGTAAAGCTAGATTTTTTGCTAATTTAAGATTAGATCATACGAGAGACTTAAGTTATGTAAAGATACCACATTGTTCGGTTTAAAATTATCTAAAGAAATGAAACATGCTCAGTCGTGTTTGAACCAACATACTTAAATCCTATATTCAAAAATTAGTTTCTAAGTTTATAGACGGTCAAAACGAAATTATCTGAAATCAGTAATTGAAAGTATGCTACAGAATAGGGGTTAGATTCCTCAGCCTAGCACAAACTTATAGGTATATTTAAGTGAACTATTTTATGTCATATCGAAAACTTTTTTGATACAGTCTTCTAAGGAATTCTATGCCCTAAAATTATATGATATTTGTATAAATAGTCATAATTTCTATATAATATTGTGTTGCACCATAGTTCTATTTACTATTTTAATATTACTAAGAGAAGTTGACCAAGATTATAGTTGTTCTGTATATTTAGCGGCAAATGCTCACAGAAAATCTTGGTCAAGAATTGAGAGTTTAAAGTATTTTTATTTTATGGCACTCTACATAATACTATATGGAATTATACAGAGATAAAGTGTAAATTTTATTTTTTGCTATTAAAATCGAGTCTATAATCTTTTCTTGGATAAATTGAGCTCTAGTAGTCCGCAAATTCGAAATATGTAGAAAATAGTGTGATAGAGGAAGTACTACTGTTATTTATGTATTGGTAGGAAACTCAAGAGATTTTTTGCATCGTCACGTAGTTGTATTAGATTTGTTTTAATAAAAATGGAATGACAAGTTTTAGCAGAACAAATTTATCATTTATTGTTTATATACTTTAAACTTTGCATAAGCAGGCGAGATAATGCGCCAAATAGTTAACGAGGGTGATACAGATTTTTTTTAAGCTAACGCATAAAGGATTCGAAATATAACAAATATAAGTGAGAGACAGGCTTGTTCGCTTTTGTACAAATTTGCAGTTTTGTTTACCATATCTCGCCTTCCACCCTTTTTTTTATTTAAATTTTAATGAGCTGGGTAAATACACGGAACGTGTCTTGAAATGTTTTGCAAGTTCTCAGATGCACACGCCGCCTCGTGTGTTGAAACTTCAAGCATCACAAAGGAAGAAAGCTTCGTGAATAAAACTAAGCTTGCCACGATGCACCTTGGCCCTAAAAGTACTCTGAAGTCTTCACACCTAGTTATCAAAAGCAGCGGGAGTGATTTCCATCGCCTTTGGAACATTTCTGCAATGCTTTTATGCCTGAATTAAGAAACTTGAGCAGTGCTTATGGAAGCGGTTTTCGATTGGCTCCTGTTTGATATCGTAAAGTAAGATTTTTGCATTGTATTGCAGAAGGTAAAAATCTAAAGACAACCAAAGATGCGGGTTAAATTTTTAATGTTAGTTGAGGTTTTATTCTTGTTCGAGCAGAAGCTTTAGGTCGCTTTTTTGCAAACAAAAGGGTTCGAAGTGGCGCCAATTATGTTGACGTCACATGGGGCCAGAGATTAGCATATCAACACGTGATTGGCTGTTAACGACATAAATTATTTACTGTTTACTGCTCTCCGTCGAGTTCATCAGCTGCTTTGCATAAATTTTCCCTCCGGCCAAACCTCATTTAAGTTATTTTGTTGACGTTGTTTTGTGAAACTGTCGTGGACTATTGTGTGGCGGCCTGCTCAGCAAGACCTCATTAACAAACTTTATGATTCCAGCGACGAAGCACCTGCATCAGCATCACATTAAAACAAAAATCCTTCCCGAGGTGAAGCTCAAAATTCATTTTGTTGAAACAACCTTAAAAATAAACCTGCAAGAGCATGTAATATAGGAATCTTTTTCTTTATTGTGCGCCAGTCAATGCAACGCAGTTGTTCCAAGAGAGATTCACATTGTAAATCCCATGCATTTGTGAGAATGGATTAACAATTTATGACCTTGACTAAGACGGATGCCCATATATTTGCATAATAATCGGTCCATATTTCGCGGTGCTGCAGTCTCGCTCAGCAGTGGTTAAGGGTTTTAAAGCACATACCAGCATCAACCCACACAAACTGTAAATTATAACGCCACCAAGTTAGAGTGTATACACGCTCCAGTACACTTTGATCTTTTCATCTTTATTCTGTCAAACCATTTCACTATGATTTGGCTTATTGTTTTTGTCACAAAAGAGTCTTCTAGAAACCTTGTGTTGAAAAAATATCAGCCTCTCACTTGGACCAAATATTTTTTTATTGTATTCTTTCGGCTGCTCCTTAGCAACTCTTCTGCCGGCGTGCAGTGCCTGATTGTGGATTAGCGGGTCCGTGTAAACAGGCCTGAGGGCTTCAACTTAGAACTTTGTACACACTTTGTGTTTTAGAAAAGATTGTTTATCTCTAATGTTTGTTTTCTTTTCATTTCGCTGGCATTTAACCGAAGTCACCTCTCAGTCAAACAGCGAGAAAACGGCTTCTTTTTTTCGAGGGATGGAATCTGTTTTACTTAATCATGCTCTTTTATTTACATTTAATGTAAGATTGTTCTGCCCACGAGATTAATTTGGCTTGCGGCACCTTTGTGATTCTTGAAACTTTTCAGAGGCTGGGTGTTATGATAAACCGTAGTCATAAAAGCTGATATAGTAGACTATAAAAGTCCTTTGAGATCCTTCCTTATGAATTGACGCAGTAAAAGACAATCACAATACTTTAATTGCATTATGTCTTTGTCTTTATGTATAAAGCTAATGAAAAGTTCAGAAACTTCTGAACACTATTTTCAGCAAAACGCGACTTGAATCTCTTACTAACGACAACGACGTATTAACAACTGCAAAACGGCTCTGAACCAGCACTTTTCCAATGCATTATACCATAACGAGTTGTGGATAGGGTCCATGGGAAAGCTGGTATTTGACAGTCCTGGCCTGCACGCACAGCCATAGACACTGAATATGCATGCTTAATAGTAACATGCTTGTACTCGAACAACTAAAAAGATTCGAAACTATTATATACAGCAGGTTTCATCTGGTATTGTAAACACTGAGATATCTTAGCGCATTTTCCCACACTTTATGATTTATATTATCCATGGGCTCCTGCAGGTATACAGTATTTTCATGTTTAAAATCGGGTATAAAGTATTCCCTCACGACCAATTTTGGGTATAAAGTATACCGTGTTTTTCTTAATTTTGGTATTTTACAGGAGTTTTAGTGTAATTGTTGTATATTGTAAGGTTTATTTCAGGTATTTTGATATTCCACTACCCCCCCCCCCCCCCGGCCGACCCTGATTATTTTTGACTGGACTGACAAGTCAGTGACCTGCGAGAGGAAAACCAGTCATTTTTTTTAACATGCAGTCATTCTTTCACGACCAATTTTGGGTATAAAGTATACCGTGTTTTTCTTAATTTTGGTATTTTACAGGAGTTTTAGTATAATTTTTGTATATTGTAAGGTTTATTTCAGGTATTTTGATATTCCACTACCCCCCCTCCCCCTGGCCGACCCTGATTATTTTTGACTGGACTGACAAGTTAGTGACCTGCGAGAGGAAAACAAGTCATTTTTTTAACATGCAGTCATTAACCAGTTTTAAAATGCGTGGCCGGCTAAGATTTACTTCTCACTAGGTGAATAAAAGATCAACGTAATAAAGATTTCTTTGTTGTTTGTTGGTAATTGAAAGTGCTTATTAAAGGAGGAGTCCAATTTGATCATTATCTTTTAACAAATGACTTGGCATTGTTTGGTAGACCAGCCGTGCAAAACCTGCCAGCGCAAAACTCTCGTCTGAATGCTCACCTCTATAACAGAGTCAACTAAAATGAGTAAGAAAAGGAAGGAAGCAACTCTGTATGTTCACGAACCAGGCTTTGTCTGATTAAAATAGCCAAATTCGGTATTTCAGTCAGCATCTGTTGCCTACTAATTAGCAAGTACCAGTACTTCTCCAGCCTGACAAAACAGCGGACCTGATTAATTTCACTTTCCCCGAGAAATGATGCGGGAAAACCAGTGGTGGCGTGGTGAAATGACGGCCCGCCGTTCAGTTCTCTCTTCGTTTAACTCATTTCAGTTCGTAAGGTGCAAAGAATTTCAGAAAGACACAAAATTAAGGACCTCAATCGACCCGATACAGTGCTATTTCTATTTGTTTAAGTAGCACTACAAAACGGGCAAGAATTGTTGTTGTTGTTGTTGTTGCGAATGTTGGTAATTGTTTTTGCTTTTTAGCTTCTTTGTCAGAAAAATGTAAGCGCCCAGAGAACCTTATTAATATGATTTGGCCCTCTCGGGCCCGGCCCCCGATCAAGCTTTTTAAAAAAGTGATAGTCATGATGATGATGAGCAATGTGATGATATACAGCTATTTCGAGAAAGGTTGTCGGAAAAAATGTGCACGTAACTATCCCAAAAGGTAACATGGGATATGATCAATACACTGTGCATTATTTTGTAGCTGTCGAACCCCGCTACTTTTGTTGCTTTTCTTTAATTTCGCACTCGCAAACATACGTCCATAGCCTCCTGTGCCATTCTTTCAAATTTCTTTGAACATGACAGTGAACTCAAAACCACCCACAATGCCTTTCGCGTGCACTTTTTCCGACAACCTTTCTCGAAATAGCTGTCTGTATACTGTCTGTATATTTTGGAAACACGACAGCAGTGAACACTGATCGAGCCCCCGCCTCTCTTAAGCGTCCACAACAGTCGGCGGTGCTACCCGCTGACGCCTGCACCCTCTCTGGTTGCCTGCCCTTACTTTACCCTTTCGAAGCCTGCTATGTACTAATAGGCTAGCACTCTGGCCAGTGAATGTGTTCTCTCATGAGGCATTCATTGGAAAAAACAAAAACTTAATAATCTGACGTAAAATATTAATAAGAATACGGTAAAAATCCGCGCAAGTAAGAACCTGCATTTCCCCAAGTTAACCTAAGCATGTTGTTGTTAGAGTCACTTTTACCAAAAGAGAATTGTTGGCATCATTAGTTTCAAGTAATTGCTTGATTCAAGTGCACTTAAAAATTTCAAGTACCAGTTATCTTTCTCAATATAATCAGTCAAACATATCACAAGTATTGACGATTGCGAGCCACTAAAACCAAGAGGTTTCTGTGTTTTTATATCAATTTTGACTTTCATTTTAACTTAAAGAGTTTTAACCGAACAAGAAATGAATAGGTACTTCGTTATTAACGAGTACTTGGCAATAACATAAAGAAACAAGCGGCATCTCTAGAATGGCGCGACAACAAACTTGGTTTTCGCAAAGAAATCGGCGTATAGAGCTCTCAAACTCCCGGCGATGCGTACTTTCTCCAGTTTGAAATGTAGCGAGTTCATTTACCTGGAATTTAGAACATATTCATCAGCTCGTTCATCAACTGTGTTCTCAAGTGCGGTGCCGAATATTATACTTGGCCGTGAACTTCGTCTTCCTTGAACTGCGAATGTTTCCATGTTCAAGTGAGTTCATTTTACCCCTTCACCCTCCAAGTAGATTCCAAGTGCACTTAGATTATCGGCTTACAAGCTCTAGTGTGACTGAGCCAACAAGTAATTCATCATCGCTTACTTTTACATAAATAGATGGTTTGTAAATGATATAAGGAATAACCTGAATACCACTAAATTCTGTTAGCTACAATATAATTTTTTCCTTCCTCAGAAAATAAGGACCTATTCAAGAACTGAACCTAAGTTAGCCTAACGATGTGCTAAAACTGTGTCCGTCGTTTAATGTTTGGAAATTAAAAGAAGGGTTGAGGGAAACAGAAACCGATAGTCCTTCCTTGGAGCTGAACTTTGACCACTGTGCTTTTGTTGAAGTATCTTTTGATGGACATGACAGGCTTCGCTGCTTGGCGGTTTATAGGTGAAGGTTGACTCACGCGCTGATGTTACAGACTGACCGAAAGCTGCCTCGTACTCAGACGTCTCTCTCTCTCTCTCGATGAAAATTTGCGCGCCAAGGAAGGCGGGAAGGAGAAAACGGGCGCCGCTCATTTTTCTCCTTCCCATGGTCCCTTGCGTTTCGTCACCAGTAAAACAGAGAATAGTAATGGAGCTTGACATAACTCAGTTGTTTCCTCTCGTGAAGACTGTGAGCATTTTTTCAACTACAATCCAACCTACAGTCCACCGGGTACGTAGTACCCGGTGTAGTGGTCTATATCACTTTGTAAACTGCACCTTAAGCAGTCTGGCAAAGTTCCCAACCAGTGTTGTAAATTATCCCTGAAAAGCCCTGAGCCGGGGAGTGGATAATAAGATATTTACAATTTACAACCGGCTCCACTTGCGGTCACCCTTGGATAAGGGACAAGTAAACGCTTGACAAAGGTTGGCCCTTTAGTCGTTCTGTTTTTTAGTAGTAATTCAGACACAATTTGATCGGCCGGGGCTCTGTTATAAATCAGGAGCCGATTGTATAAACATAGACAACTTATTAAAGAAATTTTGACTACAAAGCCCTTCGGTTACAGTAGTGGACCAGTTCGCAAATGTAGTTTACATGGAACGATAAGAAGAAAAGAATTAAAAGAATACAGAACATCCAACACTAGTTTACTACAAAAATCCAAAATCATAAACAAATACATTATTGATACTGCAAACAATACGATGAAATTAAAGGGCAAGAAGTGTTAGAAAAATAGATTTCAGAAAGATAATGGCAGAGTTATCTTTATGTTGCATCCATGCATACTGCCTATTTTACCGGGAGGTCTCTCTTCAAATGTTCATATTCAACAAGAGCCTCAGATAATTGCCTCCTCAATGTGGATACTTTTTCCTCTTGTTTTTTAATATCTACCTCCGTAATGACAAATGGTACGCACAGAGGCTGTTCAGCATTGAGCCACACTTCAGGATGTTTCTCCAAAGCTACTGCGGACCTGTCTTGCCCTTTAACACTTGCTTTGTTGTATAAATTTGTCACTAACGAGTGCATTAAACTCTTCTGATTTATACTGGGCCCAACACTCTTTATTTGGCTAGGCAATTGAAAGCATTTAATCACGTTTTCATCAATCGATCTAACCTGGATCCCTTGTAGTCTTTTTTCCCAAAACAGCTGTTTTGGTTTATCTTTGTCAGTTTTTGTATTCACAACTTTATCATGTTTGCGCTTTTTCTCTTTTGGACCTGCCACCACCATAGACGGAGGATAGTATGTGACTTTCTGTGTTGACAGTGATTTGTTGGATTGACGCACGGGAGCTGGGATGATACCTCCATTTAAGTCGCGCCAAAAACTCTGATCCTTGTCACCTTGTTTACGTTTGCTTCGTCGACAATAAGTACCACTTCTAAAATCAAAGTTGCCCAGATCCAAGTCTGGAAGATGTTTTTCCAGCTGAGGTTTGGAGCGGATTTTCTTTCCATCTGGACTGTTTAGGAAAAGAACATCACAAGTTAAAGAAAACAGACAAAACACCAGATAATACTGATCAGAACAGTACACATATGAAAGTGAAGCCTGCTCAGTTTTTTTTTTCAGGTTCGTTTTCAACCGCTTAGGTTTTTCATTCTATTGCGAGGATCATGTTCACTTTCATATCTTTATCCACACTTTAAAATAAGAGTCTTTTCATATATTTCATCTCATTTGCATCTGGATCAGAAGGCCGCAAAGGGTACGACCTGTAAATGGCTCTATGGTTAAGTTTTGGCTCTTTAAAGCACGACAGTGACCAGAAAAGCGCTCCAAAAACTTCAAAACGCGTTTTTCGGCAAAATTTCCCGGGGTGAATGAGTTAATTAGATCCTCTCGTAAACGACGCGACCACCTTTTTAGGTGGCCGTTTTAAAAACACTTGGCGAATGGTCTGATCACAGTAAAATGAGGAAAGGAATGTGGTTCGATGTGACTAGCAGCCGTTTGTTGGGAAGGAGCGTCGCGTGACGAGACAAAGACGGCTGGGAGAGAGACTAGCAACCCTTTGCAGAACACCAGCGAATGTCGAAAAACTGCATTCGTTTTTCTTCAACTCCTCTTTTTGGGGTGTTTCTTGGTGTTGCGGAAACTATGTTGGTTAGCTATTGTTTTGTAGTGTGGATATTGTTCCATGTAAATCTTTTGTATTAAGTCATTTGGTGATTGAACCCGTCCGAAACACCAAGGACCAGTTTTAGGTAGAATGAATTTCAGACGATTTCTTTTTTGCTGAGGGGGTAAAAATGACTCGAAGTAGTCGTCTGAATTTCAGGCTAAGTGTTAGGCCGATTAGTAAGGAAACCAGGCCAGACCCAGGGGAATTTGACATTTTAATGACAGCCAGAGTCAAATTTCCCACCCCCAGGCACCTACTAAATGTCAATTTCCCGCCTCTGGGGTAACTTTTTCTAACAGAGTTAGGACTTAATAATTGACAGGTTGGAAAGGATATGTCTTTTACAACCTCACATAGAAACAGAAACAGAGGGAACGAAGACTCTTCTATTTATAAACATTCGATCATACAATGAAAGAAGTGATGGTTCATATATACCGAAAAATAAAACAGATTTCCTCACCATTCTTTCGCTCATGTTGTCTTGTTACTTTCAAGAAAAGCAGAGGTCATTTACCTCTGGTGACTTTTGGGTATTACCAAGATGGTAAGTCACTCATTTCCAGTTTCTCTCGGTCTTCCAAGATGGCGGCCATGTCAAATTCCCGACCCTGGGGAAGGCACGCTCAGTCAATTTCCCGTGGGTTGCCCGCCCCCCCCCCCCCCCCCCCCCACCCTGGGGCTTAACATTGATAGGTGCATAATATGAGGAAATTCTGAATTTTGAGAATATCTACAAACTTCAAATAGGAAAATTTATGTATCAATACAAATCTGGCTTACTTCCTTATAGCTTCAATAACATGTTTTTGGTGACACGCCAGGTCCATTCTTATGGCACTAGAAGTTCGGAGCTTTTTTATTTACCTCAATGCAGGACTAATATAAGAAAGTTCTCAAATAGTTTCCAAGGTCCTAAATTTTTTAACACTCTTAGTTTTGAAATTCGAAATGCAACAAGTACCGCTTCCTTTTGCTGTAAGCTGAAAGCTTTCCTCTTATCATAAATAGTAATATATTTTTTTGTCACTTTCGCTTTTTCTAGCCTAGAACTATGATTAGTACGACTATCTAATATATTTATTATAAGATTTACTGTAGCTCTCCCATTGATTTTCCCATGTGTAATTATGTTAATATTTTGTTCTAATTATTTAACTGAGGGAGCCCGTTCCTTATAAGCCCTCTGGCTTCTCTTGGGCTTCCTCGCCATGAGAGCTTGAATAATTTTTTTCTTTTGCTTTGTACAACTTATGGCAAACAAAACAATAAACAATAAAATACTTTGATCAGTCAAATTTTAGTTATGGCAAACAGAACAGTGATCCAGATGACAGTCAAGAGTTTTGGTGTCATTATTTCTTCAGTTGTAAGAGCAGCACAAAGAAAGGGAGCAAGAAAAAACATCGAGGGGGTGAGGGTTGAGAGAGAGAGAGAGAGAGAGAGAGGGAGGGGGGGGGGGGGGGGGGAAAGAAACCCGCCCTCCTATCTCGCCCTCTTCCTTTCTTTCTCCTTTTCCCCTCCGCTTGGTCAAACTAAAGCTATTTCTGTTTTTGCAATGGCACTAAAACACTCATAAATTCAAAATATCAATCAAAAGAGCCAGTCTATGTCTTAGATCATTAGTATTTACAGCAATTGTTTTTTTTTTTATCAACGTATATATTTTGAACACAAAAAACCGGGTTTCGGGAAAGCGATGAAAAAAAGGTGCGGAATGCGGGATCAGGACCCCTCTTACCTCCACACTCCTCTTGTTATAACACCTCATCATTCTTAAGCGTTCATTTTACGAACAGATTTGCTCGGAATATTAGGTTTTCCGCACACGCAGGCAATGATATCTGACACGGGTATAATTATGAAAGAAAAGTTTAGCTCATACAATTTGTTGTTTGTAATTGAAGGGCTTGCTGTAAAAGGGGAATAATTTGCTTATCAGTACTAATTGCATGTTGGTGAGGTAAACTTACCTAAAAACTTTATGAACTTGTACAAAAAGTATGCATTGAAATTTCCAAAAGTATCTCTGTGAGTTTTTTTAACAAGAGAAAATGAAAACTGAAATTCAATGTCTATCCTTAACTTTTGTTTTCATGGGAAAATAAAAAAATTCAACTTTCGCTTTCCGTGCGTTTAGGAAACTAAGAAAATTTAAACAACAATATTGTTTAGCAATAGTGAAGGAAAATGGAACAATAAAATTTCCATTCATTTACCCAATAACCTTTTAAAAAAATTTCCTGCTGATAAGATAAACAACCCTGTTGTGATCTAGTCATATTATGAAACTGCATCAAAGGTCTATCATTAAGTATTTTCCTAATGCCTAAATGATGTTGCAAGTCTCAAATAAAAGTTATGGTATAATAATATATACTTCAGATGGTTTTTACGCCATATACTGGTATAATATGTACAAATTACAAAAAGTCTATCAACAATGAACTTGTTTGCATTCCAGCATGGCATGGGTAAATAACGTGTATCTTTTCATGAACAGAGACGAATTTGCATTGGATATTCATGTTGACATGGGAAATCAGAATCTCTCTGTTAACTTGCTGTGGTTCAATTTTATTCTTGGTTTCAATTTTATTTTCCCATGTTGTTGGGAACTGTAAGGCATGGTAATGAGTTTGAAGGAAAGTTATTAATAATTTTAACTAGGGATAAAATTGAACCAAAATTAATATATATAGCTGTATTGTGTTTCCTTTAAGTTCAATGTTACAGCAGGTATGATTTTGTCAGTTTTGAGGCTCCTGGGTGTGAACTTTAACCAAACCAAGGGCAGATTTAGGGTGGGCTGAGGGGGAGAGGGCCGCGGCCACCCTAGTTTTTCCTTGAAATTTTGCATTATTTTTAAAGAATTCTCAGAAAAGTAAAAAGTATGCACCCTGTTTCCGATGTTTGTGATTTTTCCAGTGATCCGCAATAATAAGTTCCCTCAAATAAAAATCACCGCAAACATTTTTCCTGCAAAAATTTACTCCAGAGTAAATATTCAGTACTCAGAAATTGTGTCTGTTCAATCACAACTTGTCTCTTTCATTCAGAAACAAAATGGTATACAATGAAATACTGGTTTACTGTTTGAAAATATGTATTTCTATTGCATACACTCGATAAAAACGAAAATATTATCAATGCTGGGTAGTGGGTTCTTTCTGAAAATCGCAAAAATTAATTCCCAGCAACAAAAAC
This sequence comes from Porites divaricata, assembly GCA_038088405.1. NCBI lineage: Eukaryota > Metazoa > Cnidaria > Anthozoa > Scleractinia > Poritidae > Porites > Porites divaricata. The sequence continues at coordinate 31,495,557 of JBBMOI010000003.1, read as the reverse complement.
CAATCTGTCCCAATCACAAAAATTGGTTCCTGCAAAACACAAAAAATTGCCAATCCGCAAAAATTTCATGCAACGCAGTATATAGCTGGTATGTGGGCAAGTGTCCTGGCCACCCCTTTCTGAATTTTCTGGATCTGCCAAGGAAACATTCTCTTGAAAAGTTGAAATCTTGAATGCACTGCAGTGTTGAGTTTACATGTCTACACCATGGGAATTGCATACTGTGAATTACAAGTAAAGCAGATGACTTTGGCCAAAAACCTTGGTGATCTATCCTATATACTAATACCTTCTATTCTAGTATGGATGTTAATTGTGCATTAATAAATTACACAGGAAAAATAAGAGAATTCCCAATATCTTGAAATTGGGGTTATTTTGTTCTAACTTGGGCCTAACTTGGGTCTAGTATGGAATTAAACTTGGGAACTGTTTATTACCCAAAGTAATATCTCAGGTTGGGAAATGGGAACAACTCTCAAGTTATTCCCAACCTGTGTTGAAATAGGGAATTGTTAAATTCACAATGTAGACCCATATTTGACCCAAATATAGGGTCTAATATGGGATATATTTACCCCAAGTTAAACCACAATTAGTCCCATAGTAGGGTTTATCTGAACCCAGGTTTGTCCCAAAGTCATATCCAAGTGGTCCCAAATAGGGTGAGAATTGGGAAAAATAACAAGGACCTTTTAGCCTTATATAGTCCCACAATTGGGTCAAACTAATCCCACCTTTTATTCTTTGTTCCAAGCACTGTTTAAGTTCCTCCCAAAGGACAGGGTTAAACAGCAATAATTTATTTAGTTGCCACATATAACTAAAACTGAACTAATACAAACCAAACTGAATTTGATATGAAAATGTCATTCTTTTATTTACATACACTGGAAACACTTATAGTGTGCATAATGTGGAATTTCTGACAGTGTAAATTTACATACAAACTTTGGAATCCTTTTCACAAATGACTTCGATTCTCAGAGAGTGGATTCTAGCTAAAACTAAAAACGATATTACTACTAAAAGGGGAACTGAATTAAATAAAACTTGATACCTTGATGCATTTTTCCTATCAACTGCAAACTGATAGTTTTGTGGGTAGGTACATGTAGTTGAAGAACAATATTAATATTAGTCTTGAGCTTAAGAGAGTCACAAAGATAAACTGTTCACAAGTCGAAGTCCAATGGTAGATGTATTAGCTCTCACTGAAATCCAGTTGAGTGGGTAGTTGCAGAATTTAACAAATTCACCAAGATAAACTGTTCACTTAAGTTCAAAGAAGGTATACATACGCATTAACACTGGCTGAACACTGCATACTATGGAAATATTCAAAGGTGTTTGATTCATACTCAAATGGTCACTGAAATGTTCAAAAGCTTATCTGCTTCCTCTGCAGACAGTTTGTGGCCAGAGGATCGAAATACAACAATTAGAGAAAGGCATTTAATTGCCTGTTTCCTGTGAGGTCAGCTTAAGCTGAATTGTTGTTTTGTGATTGGGCCATTATATGTAATTATTCTTACATCTTTTTTATCTGAAATACTTTTAACTGAAACTTTTTCAAAATTTGTTGCCCAGGTGTTATTTAAAATCAATTTTATTGTTCAACGAGTTTTCTTCAGGACTTTTTCAGTAAGAAATAGCGTTGAACATAGCTGTAAACAGTATATTGAGTTCAAACTTGGGTTAGAAAATTTTTAGGTAAATTTTTCTGTTGCAAGATGGAAGAAAATTAAGCGACTTATTTAAGAAAAAAAATGTTTTTTGATATAAGATTACAAACTCCAGCCCTTGTAACAAAAATGAAAAGAGGGAATGCCGTCCTAAAACAATATCCTTATACTTAATTAAACCTTTGTCTTAAAACCATTTTCTGCATCTTAAAAACATTTGTAAATCAATATTTCTCCTTCTTAAAACAAGGATGCTATTCTTTGATCTTTTAGGGTAAGTAAGAAGAGTTTATCCCACTCAACATGAATTTTTGTTGTTTGGGGGAAAAATCTTATGTTGTGCATCTTTTTTTTCTGTCTTCCTTTTCTTTAACACAAATTACAAAAATAACTGCATGCCACAAAACAGTTACTGCTGGGGTGAGCATGTCCCAACTTCACCTATAAAAAATGTATTTGCACGAAATAGTCCCAAAGTAGGTGTGACTTCATTTTTATAAACCCAAGTTATCCCCAATGTTATCAGCTAAAGAAGCTAGTTTTTGGACTACTTTGGGAAACATACATTGGAAATTACAAGAAATGAAATTTACTCTTAAAATATACCCAACTATGGCCCAAGAATAACCGAGTACACCCCAAAAACACTTGTTGTTGGGGTGAGCACGTCCCAATTTTGACCCATAAAAAATGTTCTTGTTGAAATAGTCCCAAAGAAGGTGCGATTTAATTTATGTAAACCTAAGTTATCCCCAATGTAATAAGCTGAAGAAGCTAATTTTGGGTCTAATTTGGGAAACATATATTGGGATTTACAAGTGGAACATTTAACTCTTAAATTAAAAAAAACTTGCCCCAAGAATAACCCAACTTCAAAAGTTGGGAATTATTATTTCCCATGTTAGAACCAAGTTCGGCCCAAATTGGGATTTGTCCAATTTTTCCTGTGAATTATTAAAATGTAATTCCATATAATGAATATGTACAAAAAATCAAACACATTTCTAGTATTTGTCAGTCAAGGGAAGGGAAAAACTAGTTAAAACTATTAAAAGGTATCTGCAAGGAAGTTCTTGAAAAATTGTACTTGTAAAAAATATGATAATAAATGCCTTGTCTTTTCTTGTCTAGTTCAATTTTTTGGTGTCGCCCCAGTTTGTAGATCTTGATCTTATATGGTTTAGAACATGTACAGAAGTTGGTATGTTAATTATTTACTTGCCAAATATGGAACTGTTCTAGCAGGAGACAGTACCTCAATAATTAAAGCAAGCATTTTGATGAATGAGATTCTGACCTTAAGCCCAAATACAGTTTTGTTCCACAAGTTGTATTTGAAGACTATTGGAAGAAAGTTTTGAAGTCAATCAGTCATGCTATTCAAAAAAGGGGGACGTAACATGGCAAGGCTAAAAAAGATGACTATTGATGTCTCTAAGGAATTGTGGCAAAAAGTAAAGTTGCCATTTTCTTCCAATTTTAAGTAAGTAACCATTATTTGGTTTGAGTCTATGTAAAAGTGAAAACTAAAACTTGACTGGTTTAGTACTCCTTAGGCACCAAAGTGGCTTGTGATAGGCAAGTTCCCAATTTACGTTTTTTTCCTCTTCTAAGTAGTTACAGTCCTGAAAGCATTTTACTTTGGCTGTTACGTGAGGTGAGACTTTTGGCCCTGATCAGTTTTTTTTTGTAAATTTATGAACCAGGCCTTTGGCTTTTTACAGTATTTTTGTCACATACATGTTGTAGATTCTATTTTAAGACTGTAATCTCTGTAACAAAACCAAAACTATTTCAAGAAATCTCGACAAGTCTCGAGTCAAGTTCCATAAACGAGCGTTCGAGTTCAACCTCGTCCCATCACATCCAACACGTGATCATTGTCAGGATGTACATCATGTAACACAACTCAAAATGTCACTAACGTTTCTTCCCCTCCCGAATTACAGGGAAACTGAAATTCGAATACATTTTAACTGAAATATATCCTTAGCTCTAGATCATAGTTCTCCGAAGTGTTCTTGCTACTACACATTCATCTGATTACAGTTCGGTGTCCCGAATCTCCAGCGGAGAGATTCTAGTTATTGGTTGCTTGAGGGTCTTGCCATTAACCCTTACGTCCACTACTCGCACAAGGCCGTCAGGGCCAGGGTACGTTTGCACGATGCGCCCAACATTCCACTGTCTCCTCACTGTTCCGGGATCAATAACAACGACAACATCTCCTACCCGCAAATTGCCGTTACGACAGTACCACTTCTGTCTTGATCCAATCTGCGGTAAGTACTCTTTCATCCATTGGTTCCACACATGTCTTGTGAGCTCTTGTAGTCTTCTCCAGCGCTTTCTGGGATTAAATGGCTCGGTGTCAACGCTCTCTGGTACAAAATCACCACCTATCTGCCCGATCAAAAAGTGATTTGGAGTCAAAACGCGGTCGTCGTTAGGGTCGTCACTCACAGTTGTTAAAGGTCTCAAATTCAGCAGACTTTCTACCCCAATGAAGATTGTCTCCAACTCCTCATCATTAATGTCTGCATCACCGAGTACAGCAAGAATAGCTCGCTTTGCTGACTTGATCATAGATTCAAAGACTCCACCAAAATGTGGCATGGCAGGGGGATTCCACTTCCAACTCACTCCTTTATTGGAGGTCATCCGTTGTATCTTGTCTTGGTCTATAGCAGAGACTAGGTGTCGTAGTTCCCTTGATGCACTTACAAAGTTCGTTCCATTGTCACTTAACATTTGCTGTGGCCATCCTCTCCGCGCAGTCATTCTGACAAAGGCGTTAAGAAATGCATCAGTGTCCAAAGACGAGGCCATCTCTAAGTGGCAACAATGGGTCTTCAAACAGAGAAACAAACACAAATAGCGCTTAGCTCGCACTCTTCCACGTCCTTGCTTAGTTAAGAAAGGTCCTCCAAAGTCTACTGCACAGCTCTCGAAAGGTCTGGAGGATTGCTGCCGTCTAATCTTCGGTAACGGTGCCATTTGCTGGTGAGCTGGCTTTGTTCGAAATCGTCTCGCACACTCAAAACATTCTCTCATGACTCTTTTCACCTGTTCATGAACATGGACCACTAAGTATTTCTCCCGTACATGATTAATCGTAAAGTTAAGCCCCATCTGATGACCCTCTAATTCATGGTAGTACTTAATGATCAGTCCTGTGACGTGATTCCTCTTAGGCAGTATGATTGGACACTTTACATCATATGGGAGATCGTCTGCATGACGTAGTCTGGTGTTGGACCTCAAAATGCTATTAACTAATACTGGGTTAAACGGTGCCAATGTACTTCCTCTTAGGATTTCCTTGTTCCTTTTCAATGACTCCATCTCTGCTGAGTACACTTTAGACTGAACCTCCTGAATGATAAATTCCTCAGCGTTTTGAAGCTCCAACGGCTTCAGTTCACTCTTCTCTCTTTGATCAGCAGGTTTCCCACAATTGTCTGTAAATCGGCGCACCCACGCTGTCACACGAACTAAAGACAACCCAATTTCCAGTTCTCCCTTTTTTTTGACTCGATAACATTTAGAGTATCTTGAGGGGTCCAATCACCACACCTTTTCGACACTAGCTGTTTCTTCACCTTCTTCAATTATTTGGTAACTGGTAGCATGCTTTGTTCCTTTAAGTTCAAGGTTCTCTGTTGACGTTGGCTTGTCAAACTTGCACTCTGGCCAGTCATGTCTTGACTTCTTCAGAAATTCGGGCCCATTCCACCATAAGTCTGCGCTTGCTAACTCTTCTACTGTCAGGCCTCGTGTTCCAAGGTCGGCGGGGTTTACATCCGTAGGTACATAGCGCCACTGATTAGGAGCAGAGAACTCATGAATTTCTCCAACAAGATGGGCTATGAAAGGCTTATACTCTCTACTCTGACCTTGGATCCAGCACCCCACATTCATACTGTCCACCCAGTAGGTCACTCCATTTGTAGGTACCTTGAGTGCAGAGCAAACTTGTCTTGTCAATCGTAATCCGATGAGTGCACCCAAAAGGTCTAATCTGGGGATGCTCACTGCTTTCAATGGTGCAAGCCTTGACTTCGACATAATCAATCGAGCAGTGATGTCACCATTCTCATACACATGACGTGCATAAACTACAGCTGTATATGCATTCTCTGACGCGTCACTGAATGTATGAATGCTCAGTTCTTCCATCTTAGGACTTGGGTCTTTCAAACACCTTGGGATTTTCACAAGTTCAAGGTCTTCCAATTCTCGAAACCAATTTGTCCATTCTCGCTGATGAGGTGTCGGCAACAGTTCATCCCAATCCCGTGCCTCCAACCATGCCTTTCGTATCAACAACTTGGACCTGATTACATAAGATGATAAGAAGCCTAATGGGTCGTAAACTGCTGCTGTTCGCCTCAAAACATTCCTCTTAGTGAGTTCAAATCCATCTAACTGTAACGAGTGTCTAAAGGAAAATTCGTCATCTGTGGTGGCCCACAGGTCACCCAGGGTCTTGGTTGTTGGCAATTCTCTTTTCTCCAAGTCTATCTCAGAAGCCCTATCTTCTTCCGCAACGTCAGCAATTACTTCTGGTTCATTCGAGATCCATTTACGGACATGAAAACCAGCCAAGTCCCCTAGTTCGGTAACCTGCTTTCTAGTTTCCTTCGCATCATCCACCGTAGGTGCGGATGGCATCAGATCATCCATGTAACAGTGTTCTAGAACTGCATTGGCTCCCAAGGGGTAAGTCTCCTTGTGAAGTCTGGCATGATGTTGCCAAGCAAACTGTACACAAAATGGGCAGTAACACCCTCCAAAAATAACCCTCTTAAACTTGTAAACCTTTGGTGTATCCCCACTGTCTAAGTTCCTGTATAAGAATCTGTGCAGAGCCCTGTCCTCTGGTCTAAGAAGTATTTGGTGATACATTTGGCCCACATCACCAGCCAATGCAACTGGCTCTTTTCTGAATTTAACTAAAACATCCACAATGTCACTTTGCAACTTAGGACCCGGTAGTGATTCACTGTTCAAACTCTTTCCCTCTTGCTGAGCTGAGCCGTCGAAAACAACCCGAACTTTGGTTGTGGCCTTCTCTGGCCTCACCACATGGAAATGTGGAAGGAACCATTCTGATGGTGGTCTCGGCTCATCTTCTGGGACTTCTCTGATAAATTCTTTACTCAAGTAGTCATCAACCACTGATTGGTAAGTCTGTGCCAGCTTCTCGTCTTGCACTAACTTCATCTCAACTGTGTGAAGGCGTTTCTCTGCCATCTGTCGGTTTGGCGGTAATTCTGATCTCTCATGTTTCCAAGGCACAGCAACTTCATATCTTTCATCATCAAACCTGATTGATTTGTTCACTTTATCAAAGGCTAGTTTCTCTTCAGGGTAAAGTGGCTGCTCCACCTGCGGTGTGATTCCAATAGCCTCAAGGCTCCAAAATTGTTTCAGCAGATTGTTCAGATCTCTTTCACCACACACTGACTGCTGTATGCGATAGGTGTTCAGATAACCAGTGTCACTTGTTCCAAGTCCCTCAGATGTACCAATGGTACCAATTGCCGTCCACCCCAATGGACACAGTCTGGCACTAGGTTCATTGTTGCCTCCACGAACCTCTTTCATAGGAAACAGCAGGTTGTAATAGTCTGAACCAATGAGAACGTCAATTTTACTCCTTTTTCCAACCTTAGGAAAAGGAATGTCCCTCAAATGTTTCCACTGGTCTTTGATTTGGAGCCAGTTGGTGGGTTTCATCCCACCACAGATGTTATTAGATGTTCTCGCTACAATGACTGTGTCCACACGACCATCCAGACTCTCCAAGCCAATCGCCATGGTTGCTGACACTAAATTGACCTTCTGTCCATTAGCAACATTGATAATTACCTTTTCCTTCTTACCATCCAACCCAAGTTCCTCTACCACATCCTCATTAACATACAACGTATCACTGCCTTCGTCCAAGAAACAATTAACTTGCAAGCGTCTCTCCCCATGTTTCAGAGTAACAGGAACAGTACGCAAAGCAATACTCCTCTGTGCATGTTCTTGCCCTGTTTCATATGTACTGGACTTGTTTTCCTCTGTCACGGGTGTGTCAGTCTTCCCCTCCACGCACCCAGAAGCTACTTTCTCCTCGTGAAGTAACCGATGGTGTCTGTCCTTGCATCCATCAATTCCACTCTCTGTTTCAAATACGAGTCACCAAGGTGCCCTTTCCCCAAGCAACGGGAACACAGTCCGAGTTTCTTCACCGTCTCCCACTTCTTTCTATGTTCCATTCCCATGAACATATCACATTTCCAAATTGGGTGTTTTTGGTTGCACACTTTACAGGGACGATCACGTTTCTCTTCTGTGGTCCCGAAATAAGACTTAATTGAGCTCTTTACTCGTAAACCTCCAACACTGGATAAACCATGCTTGATTTCTGATGCTTGTACCTGGTACTCAGCTTCCTTAGCAACCCAGCGACGCAGCTCTTCAAGAGACTCCAAGCTTCCCTTTTCTTTAATCCATCGGTAGTACTGGCTAAGTAGAGCTTGAGGAAGTTTTTCCAGCACAATTGCATACAATGTTCCTCCTTCCAGGTCAGCAAACTTCTTATTTTCCTTTAAAGAAACCACAGTCCTCTCCACTATGTCCGCAAATCTTTCTAGCTCTCTTGGATTATCAGCGTTTATTGGCCTCATCTTACGTAGCTCATCGATATGGGCTTGAACCTGTTGCCTGTTTCCCCCATACTTTCGATTCAACCTTGCCTTAGCCGCTTCGTACGCATGATCCGAGTAACCTAATCCTTTCACCGTTTCGGCCGCCTCTCCTTCTAAACAACTTTCGAGCCGCAACATTTTAAACTGAGCTGACAAATTCGTTTCATCCACACAACTGGAAAACGCTGCCCACCACGACTGATATTCTTTCTTGTCGCCCGAAAACTTTGGGATTCGAATCCGCTCCAGCTGTTTGTTTGCATCGACCACGTGACCATCTTTGCCATGTGCGCTCTCAAATGTGCTGATCTGCATTGTGTTATTTCCTTTGCTTTCCTTGCTGTTACTTTGCGATAAGAAAAGCCGAGCTTCCTTTGTCTCGTTGTCCACACGATCTATCATTTTATCCGCTTCATCACCTGTTGAAGCTGCCAGGGATGCATGCTCATTTTTCCCGTACAAGGTTTGAAGCGAGTCTAACAGCTCCAACAATTCATCCCGTCGCTTGTTGATGTCCTGCAGTCTTCCCGTGACATTTTCCTTGTTTGGCATTTTCGACGATAATTCCACCGCTAATTCGTTCAAAAGCTTCGTAATACTTGTCTTGAGGGTCCTTTTTTCCTTCTTTAACTCTTCTATTTTTCCATCCATAATTCCTCCAGCTTTAGTTCTCGATGGACTTCCTGCCAAATGTTTCCAAGTTCGAACGAGTCCCTTGCAAATTCCAGTTAGTCCAATTAATACACCAATGCCAATATCCGGCTCGAAGGACCAAAATGTAGATTCTATTTTAAGACTGTAATCTCCGTAACAAAACCAAAACTATTTCAAGAAATCTCGACAAGTCTCAAGTCAAGTTCCATAAATGAGCGTTCGAGTTCAACCTCGTCCCATCACATCCAACACGTGATCATTGTCCGGATGTACATCATGTAACACAACTCGAAATGTCACTAACACATGTAATGTTTCAAAGTCGTAGTCTCTTGCCTCACCTGCCACATTTGGTTGGTAAAATTTTGCGAAGGGATTTAATAGCTGACAATAAACCTAATGAAGTGGAGAGGGCATAACATAAGGTCATATTTAGGAGCAAAATCATTGAGAGCCAGAAATTTGTTGTTTCCTGTTTGGAGGTGATTTACTTTGGATATACCCTACGCAATACTTTGGATATATGCAACCAATCTTTAAAGACTTGGTTTATTATCTAGCCTAAAACCATAACACCTGGTAAATCACCCTAACACCATCATGTCACTGACATTGAGGTTGCAACTGAAAAAAGAATTTGCAGCAAAAGTTTTCCAGTTCAATGTTGAAGAGAAGTGTCCATTTCCCAGTGTTAGCCATGTACAAGTACTTTTTCACCCAAGTTGTTTTGAGAGATTAAAAGAAACTAAATATATTTTTTGAAAATTATGAACTCTACTGGTTGAACTGTGCTTGTACTTCTTTCTTTTTTTTGACAGTTGTTGTTGTTTGCTAATAAAATTATTAAAAAACTATTTATTTCTTATTTCTTGATAATAATTAATTGCCTAATGTACTGAGAAAAAAACAGGGTTTGGATTTATTGTACATGTAGTTACATGTTTCTTAAGGGTTACCACTTCAAAAAGACAAGAGTCCTTGACTTCTCTAAAAATCTTTAAAATTTTCAATGGCCTCACATTTCATATTTTTATTAGCTTCTTTGGCAGGTAACAGACCTTCCCCTCCCCATTGTCTACTTCATGATGATAATAATATGTCATGAATTTAATTTTTTCTCAAGTTTTGGATTATCAAAATTGTTTGGCCATGGAAAGGTTGTCTGGTCTCAGATATAATATTATTATAATGATGATGTTGATACTATTGCAACACTCGCAGCAATGGCAGAAGCTATTTGAGTATCTGGGTCTCAAATTTGTTGTCAGTGAAATTTCATGCTTACATGTTACTTATTTTCAAAAGTCTTAAGTTGATGGAAGAGTTTGATTTAAAATTATCCCTGTTTCTACACAAAAATTAATTGCAGTAAAATGGATTACCTGCAATGCAGAAAAAAAAAACATCACCTTTCCAGTGGTGGGCATAACTACAGACTACAGGGCAAATTTTCTAGGTATATATTTGTTCCGGTGGCTTGGTTGCTCGGCAGTCACTGATAAGCCACTGACCTGCCGAGCCATCAAAACATATACCTTTCTCAAGTACGACTCTAACCTCGACTAACAAGCCATCAAGCCATTAAAAATATATACCTTTCTTGAGTAAGACTTTAACCTTGACTGACGAGCCACTGAGCTGCCAAGCCTCTAAATTATATACCTTTCTCATTCTTTGAGACACTGAGCCACTAAATATATAATTGTTCTATAAAACCTCTCAAACTCTTTTATGTCTTTCTTTATGTCTGTCTTATACTTATATGTCTTATGTCTTTTTCGATCTTTAAACACTCATCATGACTAGCAACCCATCAAGCCACTTCTGTTTAAGACCTTAAGATATAGCCCTGTATTCTGTAGCTTCTCCCAATGGTAACCAACGCGTCGTACAGGTACCTTCAACTTTTTTGGTTAATTATGCAAATAATGTTTCAGAGGCGAATCTCAAGATCACAGATAACACTGACATGTGACTTTTTTAGAAGGGAAATAACTGGGTACAACTAATAGAAACTCTCTTTTTCCTACAAATGGCGTGGGATGAAACTAATCCCGGTGATCACTAAGCGAACAAACGCGTCCTGGATGCTACTATTCAAACAATGGACCTCAGTAGGTTGAGTAGCCGCCGGAAAGTCTCTCAAAGTCAAGAAGACCAAAAAATGCGAAACATTGAGAATTCAGAAAGCATAACGATTTCCAGCAACAACAAAAAAGGCAATAAAACCAAACAATCTGAATCAGAATTTAAAGAAAAACAATCCACCCTAGCTTAATACCATTTAGAGGGTTGTAAGATCGATCATAAAACCATACCTGTAATAATAAACGTCGCTTCTTCCGGCAGATAATCCAGACTTCCTCATCACAATTTCACGTTGCCAGCCATTGGGAAGGCTAGGGCATTCCATTCGTATCGGTTTTTCGTCCATCTTATCAATATTGGCTGTTTTTCGACCGAACTTACCGAGGCCACGAGTTCAGGTTCGCTACCTAAACAAAATGGCGGATTCCAATGGTGTCATTGCCAAATATGGAACTGACTGATTCCTAGTCTTTCTCTTAACAGAATTCGTTCCGGTGGCTGAACACAGTTAGTTTTAAGGCTGTGGATCGTTACCATTCATTTCAGTGTTATCTAAAACTCCTAGCAGGTCTGAAGTTCATATTTGGCTCAGATAAAATCATGTATGACATTTATTAGGATAAAAGTGAGATTTGAGTCGTTGCCATGGAAACATGGATGATTGATAACCAAAAGTTTCGAAGTTATAAGGTCTTTCTCCAAATCTAGTGATGAGATTTTCTTATGAATTTGCTCACAACTTACAATTAGTGACCCTCATTTTTTATAAGAACAACTTAAAATTAAAAGTCGACGAAAAGAGATTAAACTTTTAGTGACAGCTTCTGTTAGCACTTCTGGGCAATTTTCTCAGTTTGTCCTTGCACTTTTTTCTTCAAAAGCTTACTTGCTGCATATCTCCTCATGATTAAGATGTTAATATGCATAGTATAAAGGGATAGAGTAGCCTGGGACTGAGGAATCGAAGCTCCTCATTTATAGGAGATGCTCGCAGATGCTTGGCTCGTTTTTTTCAGGGGCGGCTCCAGGAATTTTTGATTGGGGGTGGGGAGGGTGGGGGGGGGTCCAAACTTTGGTTCAGAAAGGACTGTTGAACTTTTTTGTGGCAAATTACTTCTCACAGAGACGACCACGTGTTTCTCGATCTGTGAACGCCGATCGACGTTGGCGCGGGAAGTACTGCTTTGCGAGCAGAGGCGAACAGATCATAGGAGGGTACCCAAAAACAATTTTATTTTTAAATATCCCTGGAATTTGGTTAGAGGCAAAATACAACGCGCGTTTCATAAAAAAAAAAAATGGCAATTAAAAAGTGATATACGATCCTGTCGATGTAAGCATTTCAGTCTCAAACATCAACAAGCATCCGGTCGGATAGAGGGGTCCGGACCCGAAGAAAGTAATAACAGCCAAAAACGACTAAATCGATGAATTCACACCAAAAAGCATAGAAATACATCAAAGGCAAGTCTCCTTTATTTATTTTATAGAAAAATAAGTAAGAAAAATGATATGTAGCGTTCGCAGAAAAATGATATGTAGCGGTCTCATGCTAAGTCTAAGGCCCGTTTCAAACGTCGTGCTACTGCCGTGCCGAACTAAATTGATCGAATTAGATTCGACTTTAGCACGGCAGTAGCTCGACTTGGTTTCAAATGTCGCGCTACTACCGTGCCGAACTCTATTCATAAATTATAAATACATTAGAATACATTCAAAGGTTTCCTAAACTGTTTCTTTATTTTTGCGTTTTGTTTTCGGCAACAGCCGTTCTATTCGACTGAATTAAATTCGACGTCTGAAACCAAGTCGTGCTAGTGTCGTGCTACAGTCGAGCTACAGTCGAGCCAGCTTAGCACGGCAGTAGCACGACGTTTGAAACAGGCCTAAGGTTGCTTGTGAGCGTGACACCGATTCTCTGGTGAGAAAGTTAATTTACATAACACACTCGTAACGTGAGCTTGGAACACCTGCACCCGGAGGGTACTCGATATATCCTTGGGTGGGGAGGTGCGGCCCGGCCCCTCATACCCTGACCCTGTTTAAGGCAAAAATCGCTGATTTTGCTACCCTGTTTAAGACAGAATTCCGATTTTTGATACCCTGTTTAAGACAAAAAAAGCAAGGCTGATTTTAAAGTCGGGAATATATTATCTTTTAACCAATATTTCGGAAGGCACGGCCTTCCTTCTTCAGGGTCTTACATACCGTATAATGAGACGTTACAATTTGAAAATAAGAAATAGCGTGCAATATGATACTATGAAAGCAAGTGAACGTTAAAAACAAAAACCGTTGAAGTAGTGATTGAAGGAAATTTGAAATATAAAAATAGGAAAATTTATACAGTCTAATCCTAAACCCGAACGTTTCTACTATCCTTGAGGAAAAATGGGGGACTACTCGTGCGCCCTGTAAGAGCGATGGCATCTGGCGTCATCATAAAACCCCAGCATGCTTTGCGGTGCTTCTAGTGACGTAAGCGTAACAAGTTTTTTTCAGTTTATTGAGGGTTGAGGGGTTGAAGTCAGCCATCTTGGATTGTTGTGTGTTTTTGCTTGGCTGAAAATGAGCGAGGAAACAGCCCCAGAAGAAAAACTTAGCGAGGTAAAGTTTGTGAATGGAACTTCCTTATGTAGATTTTGAGCTAACCGTTTCGTTTTTCCTTATTCTCTGTTTTTGTAGCTCACCGAAGAGCAGAAGTTGGAACTTAAATTTCCAGGGAAGAAACCAGTTGCCACTGATATTCTGAGAAAGAGAATGCAGAGAGGGGTATTAGCCTTAAATATAATATTTACCTCTATGTAAGGTGGATGTTAGGATTTTCAGAGCGTGTAAAAATTTTTGACGCTCATATCATATTAAACGGACAAAATCGACTGGTTTATTTCTCATATTGTGCTTATCTTCTACTAGGTCAAATATTTCGATTCTGGGGATTATGCGATGGCAAAAAGCGAGAAAAAAGGAGGCCCTGCCGCAGCCATTAATAGAGGAAATTCAGGAAAACCCCTTCCGTTGCCCCTTGGAGTGGGTAAAGCTATTCCAACACCAGAGAACATTCCACATCCACACAGGAAAACTTCTGTGCCGAGTAAGTTACTGGAAACTCACGATCAGCCGCAGGTCGGGGTAACGCAGTAGCGACATCTGTGCTGCAGTAGACAACACTGAACGTCAGTGACTTCCATGTACAGGCAGTTTGCTACGAAGACGAATTTCATTTTCTGGGTTGTTTTATACCTCACATGCTGCACGAATTTCATACCACGCCAAGTTGGTTTATACCATGCAGACTTAGAATTTTGTAAAAAATTACTTGGTAAAATTGTAGAATATCAATTTTAGATTAAATTTGTATACCATGGTTTAACACAGCTATTTCATTGTACATGTATCCAGTGGATATGACTTTGAAATAGAGTGAAGCATACAAGTGAAATTAAAAGTTAAGTATCATTAAACTTTTCCACGAAGATGTCATATAAACCTCAAGGTTGAGTGGTTGAAATATAAAGGAAATATTCTGGTTCCCTGCAAAGAGTCGTACTTGGGCCAACTGCTTGCTTTTGAATCACCCAATGCTAGAGCTTCAGGGAGTCTATGTGGCAAGCTTTTTCATTTTTAAAGCTCCATGTGTTTTAGAATCAAGGCAGTTATCAATTTTAAGTTTGGTCTAATAAGTCAGACCAAGCAATGGTAAATGTTAAGCTCAGTAAATGTCCTGTAGAGGATGCTTACATGCATTTATAGGTGAAAAAGAACCATGGTTTAGAAGCAAAGGGGAGTGCAAGTCACAGGAGGCCAGTGGTTTACTGACCTGTTTGCCTGAAGCATTTAAAGCAGAAGTTCTACAGCTTCCTTCTTGTTAGGTTGCTGGATCACCACAGGGCTCCTATCAACATGATTTTGCTAGTTCTATGTATATGTTTACAGGTCAAATTCTATTTCAGGATGATTGATTTAACCTACAATTCATGACATTAGAACTTGGATTACTATCATTAACTTGTTGTGCTCAACCTCCTTTTCCTTCTCCCTTTATATGTTGACCTCGAAATTAGACAAATCCACCAAAAAACTATCGCTAAGCAACATTGGAAGGGCTGTCCTCTAAATTCTATAGTAGTCTAAGTTAGGTGTGAATGATAGTGGCTGGGAATCATTTTTGCTTTGCGGCTGTGATGTTATCATTGAAAGACTTTCATTCTGGCCCTTGTTGTTCAATGGTTGGATAGCGCTATGCACCAGATAAATCACTATCCAATGTTTTGGAAACGAATTGTGTTATCCAGTGGATAGTGATTGGTCAGTGTTATCCACCTTTTGAACTACTGGGGCTCTTTATCGATGAAAATTAACAAAATGAACTTAGGATAGTGAGCCACAACTAGCCCCTTTCACACCTATGGTGGTTATTGGGCGTGGAGAGGAAATAGATTAATGGGCTGTTTGCATGACAAGGGAACATGAATGTCAAGGCTGTTGTTCCTTTTTAATGACTTGCTGTTAAATCCTTGCATTATTTGTTGTATAGGTAAACTTTAAACATATTATACATAATATGTTTTTGACTTTCTTAACTGTAATCTTAACTGTTTTTAACCGTTGACTGACACTAAATAATCCATTTCTAGATATGATAGATCATACTGTTAACTTCTTGAAATTGAACTTTTATTTTTGTTAGATTTTGAACTGAATTAACCTCTTTAACGCAAGTCAGATTTCTTCACTATGCCTTGTAATACCTTTACTACCTGTGAAAGTTTGATATGAGCCTTCTTAATATTATTTTGCAATGATTTTGAAATCTCAATTATGAAAACAAGTTCAGTTCTTTACTTTTATGTTGTATAATGATTGCAGTGGAATGTTTATTATATGTAAATGTAACTCATTCTTACTCTATGCCACAACAGATAATCACAGTCGAACAAGAAGTGGAGAGTATAACCTAGTATTGGATCATTAAACTTGGCTGGAATCTGTTCAAGACTTCATTCTCCTCCTTTAACTAAAACTAACAGGCTGACAATCTTATACTGGTAGTGATAGAAGATAATGGTGCTACATGCTTTTAAAGCAGGATACATCTGCTACTTAAAGCAATGCTTTGTACAGAGTTTTCAAATGTGAAGCTGTGGAACTCTTCCATTTTCACTGATTCAAATCTTGTGTCAATACAGTTAAACTTTCTTTAAATCTTTTGAACTGTAAAGCTGTATTTCATTTCTAAAATATTACTGCTTTAAATAACTTTGCAATGCATGACATGATCAATCTTGCACTAAATTCTCTTAATGTCTTGATCGTTCTTAACACAGATTTTCATCATATTTGGTGGTATTTATTTTGCAGCCTTTTATCATCTCTACTTTCATGTAGCTGACAGTGCATTGTTATCAGTGAGCTCAATTTCCCCTTAATGATCATTAGAGTTTTTATGTACAAATACTTGTAGATACTACTGATCAAGGCCCTTGTCTTTAGCAGAAAGTGGAATCCTGGGGTTCTCTTTATATTTTGGCTTTATCACCTAGATTGAACAAGTTGCAAGTTTGTTTCCTTTAGGTGCTAGGAGCTCTGTCCTTTCCTTTTAGTGACAAAAGCCTTGTTGATTAAATTTTCAGATACGATATCCTACTTGTTTAGCATTCAGATCCAACTTAGTCTCTGATTAAACATAATCTCCTGTGTTTTCATCTAAGTGAAAGTTCAGTGTATGCTGATCATGGAGATGAGCCTGTGTTGGAAACCACAGTCTGTTTCATGATAACCCTTTTTGTTTTGCACCCTTTATCTTGTGTCTCCTTGTGCATCCAAAAAGCTTTATGCCAACTGTCATGTTAAGTCACACTTCAAGCAATTTTCAAAAGGAACTTTATTTTTTGTCAGTATAGTCCAGGGAAGTGGGTGAAAGTCAAGTGTCTTGTAAGTGAATTCATGAAGTTTGTGAAACACAGTATGTATAAATTATAGTGAATTAAAAGAATAAAGTAATATGTTTTTTTGTTTCAGTAGATATTTTTGTTTTCAGTTTTTCTGGAAGCATGGGCTGCTAAATACAACTTTCACCAATAAATGTAATGTTCAAGCAATAGCCTGTCTAGGAAGCTTGCTGTGAAAAGCAAAGCTCACCCCACCTTTAACACATTATATTACATATTTTAATGTAGTACAGTATTTACTACCTTGTTCCCAGGGAGGATGCTGTATATCGCAACTGCCTCCCACCTCCAACCTTGTATTTGCTGATGCCTATTATTTTGTGCATCTGTCTTGGGTAGAGAGAAGATTCGTATCACCACTGTGCTGTAGCAGAGCTTAGTGACCCTTGGTGACTTTTTTTTTGCCTTTGTGATGAAGAAATCACAGTTTTTCTGCAAAATTTAATTATTGTAAACCCTGGATTTCAGATGATTGGAGGTTTTGGGCCCTTTTTCACCAGAACACAGCTTTGTGTACGACAGTAAGGTAAAGAATATCAGGCATCAGCAAGTTATTAATATCCAAATTACAGACATTAAATTGTGAAAGTGGTTTTACAAGTCTATATTAAGTGACCAAAAACTTGATGTTTGGAGTAAACTAGTGATTTTACATAGTGATATTCCTCAACAGATCTTTATAATGTCACTTCTACTTTGATGGATCAATGCTACAAACTGCCACTGTTTCTTAGCTGATACTCTGACTAATAGTGTTGTGTAACAAGAATGCCCAATCACTGATAATGGTGTAGTGAAGTATAACTTGTTGGTTGTTCGCTAGCCTGTGAACATGTATAGGCTCTCTTGTGGAGTGTGGGATGAGGAGGAAACTAGAAAGCAGGAGCAGGGAGGGAGGTGGACCATATGAGATCTTGACTGCTGAACATTCTGACAAAACTTATTCAAAAAAAATTTATTGCAAGTGCTTTGTGTACTTTTAGCAGCATAGTATATTGTACATTCAGTAGGGATTGAAAACTGGGCTGAGCCACCTTCAAAAAAGTTTTCCATAAACAACAAATACCAGCAGCAACTGAGAGATTGAAAGGTTGAACTGGGCCCTTTATTCTCACATAAATTTATTTCTCACACAAATGTGCTGTGGCTCAATCAGTTTATTTTCATTGTTTCAAACTCGTTACAAACTCGTTATAATTTTACCATACCCCAAAACAACAGGAAGATTAGAATTAAACCAAGGATAAATTTGAACCACAACATAAGCATTTCATTAGTTATCTTGTCTTTGTTTTTCTTTTTCCATAGCGTCGTTGGCGCAGGATGTACATATGCTTCATCATGTAAGATCCTCCTGAAAAACAAAGAAAGACAAAACAAAAAGTGTATATTGGGCATAAAATTATTTACAAAGTCAAACTCATTAGTAAAAAATTTAATCAATGGTTATGTTTTTTACCTCCATCAGCTATAATTGTGACATAGTGAAACAAGTAAAATGAATTACAACATACGAAAGCGATCTTTAAAAAATGCTGAAGAGAACCTTCTGGTATGTTTCCCACATGGTCTGTTTGGGTCATTGCAGATGCAAGAAGTGTAAATGTTGGTTACATCCAATGTTCTTAAGAAGTGCAGTAAGCATTAGAATCACAAGGGGAAATGATTTCACTTTATCATTATTGAACTAAAGATGTTTTGTTTTGGCAGTAATTGGCATTACTGTCTTATGTTCACTTAGATTCCTTCTGGGAAATATTTGGAAATTAATAATTAATATGAATTATTCTGATATATGAAAAATCAAGAGTAACATAATTTACAGTGTTTGACTGGGAAAGAATAGTTCTGTTGGTTTTGGAATAGGTGGCAGTGGCCAGGAGGGTGCATTCCACCTTATGAGGCTTGGTACAGGGTGCTTTAGTGGAGGCTTTTTTAGTCCTTATCCCCCTAACCTGTTTATGCATCAGTCAATTCCAGCTGTTCCCAGCCCAACCCCAACCACCCCCCTTGTTTTTTCAGTAAAATCCTCTGGGTATAGTTACATTCAGATAGGAAATGAAACCACGTACGTGTCAAAAGTTCTGTGGTGGTCCTGGGGTTGGCAAATGCCTGACCCTTGGGCAGCGCAAAATTTGCTGGGTGCAGCTGGAAATATTGACTGATGTATTATCTTTGACAGGGTTGTCACTAAGATTTCAAGTTGCCAGGTAAATACAACAAGTACGCAGGGAATCAAACAGCTAGCTAGGGGTTTCTTTTGGTTCTATTTTCTTCTATTTTCCTTTGAAAGTAGCCAGGGGAAATCCCCGGACCCTTCCTCTTAATGACACTGAGCCCTGTTTGGTTTCCTGCCCCAGCAGAAACAATGCCACATTTAGTAGTCTTCTTTAAGGCAGACACAAGGAAACTTAATAATATTTCAAACATTCCATTCTGAAAATGTTGTGAGAGAAATCTGAAAAATTATGGTTTCTGTTCTGAAAAGGTCCAGTTCTGGCTCCTATCTCTGTGTCAAGCAACAGCGAGAGAGAAGGACATTGCACGACATACAGAGGGCCAGAATTGGACTAGTTCTGATAATATTGCTATGAATCTGAATCAAGCAAGATAATAGTCATCTTGGTGAAAGAATTTTTAACCAGAAATTGACAAATTTCGTTTCTGACAAAGAATGAATGTGCTCAACTAACCTGCAACTAGAAACACGAGGTACACCCTGAGGAACCATGAAAAACTGAAACCAAAGTTAAGCACATTGGGCAGGTTGACAAAAAGCCTCTCAGATTTATCCAGCAAAGGAATTGCCTGCCATATCAGAGTACCTGTTCAGTTGTAAAAGAAATTCAGTTGGATCTAATGCCAATGGTGATATTTAGTAGAACCACACCTTACGACCAGCCTGTTTGTAATACACAACCACACGTTTTGAGCCCAACATGCCATCACCATTTGAGTCTAGAGATAACATGCAAAGCAGGTGTATTGAAGGGCAAGGGAAAGAGGAAATTAATTAGGTGGGCAAGTATATGAGTGAAAGGTTATATGGGGGAGGAAGGAATGAAATGCCCGCAAGCTAAAAAGGATTCTATTGTTTTAGCCACTCAGCTCCACATCTAACCCCTCTTCAAAATCTGCTTATCTGTGTGCAATGCCTAGTGGTCAAATAACGTCCAACCAAAACGTTTAGTTCTTTCCCATGAAAATCATGGAATGTGAACCACACCTTCAATTATTAATAGGGACCTTAAGCAAGGACGACGACAATGCCAGTGAAAACGATGGTAAAAAAATAAATTTGTTTTCTTTCAAACTTAATCACGTCTGTTTGGATCTGCTCAATATGTCAAATGCAGGCGACTTTTCTTGGAGTTGAATTCTTAAGGATTTTATTCAGGCTCAAAAAGATGAAGGGAAATTCGTCGTAGTACGTCCACGTCCTCCATAAAACGTCAAATTAGGAGGTTTCATGTCGTAGTCGTGCAGTGGATGAAAAAAATGTACTAAAAAGCGTGATGCACAGGCAGAGCTGTTGTTTTGATCATTAAACCTATTGTTTTTTTGAAGTCATCGTCGTGGTCGTTGTCCTGGTTGCTTAAGCTCCCTATTAAAGGAGGTGACAGTGGACAACTGGTAGACAACAGTAAGATTGGCAACATTCAAGCTCATTTTAAGAAAATGTTAATCCCATATGATGTGTTAATAAGCCTTACCTTCAAATAAAATACCCAGAGGATACAAAGGAATCCACATTGTATATCGAAGCCATATCAGTGGTTCTACTTTGATGCCAAGGACTTGACAGGCATAAAATGGGTACCTGTGAAACAACAAGCAAACACCAATTCTTCTGAGGCAAATCTACATGCAAAAGTTATCATAATGTGCAATATCAAAGCTACAAGAAAGTAAAAATACTAAAAAGCAGTGACTTCCTGATGAGTGTATAGCAAAGCAACAAAAATAACATACCAGTATAGAATTGAGGACTGAGAAACTAATAAATTATACCAGTAATTTATCAGCCTGAACATGAGGCTTTTCTAAGAAGAAAGGGAAGAAAAGAAAAAAAGGGAGAAAGAAAATGTGGAAGGAGGCTCGAAAAGCCTGACACAAACTGCATTTATTGGAATTCTTCACCCCTTCACAGCTAGCACAATTATTGATCTGTACCATAAATATATCGATAACATGCCAAAAGTAGTTTGAGGCAAAAATTATTTTTTATAGAAAAACACATTTGTGTTTCTGACAACCAAATTCTTTAAGATGGTTGCATTATGTCCAAAAACATAACTGAATTATAAAATTTTTCATAAGTTTCTCTAAGGGATTGGAGTGACTTTCAAATTTCAAATGCTGAAGTCTACCCATAATATACATAGTATACATAGTGTTTTCTCTAAGTACTAAAACTTAGTGAAAAGGGTCTTGAGGAAACCTACTGCAGACTGCAGCCAACCCCTGATAAAGGAAAATCTGAAGACTACAAAAAGTAGTGAGTGTCTATTTTTTCCTGATCAAGACTAAACCTTTTTTTCATATGGGGGAATTTACTGTTAATTTAAATAATAGGCCATTTGCATGATGATGCCATGTTACCACTATTAAAGACCAGAATCCTTTTCGTTTTTCTTTTGATATACAAATTTGGTAATCCCAGCTAGGTATAAATAACAAAAGCCCTTCCTTAATTTGCACAAGAAAGCAAAACCCTGAAAGATTCTGGTCATAGTAGTAAAATGATGTTATTGTGCAAATGACCTATTATCTTGCTATATATTTGTGATCCTTCATTGTATAAGTAAGATGCTCCTTTTTTGATGACTTTAAGAGGTCAGGAAGGAGGTTCTGAAAATATTCTGCTTGCAGTAATCCAAGTTGCATTAAATGTCCAAATATTAATAATTAATAACATCATATAATTTGTTGCTTGGGTACCTGATAACTTCAATAAGAGACCACACAAAGAACAGACCAAGTACTGTAGCCTGCTTGTGAAGCTCCTCATTTGGTACAACAACCAAAAAAAGAACCAAGTTTCTGCCAAATACCTGCAAATTAAAATGCAATAATTTACATTAGCAAGAATTTAACAAAATTATGTTTTGTTAAAATTCTTTGGTTGATGACAATTTAACAGAAGTTGATTTGTTACAAACAAAATAAACAGACAAACAAATATGTAAGGAAACATAAATGACCAATATTATTATGATGATACAACGGGTAATTTAAACAAATAATTGAAACAGCTGTAACAAAATATTAAACACAATTCTGAAGTTTTACATGATCACATGATTTGAAACTCCCTACTACCACCTCCCTACTACTCTCTTCTACTAATGAACAAAGATCAAAGATAAATGCAATATTACACTTGATATATGAATACTTCAACATTGATAGCAAAGATAAGGTGGTCTTTATGGGATGCTTTTTGGTTGTATTTTTTAAAGTAAGAGATACAGTCTTGCAAAGGCTGAACCAAGGTCAAATGTCAAAACAATGGGGAAGGAGGCGAGGGAAAGAAAATGGAAAGAATTTTTGACCTTGCCCCTGGCAACTAAGGCATCCCCCATTGTTTTCTCATTTGACCTCAGTTTAGCTTTCACTTAGCTGTATGAGTCCTCTTGTTTTACAAACACACACACATACACACAAAATAATGGACTGTGGTTCATAAACCATGCTATTGTTTTCGTACATTTGACTTGCTTATTTGATAGTGCTAAAAATGAAAGAGAGAGAGAGTTTTGTTAGGGCCAAAAAAATGGCTTTAAATCTTTCTCTCCTGATAGTGGCCACAAAAAAATCTAAATTTCTGTATAAAATACCCTGGAAAAAACAAAACAAGTTTCATTTAAATGGTAACACCATAGGGGATTTCATTGACAGATATCAAAGTTACAGTGACAAAATCATAACTTATAGTCTCAGGGTGAAAGGTTTGATGAGCTGGGTGATGCGCGATATACATGTACCAAGTCAATTTTTATTTGCACTATTGTTTCGTTCTATTGTGTGAAGTTTATTATGTTATTGTGTAAGGGCTAGGGTTCATTCTTGTGTTCTTTGTGACTATTCATTGTTGCGTTCTTTGCGACTATTCTCTGCCTCCTTTAATAAGAATTGTTTTATTGAAACTTAATGGCTTGAATATGACTGCGAGGAAATTAGTTGGCTTACAGCAAAATAATAACTATCAATGATGTTTGACCTTTGCTTGCCAATTACAAGTCTAGGGTGTTTTCTATACATGATTAAATAATACAGTGGATACTAAAATTCTTTATAATATTACTTTACTTACCCTACAGATCAAGTACAGATTAGAAATAAGTGTAATAACTAACTTCTAATTGTCAAGATGCACACCTGCATAAATGGAGCCATTACTCCTGTTTTTACAATGCCTATTAAAGGATGAACAACTTCCAAAAATGCAGCCAGCTGACACGAGGCTAATATATCACTAACTGCATCATAAGCTACTGGGAAGGCACCTAATGATAAATTTTAAAAAAAGATGCAATGGAAAAGCAGCTGTTAAAATGATCAAAGCAGAGAGCAGTAGAAATCAGTGATGAGTCAATACAAGAGATCAAGTCAAGACAACAAGTAGTAAACAATTTAAAGCAATTTTATAAACATTTTGTTATTGTGTAATAATTTTTATCATCAAAAACAAGCATGAATAAATCACCCACAGAAAAATAAATGTGATAAAAAAAATAAAATAAAAAAATAAAGCAAATATTTATGCAAATAATGGTGCAACCCCCATCCACACCTAACCCCAAACTCTAGGTGTGGGTAAGTTGCATGAAATTCTCTCCCCTCCTTTTGAACTAATCTATTGCCACACAGTATTAATTGTTTTCTTCCTTTGTAACTCTACATTTTCTGGAGAACAAACTGGTTTTGGAGAGATGGCCACTAGTAGAGGTTTGACTGTATAAAAATAGACACTTATTTTCTTACAAAAATATTCTAACTTAGCTTGCTTCAGTCTAATTAACAGTGATAGTGGTCACTAAAAATAGTAAACAGTAATTGGGGTGGCTGAACACAGTTTTGCGGGCGGTCAGCGGTAACTCACGTGATGGCCCATGTTTTAAATTGGACAAACAAACATGGTGGCCAAAAATCAATGGTACATAGAAGACGATTTCTCAAAATCTACTCATTAAAATTTTGTGATATATTGCAGAATTTTTTCTCTTATCGTATTTAAAATAATGAGAACTTTAAAATGGAAGTTGAAAAGATAAATTTTGTGCCACATTTAATAATTACCGTATACAGTACAATTATATTATAAATTATCTCAAAACCCGTCTGTTAAAATTTGGCCAAATAAGTTTCAAATGGTAATGATTAATAATATTATTATACTCTGTAGTAAGATGTGTGCAAGTTTGGAGGAAAATCTAATGAGAGAATTTTATGTAAACTGAGTAAAAGTGAAATTTTAAGGTTGTATTTAATTGTTCATGTTGCCATGGAAACTACAAAAACATCAAATTTTACCTGTTAATAAAAATCTTTCATCAGTATATTTTTCACTTGCTAAGTTTCAGCTTGTGAGCTGCAACCTTTCTCTTGCCATGATTTGGCAAATGACATATACTCACAAACTGTCAAAACTGTGTTCAGCCACATTAAATCATTCAGTAATTCTTTGTTAAATACCTGTTCCAAGAAACACTAATCTTGATAAAAGAACTGAGGTGATGTAAATATACAATCCTGCTTGCAACAGGTTGTACAAAACAAGGTAGAATGTTCGAATGAATCTGAAAACTGAAATAGTAATCTTATCAGTAAATAAAATACTCTAAAAAAAGACTAGTGTTTACCAGTACTTTGCCCTATGGCTCCTGATGAAATGAGCTGAGAGTTTGATGTGACATAGTAAGCAAATACCTGTATTCAAGACCTACATGTATAGTAAGTTTTTTTGTGTAATAATTTTGTAAGTGTATATACAATGTACCTTCCTGTTTTGTTTTCTCAATCTCATTATCCAGATCTGCTTCCATTGCTTTACTTTGAGCCAGTAAGTTCTGAAAAAAATGAAACTTGTGAGTATTGCCAAGCTTTTCTTTTTGTTGCTTATTTAGTTTTATGAGCTTTATGATCAAGAGATCCAAATTCATCTTAAACTCTACAAATTAACTCCTTAAAAAGGCCGACATGATTATTTTTTCTGGGAGAATTCAGTAAAACAATATTAAAGAACTAAGTTACAAACAAGAAATTGAGATTTATGGTCAACTACATGTAAACATGGAACTTCCTTACCTCTAGTTTGGCTTTCTGTTCTTCTTCCTCTTTTTCACTATCTGAATCATCTTCACTTTGCCATCGATCAAAGTTCACTTTTAACCATGCTGGCTTCTGCTCGTCCACAATTAACCGAGGCCAAAACTCTTAAAAAGCACAAAAAGCAATCATCAATCAAAAACTTTTTTAACATGACAAATGTAGCTAACTGAGGGTAATACCCCTCTACTTATTGGGGATGCTTAACAATACAATAATATTAAGAAAACCTATTACCGGTACCTAATAAATGATCAAAAAGCCTACTAATAATTACTTGGTAATAAAAGACCTAAAAAAACTAAAATGGAAAGCCAGTCAGGAAAATTTCATTCTGTTATGAGTTACAAAGAATGCAGTTTGTGCAATTATCATCTTCTACCATCGCACTGAAATGACATTTCCAAATACGATGTTTAACCTCTTCAGAGATGTCAGGGTCCTAATTTCGCCCGGTAGTCTATTCCACAACTTAGGTCCCAAATAAGTGAGCGAGTGTTTGCCATATTTCTTGGTCTTAAATATATATGGGGATGGCAAACTCTGCTACTCTCAAGTTGTAAGGCGTGCAATGCATATGAAATAGCTTGGATATTTTCAAGGGACATTGTTTTTGTTGAACCTTATACATGAGGATACCAATATCTTGCAATCTTCTATTCTGTAAGAAAAACAAAAAGAAAAATGTATGTAAACTGTTAGTGTATAAGCTGCTTACCATGCTGGCCTGCTTGCTTTGCAATGGAAAACTCTACATAACGGTCCAGGACTTTGTGGTTACTTGCCTGCAGTATATTATCATAAATGAATATTAATACAAGTCAGGAAATGATATAGACTATTCCATAAGTTCTAAAACTGGGTAAATTCTTCCAGTTTATTACTTAATAATAATTAAATTAATCAATTAAATACTTTATTTAAATTGCAAAAAATAGATCAGCTGAGTATAAAATGCAGCTGGTATAAACCTATGTGCAGTAATAAAATATTTCAAGATTAAAAACAGTAGTACATGGTAGCAATGTGGAAAGACTAATATTTACAATATAAATTAAAGGTGTTAAAAAATTGATCTACAATCTACATTTTTTGATATGTTTTGTCTAGTTCTAGCAAATACTTAAATGTGTTTGCTTTCAAAGATCTTATGTAATTTAGGCCATCAGCCCATAATTTATTGGGTAACTCAATTGTTCCAATCTTTTGCTCCTGTGAATTTAAAAGTAGAAGTTGGCCAATAGTGGATTTTACTTTTAAATAGGCAGATGAATTTTTCGTCTATTAGACTAGGGGATTAATAACATTGTACATTCTTTTTATTCATTATATTTATACATCTCTTAGTGTCAACAGCAGACAAATAACAGCATACTATTCGCAACAGTCCCTTTCACACCAGCTTAATAAAACATGGAGATAATTTTATGAGACCATGCTTGAGTGAGCTGGGATTGGAAAAGGACAGGTTAATAACGGAGGGAGGGGAAAGAGAAGTGTGACAGTGTAAGGAGGCAAATGTAAGAGGGAGAGACAACACTTCACAGCTGCTTGCTAGGGACTGGACCGTGCGAGAAGTTGATGTTGTGACACACTTTAATTCTCAAGAGTGACCTACTGTTGTCTCTTTGAGATCAATGTTTATATCTCAAAATTTGCATACAGTTTATACCATGGGTGCTTATTAGATAACGCTGGTAGATGTTCTTCAAAGAGAGGCATTCATTTAAATTTTACAACATTCAATTACAACTACTACATTTTGGTTTCTTGCAAGGTCAGGGCTGAAAGTGAGTTGAGTGTAGGTTTATAAATTTGATAAAATTCATGTCATGCAGGGATTGCCTAGGAGAGTGGAACCTTGGGTTACCTATAATATATCAGGTTGGTGTCTGCCAGTTCCCTAGCAACAAACCAAACAACAAACAAGACCACGTCAATACACTTATTGATTGGCCCTTTCCCCAAGGTATGCCAGGTTTTATGTTTCCACTAGTCACTTTGTAACTTTTGTTCTTCAAACAGTGGGTTGAATTGAAGTCAGTTTTCTCAAATAGAATATTTTTGGTCTCATTGATTAGGTAAATGGCTTTTTTCTGCCAAATGGTAAAACATATGCTTTCAATTCTGGGTTAGAGACCCTGCAAAGCCACATGATTTTTCCTTTTCTATTTGTTTTATGGCCCCTATTCCCTCTTAGTTTCTTACTGTGGGCTCCCTTTCAAAGTTTTGCAAGGTTCTCACGGTAAGATACAATACATATTTCTGGTAATAATGTTGAAGAAAACTCAAAACAGGAATTAAATATCGAATTGTACTAGCATAGTTTTTAGCGTCAGAATCAATGTCCAGATGGTCATCAGTCAAGAGTTGTTTTCATTAACCTCGTCAATGATCACTGAATCAATATTCAGCTGTACTGAAGTTTTAACCCCCCTCCCCCTCTATTTTTCCTTGCTTTCTTTACTTTGTGCTGCTCCTAACTACCTGAATGCCTAGAACAGGCTAAGGGCAGAATAAAAATATTAGATATTATTATTATTAGGGGTATAGAATGGTAAATTTGAGACTTTGCAAGACTGCAAGACTTGGTTTCAAAATTCAAGACAGAGACTTAAGTTCAAGACTCCAAGACGCAAAATCACCCACAAACAAGACCTCAGGACCTATCACAAGTGCTTCCAAGAGTTTGAGATCTGGCCAAATTTTCCAAGACCCACGTTTTTTAAAAGTGCGCACTAATGGTTTGAAGTGGATGAATGGCAGCATCAGGAAGGAGATGAATAAAAGATATGCCCTGCTAAGAAGAGCTCAAAGTAACCCAGGTGATCCTGATGCTTGGAAACAATATCGACAACAACGAAATCATGCGACTAAGATCATGAGAGAAGCAGAAGCAGAGTATTGGAAAGATAAGTTTGAAAATGCAAACAGCTCGAGCGATTTCTGGAGGGTGGTACATGAAATGCAAGGCAAATCAAAGGGTAGTGTGGGTGTAATCAAAAATGAGGATGGAAACATCATAACAAATGCTAAAGACAAGGCTGAAAGCTTAAACCATTTCTTCTCTAAAGTTGGTGAAAGTCTCGCAAATGACATCGTATTGGATAACAGTGTAAATGAATATCACCATATTTACCAAGTCACTCCTACTGCTGAGCCATTACAACTAAATGCTCACAAGATCAAAAGAGTTATTGAAAAACGAGTGAAGCCTGGAAAAGGGTGCGGCCCTGACAGCATCGCTGCAAGGGGACTCAGGCTAGGGGGTGACGCTGTGGCTGTCGGTTTATCCTGTGCCTTGGGAGAAAGTTTAAAAACTTCAAAGTTTCCTTCCCAATGGAAAATGAGCAAAGTTAAAGCTGTACCAAAAAAGGGAAACAGTTCTGAAAGAGGCGGTTTCACACCTATTTCCCTGCTGAGCATTCTGAGTAAAATGTACAAGTGTATCATAGGGGATTCCATTGACTGTCACTTTATAAACAAAGGACTGTCCAGCGAAAACCAATGGGGTTTCAAGCCAAATAGATCTACAGAACTACTAATGCTGCACCTGACTGAAGTATGGAGACAAGAGCTGGATAGAAATAGAATTGTGGGAGTATTGTTTATCGACTTTAAAAAGGAATTTGATTCCATTTGTCACAAAACAATGGCTCTTAAACTTCAAGCCTGTGGAATTTCAGGAAATATGTATAATCTGATTGTTGATTACTTATCTGGGAGAAAGCAGTTTGTTGAGATTGAGGGTCAAAGATCAAGTGAACAGGAAGTCAAATTCGGTGTACCCCAGGGCTCAGTTCTTGGGCCTAGGCTTTTTAATATTTATGTCAATGATCTTCCACAGGTACCTAGCTGTGGTAAGATGGAAATGTTTGCCGACGACACAACTTTATATTGTATTGGCGATTCCATGGATGACGTCTGTTCCAAGATCCAAGTCTCTATAGCTGAAATAGCTAAGTAATGGTAACAGGACTGAGTGGAGTCCAATTCGGTCTGTAATCATACGAGTGATTAATTAACAAAATCGGACGACCGCGTAGTGGGAGTCTGATTTTAATCACGAGTATGATTACAGACCGAATTGGACAACACGAAGTTCTGTTACCAATTAATCATAACATTAACAAAATTTGTGGTGTAATAGGAACATCTTAAGTTACTATTCATCCCAACAAAACCGAGATTTTGTTTCTTACCCGTAAAGATTTCATTGGTCCTTTAAAACCAATTAAGCTGGGTGATCATGAAATTAGTTTTGTTAACAAGTCGCACTGTCTTGGGTTTATGATTGATAATAAGTTAAGCTGGGAATACCACAAAAAAGATCTTGCATCATCTATGTCTAAGAAAGTGAAGCAATTACGTAGGTTTAAAAGCCTTCCTTCCCAAATTTTGGAACAAATTTACTTTAAGGGTATTCTTCCGAGTGTGACCTATGGAATAAGTGTATGGGGAAATTGCAGTGAAGCTAAACTAGGCAGTCTAAAGAAAATACATCTTAGTGTGGCCAAACTCATTTTCAAACAACGGATACCACCCTCTTGGAAATCAATCAGTTATCTCTACAAGAAGAGGCTGCTCTGTCTGACACATAAAGCTTACTATGGACTTTGCCCTGATCAAGTTGCAACAATCATAAAGAAAAGTCCAAATTTACGTAATATGAGAGACAACTTTAAACTTACTCTGGACAGACCGAACTGTAATGTTGGAAAACTGTCGTTCAAACACAGATCTGCAATGGCTTGGAACTCTTTACCACAATCAGTTAAATCCATAGAAGACCACAATAGTTTTAAAAACAAACTTCGTTATCTTTCTTCATTTATTGACAGGATTTCTTTCAATCAATCGGCAATAATTTACAATAAGGATTTAACAAATTATGTATATTTTTAGGAATTTTAAATTGTATTCTTAATCATATTTTAGTAGGCTTATTAGGTGTAAGATTTGTAAACTTAATTAACCGCAGGTCCACATCAGCTTTATGCTGCCTTATTTTGACCTGCGTAAACAAATAAAATAATGATGTGTGTATGTATGTATGTATGAACCATTCTATATCCCTAATTTTACTGGAGAGGAGCATTTAAAACCAAATTGGAATTTCAAGGGATGTTGATTTGATATCACGTAGTTATTAAGGAATTATGGGCATTTATTTAATCATTTATGGTAATTGAGAATCTAGATGGAAATGACGCCAGATGGAGACCAATTTAACGAGTGTCACTAGTATATTTCATTTCTTAATTAATAGGCATTGTAACATTTGTGTTAAAGTAACAAAACATTGCACTCAGCGAAATAAGGTATACCGTGATGTCGACAGGTCTGTAAAAATTGATGTCTACATGGTACTGTTGCTCTCCTCTTGCACCACGGCCAAAACCTGCAAAAAATAATATGACACAAAATTAAACAAATTGGACTGAAATTAAGCTTAAATGCAACCGTCGTTATTGTATTGGGTTATAGTTAAAGGCTAGTCTACTTTTTTTATATACAATTAAATTCAGATTTAAGAAAAATCATATAACTTAAGTGATAAAACAGAGTAACGTAAATAAAAAAAGTCAAAATAAGGTAATTTTTAAAAGCTTACCTTGAAACACCAGACGAGTACTTGTCAACTCAACAGCGGGGTACTATTAAATAACATAAAAACCAAACCAAAAGGTCACATTCAGAACAAAAATACAACGTTTTATTTTTCCATGCAGCAAACCTGAACATCTGTAAGCTCTAGCGTTAAAAACAGCCTTTCTTTGCTTTGAGCCCATCGAACAATTGGTTTGAATACTGCCGCCATTTTGAATACTCCACTTCCTGCTACATGCATCATTATTACCCCCAGGGGGGTGTGTGCTGACCAAGAGGGTGGTTTTCGCGGGCTCTGCGTCTGTAGAGAGAGAGAGAGAGTCGAAGTCGAAGAGTCGAGAGAGGTCGGACGCTGAACGGTCACAACGGAGCAAAACTCGGCAGATATCAACATTATTCACTGTCATGGTTCGCACTATTACTACTCAATCACCTAAGGATAAAAGGAAGTCGTCTACACCACACAAACGCAGTAAACCTTCCTCTGAAGTAATTTATAGTAGTCCGAAAAGACCTGGATCGAAAGCATCCACTTCGACTGAGAGTGATGCGCACACGAAAAGTAAGTTTATCTGTTTAAATATTGTATAAGTGAATCAAGTGGGCTCTACAGATAAATGTAATCAGTTCCTTGCCCTTATATGCCACTTTCAAAAGAACGACCTCCAGTTATTTTAATAAAAATCTCCTAATTTAATACAATTAATTTGTTTGATATGAATAAAAAAACTTTAAATTTTACTCTTTAGACCTGCAATCGTCAATTTTGAGCAAAACGATTTGAGTCTATTGCGTATTTTATATTTTTATCCGATTTCTTTTTCATGATAATGTAAATTGAACCTAACTGTTCTGTATCATTCACTCTGAAGTCGTGACTTTATACGTTGGACATTTACAAACTTGAGTCACTTAAGAGGCAGTCTCCCTAAAAGCGGTCCACTCGATTTCGCGACAAAAAACACTTTTCCTTTATTTTTTGTCGGTGAAGAGACTTTAGTAGGTATATACTAAATCGCTATTTTTGTTTTCAAATTCTTATTCTTAGCTCTGCTACAAGCCAAAAACGAATTGAGTCCATCTCGGCTTCTCAGAGAGTGTTTCAAAGACTAAAATTGATGGATTTTGAAAAGCGCGTTGCAAACAAACGAATGCCCGCACAAAAAATCTGTTCAATTCAGTTTTTTTAGTTAACCTTCGATATTTCACAGGCTAAATAAAAATGTATTTGATCAAAACATGTTCAAGTTACAGAGGTTCAAAGAATACCTATTTTGCAGGCTTAATCCAAACCCTGAAAGTAAGGAGGATTTGAGGGAAAATATCTCAAAAGTTGCGGCTTAAATCTAGTTTAAAAATCATATCAAAGTAAAGTTTTAAGCTTATTTTTTTGGTTTATAGGCTCAGACTTGTGGGTATCTTCTGGGATTGCAACCAACAGTAGATTATAATCTGCCATTTTGTGTATTTGCATAATTACTGGCCGTGTCAGATGTCATGATTGTACAGATTAAAAGTTCCATGAAATTGCCTCTTTTGACACTTGAATTCGTCTCCGGCCTCTAAAAGAAAGTAACTAAGCTTCTTTAAGTACTTTTGAATCGAAAGAGATATAGTAACAGGGATTATCATGCATGTTACTGATTACCACGATCAACTGGCAGGCGCCGTCGTCTTGTAACTACCTGCACTGAACAGTAAACAATGTTTTTAATAGAATTCTCTAGATCAGAAGTTTATCCAAGCTCTCTAAGTAATGAAAATGAATATTACTACCCCGCGATACAAAACATGTACAAGAAAGGCAACGTAGAATTTTAAGTTCTTTCTGCAATTTCAGGGTGAATTTCACTGCAGTGCATAAATTATTGTAATAATCAGGCTCTTTAAAAACGTTTGACGCACAGCAAAAACAATTAGTCATTCACCGTTTTATCTGTTCTCGGTAAATAAGACGCTTACCTTTACTTTAGATTCTTGGTGGAAGAAGTCTATCCAACCAGCTGAAGTTATGCAGTTTCGTTAATTTTCAAAATCAAATCATAGCGTGATTTGTCATGTAAAGTTATGGTCACATGGCTACGTAACCCGTCAGTGGCCAAAATCTTTGTGATAAACGAAATTTGTATTTCTCTCCAGAAAAGAAAAAATTGCCCCAATTGAATGAGTTTTTCCTCCTTAAATTGTACAAAATGCGTATCACACCAAGGAATTTGTATTGGTAATGAATCATTATTTTCACGGCATGGACTCCACCCTTTCATATTTTCGGGCCCGGCCCGCATAGAGGGGGTGAGGGTGGGGGACAGTGGGATACCACTGATACCTGCTTTTGTCCTCATAAGATACCAATATAGCTAAAGATTTGTAAAACGTTTGATACCGAATGCCTGAAATTACCTTGAAAAAGAATACTATATACCTAAATAAGTATATCAGGACTGAGACAGACAGTACAACCTTTTTTATTTGTCAAAAAAACTAGTATTAGCGTCCAAGGACAAGGAGCGAGCCGCTACGGGTGGGGTAAGGCAGCATGCTTCCTCAGAAATGCCATTTCTATAGTTCTTAGCCTGCGTAGCAGGCGCAAGAAAGAACAGGTGTCTCCGCGTGTCTCCCTCGCGTGCGCCCGTTCTTTCTTGCACCTACTACTTCAAGTGCCTTCTACACATGCAGGCTGTGTGTTCTGGGAGAACAATTTAAGTAAAAGATGTTGGTAAATCTTCTTAAGAATACTGTGAATATTAAATAAATATAAAAATAGAATAAATTGATAAATGACCTTTAATCACAGGTTGACAAGGTCCTGCCTTTATAGTGCTCATACAGAGCCCACTGCGCCTGTCCTCAACTCTAACGACTCTAGCAAATTGTAAAGCTTCCGAAGGTATATTATCCTTAAAGCTCGCATTTGGACCCGCTCTATTGTACTAGGCAGATGGGCAGTAAGGGTGTTATATCAAGCCACGCAACATTGTACTCTAGGACGGAACGTAAAGGAGCGACGCAGATAGCCGCAAGGTCCACTACACCAATTTCATGGGAGACACATCCCCCCCTGCCTAGAACCTTGTGCGAACGAACTGTTTTGAGTACTTGTTGATCAGTTCGTAAAGGGGGTAGCTGAGAGTTGCTTTACGAAACACACCCGTGGCTCTTTACACTTTGTAGCATTAAGCTTCATCAAGAAAAAGTTGGGAGGCAGATGGAAATTGACAGTGGCACTTCTTAATTTTTCTTGGGCTTAGGTGGCCCATCAGATCCTATAACAAGTACTGGAATATAATTATTCTTCATTATTATTCATTCAAAATATTTCCGCGATTCTGATTGGCTAAAGGCACACGTTTAATTCACCATAACCAGTTACTAATGACCAAATTTGGAAGAATTTTGACTTTAATAAGGAAATGGCGTCAAAAATGCAGCGTTTTCGCAGGTTAAGGCACCGTTAACCGAGAAGACCTGGGGACAAGGTTGAGTTGTTTTGATTGTGAACTTGAAAAATGGCGGACATTTCACTCGTTTCAAGAGTAAGAACTAGGCGGAAAAGTAGATTAAAACATGGCAAGAACAGCAAGAAGACAACTCGAAGGGCGACATCTGCTATTTGAAGAATATTTGCGGGGCTGGACAAACCTAAACGTACACTATCGAAGATGAACTGAACATCGATGGATCGATGGAGGTAAGCACGTTTTAGCTACGTTTTCAAGCTAGGAATTATTTTGAATGAATAATAAAACAGTTATTGAATTCGGCTTTCGTATCTTATGAAGAATTATGGAGATCTCGGAGGGTGTTATCCGCCTCGGCCTACGGCCTCGACGGATAACACTCTCCTCGATCTCCATAATTCTTCATAAGATACTCAGCCTCATTCATTAACTGTTAAATATTTGACACAATGAAAGCCACTTGAACTGGCAAGCAATATTGGTGCAATTTGGAAGAAATCGGGATTATGAGACACACCCAGATAAACTGATAACTTTCGGTTGACTGCAATTCGGTCATGTGAGTCTAATCCGTCAGATTCCCTCTTTTGCCAGCCCATGCAAACTTTTGGTCAGCATATTTCAATCTCTGTGACAACGTATGTTCATTTACATAAAAAACTGTGTCTTAATATCAAAAATTTGCAAAAAGATCATTTATATCCTTATCGTGGCACTAAAATTCCGTAAACCTGAACAAAATTGAGCCCGGATACCTGAAAATCCAAAAACCCCAGCCAGACCTCTCTCCTTTGGAACGTCAAAATCACGTAACCGGGATGTCAACAAGATATCACATTAAAATGCTCTACATGACTACAAGACTCCCTATAGGTGCATTTTTAAAGACTATTGCATCCGTTCTTTGGAAACGTTTTTTGTCGTACTAACTATTTTGGCCTCTTATATGGGACATTCTAAGTTGACAGCATAAGGGATTAGAGACCAGGTATCACAGGCCACCCCACCAGGTTCCTAATCTCAGTTGCTGCACATGCAATTTCACTTCTTTAAGCAACAAACTTGAAAAACAGGAATCAAATTTTGCTCTAAAAATTATGCTTTGCCAAGCCCGAGAAATGAATTCTCATGTGCAACAATTACAATTAGCGACCTGGAAGGTTGGGGCAAAAGGGTTGGTAGGTCACCTATCTAATACCATATAAGAGGCCAAAATAGTCATTACAAGAAACTGGTTTGAAATGAACGGATAAAAGAGGGTTAAAAGAATGCACCTAAAGCCAACCTTACACCTCGTTGGCCTGCTGCTTATGTGATTTTTGAAAACATTTCAAAGGAAGGGATTAATATAGCGTGCAAGGCGTATTTTGCTGTGCGATCGATTTGAACTGCCTTCCCCTCCTAGTCGGGTCGTGCATTAAAAAAAAAAAATGCCTGCCGTAGAAAATGATCCATTACCAATACAAATTCCTCGGGGTGATACGCATTTTGTGCAATTTAAGGACGAAAAACTCAATCAATTAGGGCATTTTTTTTTTTCTGGAGAGAAATAGAAATTTCGTTTATCACGAAGATTTTGGCCACCGACGGGTTACGTAGCCATGTGACCATAACTTTACGTGACAAATCATGGTATGATTTGATTTTGAAAATTAACGAAACTGCATGACTTCAGCTGGCTGGATAGACTTCTTCCATCAAGAATCTAAAGAAAAGGTAAGTGTCTTATTTACCGAGAACAGATAAAATGGTGAATGACTAATTGTTTTTGTTGTGCGTCAAATGTTTTTAAGAGGCAGTGTCTGTAAAAGCGGTCCAGTGCATTCGGGGTCGAAAAATAGTTTGCCCTCAAACTTTGCCCAGTAAATCATCTTAGTTCATAAGTAAATGAAACGACTTTCATTTTGGGAAACATTTCAAAATACAGATTTTAGAGCGCTCAACTGTCAAACTGCCGAACGCCCTAAATTTGCGTCTGGCGAAAGCCAAAAATTGGACAAATTACTAAGCTCGCTTCTCCAAATCCACAAAAAGCGAGAAAAAATGATCATTATTTCTAGGTTACGGTGTTTATCAACAGTGTGAATAGCATGTGAATTTTGAATTTTGTTGAACTTTTGGTGTTTTTGAAGACACGACCGCCGTCAATTATGCAAATTAGATTTGCTAAAGTGATTCTAAAAAAAATAATGTCACCTTGTTTTGCCCTTATTTGTTGGAAATATTGCCAAGTAAAACATAAATTTTGTTGTTGCATTGTTTAATGTGATTTCGAAGGGTGACATCTACAGTTTTTGAAGTGCAATCGCTCGTAATTTCCAGGATATACCATGAATGCACTCAGTCACGCAATAAGAAAATGGGTTGTCTGTTTAGACCTTTACCTTTTGGCTTGTCGCTAAGTTAACGAGGATATGATCAATAAAATTTAATACATGATGTAAAGCATTCATCCAACATAGATATATGCTGAGAGATACCATAAATGGGAAGTTGTCATGTCCATCGAAGCATCGTGACTTCTTCAAGGTCATGAGGTCAACCTTGGTCTTGGAAATAAATTATAAATTTCATATATTAATTTTGTTCGGGCAAGTTCCTGTAGTTTAAAATAAGTTTCATTGCTTTCATCCATACAAGCTAGTACTCTAAACCCTATAAGGTAAAAAGCAAACAAAACAACAACAACAAGAACTTCTTTAGATTTGGCCGGTGGGTTCAGTTGTTTTTGTCCCAAAAGACATATGGTGTACACTGAGTTGTGTGCAAATATATTCCCTGCAATAAAATGAGATTTTGAACAAGAGGGCGACGTCCAATGCTGCTTTCACCAAATGCGGAAGAAAACAAAAGCAAGAGAGAATGAGCTAAGAGAGCGAATCCCTGTGCCCCATGATAATTTTTTTAAATCTATTTAAAATTCGCGTGCGTGCTGCGTAGGTTATTTTTGTCTTTTGTTTCCATGACCTCTCTTGGCAAAAGTGAGTCCCAAAGATACTCCTATCAATTTCAGTAGTAAAGATGGGTGTCTCAAACGTTCTTACGGGGGTGGGGGGGGACTGCCGTATTAATGTACGCGGATGCTCGTCATCTCGCGTAGGGGTGTAAATCATGGAATGTGGTCCCACTCAGGGTGTTTGGGACGGAAAGGCACCATATTTGTCCATGCAGGTGTCACTTAGGGCTGTGAATAAAGAAATTTACTAAAACAGGTAATCACAGCAGTGACTTAGGGCCTCTTCATATGAGCCGGAAAAACTGCTGGCCCGGTTTCCGAGATCTCGCCTCACCTCTAAATCCTTTGTAAAATTTTCGATGTGTTCATATGAGAGGGCGGGCTGGCTCGGTTCCCGAGATCTCGGTAAGCGGGCTGGAAATTTTACCATATGGAAATTTTGACATATGCCAGTGTAATCATGCATGTACATGAATTATTGTCTGATATGTTTTTTTCTAGAAAAGAGAAGATATCGACCAGGAACAAGAGCACTTATGGAAATAAGACACTACCAAAAAACAACTCATCTTTTACTGAGAAAAGCTCCATTTATGAGAGTGGTAAGTTTGGTTTAGTCAGAAATTTTAGTGAAAATTATGATTTACCTTTAACCTAATGTCATTAATTTGCCAAAAAATTTTAATAATTTTGAAATGTTCATTCTTGACTACGTAATGAAAAAGAAAACAGAGAGGACATAAATTTTGGTTTCAGTCTACCCATCCTTAGATCCGCCTCTTTGCATGAGAATTTTATAAAATTTATATGATAAGACTATTGGTAATTTTTGTTGTTTTAAAAGGTTAGAGAAATAGCTGACAAGTTTTACTATGGGGAAGAATTAAGATGGCAAGTTCCAGCTTTAATGGCTCTTCAAGAGGTGGGAATTTATTTGAAGTGTCTCTGTACTACAAATTTTTCATAATTTGTGTTATGTCTGCAGTAGGTGCTAAATTTTCTGTCATGTTTTTATTATAAATATTTTTAGAATATAAGGATTAGTGAAAGATAAATATCCCTTTTTGTGTGTGTCAGTTACTATAAAATGTTATTAACACATTAATAGATATACACACTGTAGGAGATAAATTACCTCATTTTCAATAGACTTGTTTAAGAAATCTCTTATCTCATTAGTCTCGCTTGCGTAAGCAGCACAATTCATAATCTTTAAGCCATTTTCTTCGTATTTGGGACACAAAAGGGTGGTTGGGGTCGCAGGCATTCCTAACAGAGACCATGGAAACTGGGAATAAGAATCGTTGCGTAAAAGTAGAATCGCATGTGACAACCCCGTGAACAATGATGATACAACCATCTACAACAGTGATGAAAACTATGACATTTCTACACTACTCAGTCTTCGACGAGCTTCATTATTTTAAGATATCATGAAGAAACCTTGAAACTTTCGAGTCTTCCCTCTTAGCAACGTTTGGTGAGTTGATATTCATATTACTTTAACAATTTGTATATCTTGCACCAGATTTTTGAAGGAAAGACAAAGAAAAGTGAATCAGTAGTATGGGGAACGAATCAGTTATGCACTGCGGTTCTCATTTTCATTAATGTACAGCAATACCCAATTTCGCACAAAACATAGCCTAAATTTAGGTTTAAAACAGTAGATTGCCGATCACTGAAGCATTCAAAATAGCTCATGCACATAAAACGTGCCTATGTTTATCTTAAAGCTTCTGTTCCAAAAAATGTGTGTAGATGCTGGCCACATGAGTGAAAATGCTTTGAAGAGCTCTAACTGGAAAAATGCTATTTTAATTAATTAATGTTTTACATAATTGGTTGGTAATTGAAAGTGGTCATGTAAGAGAGGTAGTCCCACATGGAGGTTCTACTGTATAATGATAGTCACTTAGGATTAAATTGAAGGGCTCCATGAAAGAGTTATGTCCAGGATTGAACTCTGTCGCAAAAATTTGCTAGCAACTTTTTACAGCCATTTTAGCAAAAAATGATTCACAAGAAAATGCTGTTAGACACCTTCTTGCAAATATCACAAAATATCAAGAATATCAAACTTAGCAAAGTAGTTACTAGCAAATTATTGTGACAATATGCAATCCTGGATACAAATGTCTTAAAAAAACCTCCCTTCCAAAAAGAAAATGAGGGGGCATGGAGCCTGTCAATATTATTTATTAAAAAATACGATATTTAATATAGAGCGATTTTCGTATGACCTTGAAAAAAGGTTTCGGTAAGTGTTCGTTCTTTGTTTCATCAGCCAATGGATGAAAAGATCAAAACATGGCCTCTTCGTTTTCCCGTCAAAGAAACCCTAATATGGAGAAGGCATTGTTCGATTGGCCAATCGTGTTGTAGTATGACGTCAAAGCGAAGTATCGGTTGATTTCTAGAAAGTTCTCGGGCATGAAGTTTTTTCACCTGAGCAATCGCTTAACCAATGAAAAGCCAGGCGTGTTTGTCTGTCCGTTCGATAAACCAATCAAATCGCTCTATTTCCGTTCATTTGTCGTTTCTGTTTTGTTCGCGTGCTTTCATTTCAAGGTCATACGAAAATCGCTCTATTACTTGTTAGATTAGGAAAGTAACTCTTGTCAATTTTTTTCAGGCAGCAGAAGCATTTCTTGTGCGACTGTTTGAGGATGCGTACCATTCTGACATTATATTATAGTCACACCTTGGTTACAAATACACTGTCAACTTAAAATTGTAGTTACAGGTAGACTTGCAACCTCTGATTCTGTGCAGAACAAATACTTACCATATCCCTCAGAACAAAAGTGTCATTACATTTCTAGGTTATTTTATACCCTGGGTGCCAGAGTTTTTTTTTCTTATCTAATTCCCGACATTTTGCAGCAACAAGGCACAAGGTGCCAAGAAAAAGCTTTAACAAACTGTGA
Organism: Porites divaricata; assembly: GCA_038088405.1. Classification (NCBI taxonomy): domain Eukaryota; kingdom Metazoa; phylum Cnidaria; class Anthozoa; order Scleractinia; family Poritidae; genus Porites; species Porites divaricata. The sequence continues at coordinate 31,455,193 of JBBMOI010000003.1, read as the reverse complement.
GTGTGGTTAATCTCATCCTAGGTTTTTTAAAAACGGACCTCTGCAGCCAGATTATTATATTTCATAACATAATTCAAGAAATAAGGCGCACTCTGATTTGTTGAAAAAGGTTGCTTTTAGAGCATTAAACATGGAGCTAAAGCCAATAGTTTGTTTTGAAAGTTAGAAATTTATGCATGGGTAATTAAACCCATTGGCTCCTGGGAATTTTGCCAAAAAACCGCATTTTGAAGCTAGTCAAGCCATTTTCTGGGCAGAGCTAAAACTTACCACAAAGCTGTTTACAGGTCGTACACTTTGCAGTCTTCTGATACAGATGCAAAATATTAGCTTCTGAGATAGTTCTTGGGTTTTAAAGTGACACAGTAGTCTTGACTTTTTCTTCTCACTTTCTTTTCTACCCTCTTCTTTCGCTTTTGTGGCCTCATTGGTTCCTTCTTTTGCCTTTCTTTCCTCATTTTGTTCCCTTTTGCTGGGCATTTAGTAGGCTTCACTTTGGTGGGAAACGTTTTTTGGAAAGCTTTTAAGATCTTAGGATTAGATGAAAGGAAAGGTAGGTGGGTAGTGGAACAAGATTTTCCTGGGAATTTCCAGCTCAGCCTTACATGCATGGGTTTGGAGTACAGAATATAATCATCATTTTCTGTACTTCCATCTCAGTTTGATATTTATTCTCTCAAAAATGCCATGTTCATGGTCCCTTCTTCGGTGAAATAACAACGAATTTTCATCAGGTTTTATGCAAGACTAGTTACAAACCTTTAAAAATATTGGAGTGCCCCTGTTTTACTTCACTCACACTTATTACAAAGTTGAGTCAATGAATGGATTGTTTGACTGTTTTTGGTGTTTGTTGTCTTTTTCTCTTATTTATTTTTGTCTTTACAGTAACTTATGTGCACTACATGCCAAGCGAGTAACTGTTATGCCCAGAGATATGCAGCTTGCCAGACGAATCCGTGGACGCCATGATGGACTTGGATGAGGGCAACAGGCTTGTGGCTAATGCTGCAAGTGTTTTTGAGTCCAGATGTTTATATTCTTTTAGTCTTTCGATTGTTATATTTTTATGATGTAGATTATGAAACACACCATCTCTCCTCTTCTTAACCTGTGAACTTTCTTAATCACAGCTTTTTAGACCACTTTAAAGAGTCTCTGTTTTTGAATTAGTTAATTAGTTTATACAGTAGTAACTGTCTATCTGTTAAATATTTGTGACTGTAACTTCATGTCTTTACTATCAGAGGAAACATTTTATAAAACATGCATTCTCTACATGTACAGTTTGAAAGTATTTTTGTTGAAATAAATTCTTGAAGCTTGAATCAAATCTTTCATTCTCGTAGCTTCCAGTTAATACTACAGGTTATATATGTTTATATTTTCATGTGGCTAAATGTAATTTAGGCAAAGTTAAAGTGCAAGCCAATGCGGTCAGCGGTCTCCTCCTCAAGCGTACGTGATCTGAGGGGTGTCCGCAGGGGCCTTTTGCGTATCTTGTGACTTACGTTGCATCTCACGCTGGCATTTTTGAGCTGATCTTTGCGGATCTGTTGCTGAGCGAATCGTTGCGGATTCTGCCTTTTAATTGCAAGATATGTCTTGCTCTCGAAGCTCTCGAAGCACTCGTAACAGTCAAGATGCTGCCTTTTTCGCCACCAGTGCAACGGATAGTTCGTCCGCATCGGCGATTTCATCGCATTCTCCTGTTAGCTCTTCGCAACCCGTAGCTGGTTCCACGCAAAACGCATCAACCGCTGTTGCAGGTAACACTGCTCAACCGTCTCCTGAATTCCTTGCCGCTGTGGTTCAGGCTGTCAAAGCTTCGTTAGCCGCGGAGCAAGCGTCCGTTTCTCGCCCGGATCCGTCCGGGAATTCCAGCGTTCTTGACCACGCGACAGAGAGTTCCTCGTCGGCCATGCTTGGGGGCGTTCCCGGCCAGGATTTAAGTTCTCAAGCCTCGGCTTTGTGGACCGCAGGGACTGGATTTTCCACCCATTCTTCTTTGGCCCAGGTATCTGCGTCTCAAGGTAGGCCTGCCCTTGTTGTACCGTCATTTGTTCGCACTTTTGCGCCCCCGAATCCATCGCTCGTGTCGTCCTGCGCTATCACTGCCTCATCAGTTGCGTCTCAGGCTTGCCTCGCTATAAATAGTGTTTTCCCCTCTGTCTCGGCGCCGATTCTGCATCAGCCCTTTGTGGTTGGGCCGGGATTCTCACCAATTCCCGCAAAGCTGGTCGGCCAGATCGTGGCAGGAAAGTTCGTGGAGCTCAGCGACCTACTATCTTCGAACATTGTGCTTAGCGAACCCGAGCCACAATTGCTATTTGATGGCCGCTTAGTGTTGACGTCCACCCCCAAGAAAGCCAAACGACGTATCGAGGACATCGCGACTTGGATGGAGGCTTTCTCCGTTTATTCCCTAGTGCTGACTTCCCACTTTCCGAATCGGTGGAGAGACTTAAGCCAATATAAGCTGCTGATTCTTCGTATATATCAACAGTTCAGCAATCGAGTCTGGCTGGCATATGATCGAGCCTTTCGCGAGCATGCGGCGGCGACCAATCTGACCGATTGGTCCAACATGAACGTGCAGCTCTTCAATTTCCACGCTGCGGGCGCCTCTACGCGTGGGCGTGGCGAATTTGTGAATGAATCGGCTGAGCCTGCTGGAGCTGCTAGTTCGCAAATTGTCTGCAAATCGTGGAATAGGGGTCGTTGCTCTGCCCCTTATACCCAATGTCGTTTTTCGCATCGCTGTTCAAGCTGTTCTGGGTCTCATCGTGCCTCAGCCTGCCCTGGCGTGGCTTCCACAACATCTAAGGAGATTCCAAAAAGGAGATCCCCATCCCCAGCTTCTCCACGTGGCAGCAGCAAGTCCAGACGCACCTGAGGTGGTGCTTTCATTTTGCTAGCCTTTGCTCCTCGGCCTCATCGGTTTTTTTTTTTTTTTTTTTTCGGTTGTTACATGTTAGGAGTAGGGTTCGCCGTGGTTTCTTTGACCATTAAATCATGTTTCATTGTGTAGTTATTAGCTGTGTTTTCGTTTGTCTCTTACTTATGTTTGGGGGGGGGATTGTCCTGGTCCTTCCTCCTTTACCATCATGCCGTGGTCGCGGACCCCTAATCTGTGTCCCGCTTGGTTTTTTTTTTTTCTTTTTTTTTTTGTAGGGGGGGGAGGGGGGGCGTAGTATGGCTCTTGACCCCTCAAGTATGCTCTTGTTTCTCTCCTCCCTTTAGTTCCGCTCCCTCCAGTTTCCGCAGTCAGCCCATTGAAAGTGGAGCAGTTTTCCTGGGAGTTGAGGCATCACCCAAATCCTCAGCACGTGGCATTTTTTTGGAGGGGCTTCGCTTTGGTTTTAAACTAGGTTTTTCTCCGTCACAATCTCTCAAGCCTGCCAAAAGGAACAAACCTTCAGCCTATGAGCACCCCTCAGTAATCGATGAGTACTTGGCGACTGAAGTGTCCTTGGGGAGGGTTGCTGGCCCCTTTGCCTCCCCTCCTGTCCCTATTCTTCATGTTAGCAGTTTTGGGGTCATCCCAAAAAAGGGTCAACCGGGAAAGTGGCGTCTCTTTGTGGATCTCTCCTCCCCTGGAGGGGCTAGCGTGAATGATGGTATTAACCCTGATGAATTTACACTGCATTACATAACGGTAGATCAAGTTATTCGCATGGTATCACAGTTTGGTCAAGGAGCACTGATGGCCAAATTCGATGTTGAAGCCGCATATCGGAACATTGCCATTCACCCTTCAGACCGCTTTCTCTTGGGTATGAAATGGCGCAGCAAGTTTTACGTCGACTTAGCCCTTCCATTCGGTCTCCGTTCCGCCCCTTATATTTTTAATTGTATGGCAGAGCTAGTGGAGTGGATATTAGTTAACATCTATAAGGTCCCCGATTTGCTACATTATTTAGACGATTTTATAACGGCTGGCCCCCCTGACTCCCCTCAGTGCGCGCAGAACCTTAGTAACGCTTTACTAGTTTGTGCTCGTTTGGGCTTACCTCTTCACCCGGGCAAGTGCGTGGGGCCTACTCCAGTGCTAGCTGTCTTGGGCATCGAGTTAGATTCCCTTGCTCAGGTGGCACGTCTTCCGGATGAAAAGCTGCAGGCCTTGAAGGAGCTGATTCATTCATGGCTGCCTCGCAAATGGTGCTTCAGGCGCGAACTCGAGTCACTCATCGGCCATCTGCATCATGCGGCTAAAGTGGTATGGCCTGGCAGAACATTCCTCCGCCGTATGATCGACCTCTTAAAGTTGTTTCCGCAAGAAGGATCATCCCATTCGGTTAAACAAAGAATTCCACCTTGACCTGCAGTGGTGGGATCATCTCTTAGCTCAGTGGCATGGCGTCCGTTTTTGGTTGTACCCAGGACTGTCTCCCGCGGTTGACTTAGAAGTTGCATCTGATGCTGCTGGCTCCCTTGGTTTCGGGGCCTACTTCCAGGACTTCTGATTCGCAGGCCCCTGGGCTGTTTCTCAACAGCAGCAATCTATCGCCTACAAGGAACTCTTTCCTGTGGTGGTGGCAGCACATGTCTGGGGCGCGCAGTGGTGTAAAAAGCATGTCTTGTTTCGTTCAGACAATGAGGCCGTGGTCCACATGCTGAATTCGAGGACTTCAAAGATTCCATTCCTCATGCAACTCCTCCGCAATTTGTTACTCTCTGCAGCACGCTATAGCTTCTCCTTTTCCGCTCAACACATTCCCGGTGTCTTCAATCAAATTGCTGATGCTCTGTCTCGTTTCCGTTGGCAGGAATTTCGACAGTTGGCCCCAGGTGCTCAGCCAACCCCAACACCGATTCCTCCCCAGCTCCTGTTGGAATTGACCAGTTTTCTCTAGAACAGCAGTGTCACGCCTTCCTTATGCATGGCCTAGCCCCATCCACTCGCAAGACTTATGCAACCGCTCAAAGGAAGTTCTTCAACTTTTGTCTCCAGTTAGGCCAGCTTCATCCCTCTGGGTCGCCTTGTCCCGCTGATGAATGGACTCTGTGTCTCTTTGCTACTTTTCTGGCGAGATTCGTACACCATTTGACTATCAAGGTCTATTTGTCTGGCATCCGCGCGCTGCATGTTGAGCAGGGATTTCCAGATCCTCTACAGAACTGTCTGCGTTTGCAACGGGTCGTTCGCGGGATTAAACGATCTCAGGGTTCTTCGTCGCCTAATCGTCTGCCCATCACGGATAGCCACATGCTGTTAATCTGGAACTCCCTAAACAGCCACCTCCCGGATCATTGCATGTTTTGGGCAGCGTGCACACTGGGGTACTTTGGTTTCCTCCGTGCTGCCGAGTTTACAGTGCCCAATCTGGCCAGCTTCTCATCCTCAATTCACTTGACTGTGCAGGATATTGCTGTGGACGGAGCCTCATCCCCTTCTTGTATGCGTGTCACCATCAAGGCGTCGAAGACTGACCCTTTTCGTAAGGGGGCTGAGCTGCATATTGGTTTGGGCAGCCATCCGCTCTGTGCGGTGCAAGCTACGATGGCTTATCTCTCCGTTCGGGGAAGTGCTCCAGGGCCTCTTTTCATGCTTCAAGATGGCCGTCCTCTATCTCGTGTGCGACTCACCGATTGGCTTCGGCAAATCTTCTCCGCAGCCGGCTTATCTGGAAACTTTTCCAGTCACAGTTTCCGCATAGGCGCAGCAACGGTTGCTGCTCGTAATGGCGTTCCTGATCACCTCATTCAGTCTCTCGGACGGTGGTCAAGTAATGCCTACCAGTTGTACATAAGGACACCGGCTGAGGCCCTGGCATCCCTTTCTCAGAAACTGACGTAATTGGTTCGTCGCCCTCTCCACATGAAGAAAGCCAGTGGTGGATCCTTGGTACCAGCGAGGTATGTCTTACACTGGGGTTGGGGCTCACCCTTTAGATTCCGCGGTGCTTGGGGTTGTTGGGGTAGTTCGGAGGTCCCCTGGCCCCCTCCTGTTCGCGGGTTCCTCCTCTCTCCAAGCACCTTGGAGAGCTGCGTATTTTGGGTGGTTCCCGCTCGCAGGGTTGCCATGGATACCTCCTTGCTATGCCTGAGGCATTCAGGCTCCCGTCCAACCTTTAAGGCACCAGTTCCCAAGCTCATCTATTGGCGATGAGTTTAAATGTGGCTAAATGTAATTTAGGCAAAGTTAAAGTGCAAGCCAATGCGGTCAGCGGTCTCCTCCTCAAGTGTACGTGATCTGAGGGGTGTCCGCATGGGCCTTTTGCGTATCTTGTGACTTACGTTGCATCTCACGCTGGCATTTTTGAGCTGATCTTTGCGGATCTGTTGCTGAGCGAATCGTTGCGGATTCTGTCTCCCAGCCCGTCCCTCCCCTACTGTTCGTTGGTAAGTATTAGGTCAGGTGAGTATTTTCCACTGAATTCTTTCAGTGTGACGGTGCCCGTTGGCGGCTGCATGCAGGGGTGGTTCCCGCTCGCAGGGTTGCCATGGATACCTCCTTGCTATGCCTGAGGTGTTCAGGCTCCCGTCCAACCTTTAAGGCACCAGTTCCCAAGCTCATCTATTGGCGATGAGTTTAACTACCCGTTGTGCAAATACCAGACTGCAGGCAGTGCATATTTTCAGATAACCACCTTAATTTTGTGGCCCTCGTTAAGTCTTTTAACTTCTTGCTGTGGCGAGTGTGTATAAAATGCGAGCCAGCGAGTCATGCGAGCCATGCAGTTCATTGAAGAATCATTGAAAAAGACACCATAAAAATCGAAAACGGTAATACGGAAAAGGTTGTGACTAGAATGGATACCCCAAAGTCAGATTGTCATCTTCGCTCAACATACATGATAGGAGTCTTATAACTTAAAGTAGTAAACAAGAAAAGAAAGAAAACAGAAGAAAACAGTACTTGACTTGAACCCGTGTAATTTGATTTAGTAAAATCCAACTAGTGGTCTATTATCAATGCTGGGTTCTGATTGGTTGAGCTACTACTAGGCTATATGTTATAGTCCACTAGTAGCGAAAAGCGCCGGCTTTTTGGCGGCAAAAAAGGATTAAAGTCTAGCTTTAAGTAGCTAAAAATTTTTATTCCCCATATTTTTTACCAACTAGTTGGATTTTACTAAAACAATTATTCCTCTCGCCCTCATGGCCGCTGAGTCAATAGCCCATGAGGCCTTCGGCCTCATGGGCTATTGACTCAGAGCCCATTCGGGCTCGAGGAATAATTGTTAAATATAATCCACATCCGTATCCACTACACCATCAAGGGCTAACTGCCGAGACCGGTTAATTTTAACGTACTTTACATGGCGTTGATCATTACATTATTGATCACTGTATTTTACTTTCGCGCCTTTCTTCTCGATTTGGAATTGGTGGTACGGCATTAGAATGATTTCGGTCGTACTTGAGTGACCGCACTCAATTAGTGAATGTCAATGGTTCGACGTCCGAGCGTCATGTTCTGCAGTTTGGTGTACCCCAGGGATCTGTCCTTGGTCCGCTGCTATACTCCTTGTACACCTCTCCACTGAGTGACATCGCCAATAAACACTGGTTAAGCTTTCATTTTTATGCTGATGACACGCAGCTGTATATTACTTTTGAGACGTCATCCCTCAATGAGATGGAATTGAGCAAGAGTAAGTTGGAAGCCTGTGTACAAGAAATTGACACCTGGATGCTTTTGAATAAGTTAAAATTAAACAGAGAGAAAACTGAGCTTCTTTTGATATCATCTTTACACCGTGCTCGACCTCCTTTGTTACATCTTGATGTCTGTGATGAGAGAGTGCTGACTTCACCAAAAGCAGGCAACATTGGAGTTATTTTCGACGAATATTTGAGTATGGTTCCTCAGGTGACAGCAGTGTGTAAATCAGCATTCTATCATCTCCGTAAAATTAGCCTCATTCGTAAACATCTTACCTTCGATGCAGCCCAGCTTCTTGTTCACGCTCTCATTACATCGCTTGACTACTGTAATACGTTACTATATGGTTTACCCAAACACGTGACTAAACAGCTCCAACGTGTGCAGAACGCTGCTGCTCGAATTGTTTCTCTCTCACCCAAGTTCTGTCATATTACACCTGTTCTTGTGAGTCTCCACTGGCTCCCAATTGATCTCCGAATTGAATTTAAGATACTTATCATTACCTACAAGACTCTCCATGGCCTAGCGCCTGCTTACATTAAGGATCTCCTTGTCAGCTACATTCCGGGACGTTATCTAAGATCTGCAAAGAAAAATTTACTCGCCGTGCCTGGTTTCAAGCTAAATAGTTATGGCCACCGTGCTTTCTCTGTTGCTGCGCCGTTGCTTTGGAACAATCTGTCAATCTTCCACAACATGTTAGGGATGCAGAATCGCTAGACATTTTTAAAAGACAGCTGAAAACAGCTCTTTTTATGCTTGCTTTTTAAATTGATAACTTTATTGTAGTTATTTATTTTAATTATCTTTGAGCTTTTTACTTCTTTTAGCTTTTTTAATGTTTTATTGTAAATTTGGATGTTTAACCTTGTAAATAGCGCCTTTGGACCGTTGGGAAAAGGCGCTTTAGAAATGTTATTATTATTATTATTATTATTATTATTTTAAAACCGCGCTTAACCCTAATCACTGTACTTCGGTGCTAAACCCTGTATCCAACTCTTTTTCTTGCACGATTGTCTTCTACTTCTACTCTGATTTCCCCACTTTTTAAATTCGCATAGCGTAGAGTAGAGTATAGCGTTGTGTAATAAACATAAGGTGTCCAACCTGATTTTGAGGTATCCATTCTAGTCACCGGAAAACATTAACTGAACGCTAACCGTTGTAAATAAACAGCACTTAACCCTAGCCCTAAAATGAGTGCTTAACCCTAATCCGTAAAACGAAAGCTTAACCCTAATCAGTACAATGAGTGCTCAACCCCTCATTTGTAGTTTTTACTTGTGTTTCCTTTTTTTTACCGATGCCTCGCGTGACTCGCATGGCTCGCTGGCTCGCAGTTTGTCAAGACCCGCTGTGGCAATGGGCAGCAACCAAAAGAGGGACCCTCAAGCACTATTCTAAACAAAGCCGAAAAATAAACAGTTATTCCATGAGAGCACATTGGATTATGATGAGTTGGCTATAATCATCTCATATCCAACAAGTGCGATTGAATAATTAATCAATAAAACAATAATTGTTTTATTAAAAACGCCCACAAAATATCAAGAATTTTTCTCGACTTTATTTGTAAAAACAACCAATTTTCAGCTTGTTTTTAAGTTTGAGCAGGCACGTACACGGCTACCATACCTGGAGAGCAACATAATGGCTCATGTACCATGACGGGTAAGCCAATCAGAGCTCTAGAATTACATCCTTTCAAGAGAAAACATGACGGTATCTTCACATGTGAACTTCAACTGGAGAAGACCCCCGTTGCTATGGCTTCATGATGAATTGCACCTTTCCCAATAAAAATTTATTATATTAAAGTGAAATTACTTAGAATTTCATTGGAGTTAATATAAAAAATGGAACATTCTTAAATCAAAAGAATAATGCTCGGAGTTGTGAATGCAATTTATGCAATTGCGTAAGAAGCCTGAAAAAAATTCAGGACTTTACTGTAACGGGCCGAGGTTTGAACCAGCTCCCAACATCAGACCTGTATCGCGAGGTCAAGGCTTCAAATCCCATTGAAGTCCTGAATTTTTTTCAGGCTCCTTACGCAATTGCATAAATTGCGTTCACAACTGCGAGAATCATTCTTCATTTGATTTCATTTCCGCAGTTTTTATATTAGATTTATTTCATAAACGGCTATAACATTATTAAAATGGCCATTATACAAATCTTCTCTTCTTATGTTAAAAAAAATATATTTCACTTGTTTATCTCACTTACCGTGAAAAATTTATCAACACTCAAGGGAAATTTTGTATCTCCGTGCGACTTGTATGTGATGCTTTTGTCTGATAGCTGGGGGTGGCTGCCAAATCTCAGCATTTTTTTAACAGGGTGGACACTTAAAGTGGTAGGTTTGACTGTATTTCCAAGACACTAGTAGATTGGCTTTTCTGTGAGAAGACAAAAACCATGCATAGTTCAAGATAAATTACCAACTTTATTTAGTTCCACTAGGATCTGGCTCCTGTTTTCCTGTTTACACACAATTTAGTCACTGGATTACAGGTTTAATTCCAGCCAAAATGAGGGAATAGCATTATGATAATTATATTTGTAATAACCTGAAGTTGAAGGTCTGTTTAACTGCGAGAACTTTCTGAGTTGGTTTCCGCACCATTAAATTATGAAAATTTCTCATTTATCAGAAAATAATAAATTACGGTATGGCATATTTAGAAGTAGCTAACTGATTAAATGTCTGTATCAGCCTGGAGATATTTTTTTACATGTGCATAGTTCATACTAGCCTGCTAGCTTGCGGTATTGTGTAGTAGTCGAGTGACATTTAGCGGCGGAGCCGTTGTAATATAGCCGAAACTTTAATCTCACAATACCGCCAGCTGCGCAGGCTAAGTTCATACATGGATTGGTGGTCTTGTCAGAAATAGGGTTTTCATACCTTAAGTTTTTATGAACTTGAGATGGTTAATACACGACAAGTGTTTTGCTCCATCAAGGTTTCAATATAGAGGCTGGTGCCTTTTTATCATACTGGCTACAGGCATTACCAATAATTTCTGGACATTAAAGAACAACTATTTAGAATTTTTTGCTCCCTCTCATTTTCACTGGAAAATAAAGATTAATCTTTATAGAAAGGTAGCTCTAAGGCTTTGCCCCAAGCCATTTTATTTGATACTTTTTTTTTCTCTTTATAATGAACCAAGTAAACAAGCTTAAGCAATGCATCTCATTGTACAAATAATTGACATTTTGAATTATTATTTATTCTTGATAATATTTGTTATTCTTAGCAAACTGTGTCATGAGATACGATCACAACCAAATTATAAAGGTCAGACAATATTCCCAATAATTGGCATTTTATTATCAATATACAAAAATACAAGTGATTAACATACATTTTTGCAGTCTTTACTATTTTATATCTTGTAGATGTTGAAAGAATTACTATTTTTTAGTTGTTTTTTGGTGTTGCAGATGATGATTAAAAAATACCGTAAATGACCTAATAAACTCCTGGGGCGTCTATTTAATTTCAGGGGTCCAGGCAGGGGTTGTCAAGACAGAGGCATTTATTCCCATAACTGTAACAAGCTCAACAAAACCAATATGCCTTTGGCAAAAATATCAAGAGAGTTTTAAAATAGCGGAATATCCACTCCACAGGCCATCTAGAAATCCATGTCACTCTTTCAACTCCCAAAACCAATGTCAGAATCCTCGCTCAGGGTTATTGTATTGCCATGGTTAGTCTATCCTCACTTTAAATTTGACATTAAACAAGAACAAATACACAAACACCGTATCAAACAAACACCTGAATGAATTGCTCCTTTTGCTAATTCCTAATATTTTGGAGTAATAGACCTTTGTCATGCGGCAGCCATTTTGTCTAAGAAGATTTGAAAAGCTTTGTTTATGCATGGCTGGCTTCGTTCTCTATACCAGGCTAGCTGTGCATAAACAAAACTTTTTAAATCTCCTGACACAAAATGGCTGCATGCAGCCTGACAAAGGTCTATTCTCATAGGGGGTTGCTATAAGGAAATGGCATTTATTAGAATGGGGCATTTTCTACAAATTTAACAGTGTGGAGGGGGCATTTATTAGACAAGAGGTGTATATTTGGAAGTGGGCATTTATTAGGTCATTTACGGTAATGAGGAAAGTAATATTGTACAAATAATACATTGAAAAGAACACAGAATATATTAAAGGCCTCAAAGTCAAATTTTATTAGAAAGAAGTGTTGTTAAAAAGGTTTGGGCAAAAGCAAATTGAGCCCAACTTTTCCTAGCTACCGTCCTTTTCATCAACCATAGCTAAAGGCAATTTTAAAACTGGAAAATTGAGTGTCTATGCACATTTGGAAAGTTTGGGTGGTTGTTATTCTCCTATACATCAAAATAATAATGGTGACACCCCATTAAATATGTTAATCTTGTCACAAACTTTCTTTTTAAATTATGAAAAAAAAAAAAACACAAATGTAAGGCCTTTGACAAGTGCAGATATTTTGGGTCCATTTACTTCAAATAATGGATATTTAATATACAGCTATCAATACTAAGACACATTTTAATTACTTTGGTTAGAATGAATGTATTCATAAACACACTACATTGGTTCTTAAAATTACAACTAATGTCAGTTTATTATACCATATGATGATGCTGCCTTTTTGGCTTTAAATCTCTTGACAATAATATAAACAAGAGAGACAAAAATAAGAAGCAACGGAGCACCAAAGCCTACAATAATAATAATCAGCACCACTGGAGAAAGATGGTCTGTCAGTGGACGTCCATATCCTACAACCGCAGACCTAAATATATGTAAAAAAACAAAGAAGAATCAAATTACTGGAGCTGTGGAAAGAATGAAATCAATAGATGCATTGTCTGAATTTATTTTTTAACAAATTGACAACAATTTTCCATTGTCTACACTCTCATTATCCTACGGACGATGTCAATTTTCATAACCCAAGTGCAACCACAAGCTGCAGACAATGTTGAAATTTTGCCAACACCTTTGATCCTTAGGAGTGTAGAAAAGAGCAGTTAATAGTATGTCACTGTGTTTCATTTTAATAATAAAGTTCTTTAAAAATTAAATTCTGGTGAGATTTCTTGGAAAATTGCATGGATTCACATGAAGAAAAACAACTACAGGATCAATGCCCGATCTCCAGCTCATGGGCATGCAAAGACTATTATTTCACTTTTATTAGTCTCTTTGTTGTTTTGGTGATATAATCACCAAATGCATGTAAAAGATCAACATATTTTGCATAATGTATACACGACAATGTTTCTTGAAATATTCAGCAATTATTAGATTTATTTTAAATTTGAGCTGAAGAATTATGCAGATCTTGGATGGTGTTATCTGCCATTTTGCCTTGCTCTACCAAACGAACACAACCTTGTCCCCAGGCCTTTCTGTCCCTTTTCTGGTGACTCTTCTGTATTAGTGTATACCAAAAACAATGAAAAGCAATTTTTACACATTTTGATTGGCTTCCGTAACTCGGATTATCCTTGGCTATTCACTGTTTTGTGACCAGAGCCAAGATGGCATCTCATTTCGAGACATTTTCGGAAGACGCAATTTGTGTGATAAATTAAGATGTCGTACAAACAAATAACAAATAAGTGACGAACTTTGGCTTGTCGGCGTTCACTGGTAGGTAGAAAATTATTTTCATGATGAATTTGCAACAAAATTGTAAAATGCACTTGACAAAATCCTGGAAAAGTTTGCAAACTGTAAACAAAGTTCCTACTAAAGTGATGTTTTCAATTTACAAAAAAAAAACTTTTTTGGTCAATACTAATAAAAACAACTATCCCCCTCAGGGTGGGTGAACAGCGTATCAGAATATATCTACCAGTACTATTCACCTTCCCTTTGGAGCTGGATAGTTGTATACTATAAACATCATTTCCTGGATATCCCAAATGTCTTCCAAATTTGGTCAGCACTAGCTGGTTATGAAGAATTAGCCGTCAGTGGGATTTGAGCCAATCAGAAACAGAGAAATATTTTGAATAAATAATAATGTTATTTGCAGGCCTGCCATCAGAGAATTTAATGAAGAACACATGGCTAGGAATTTGTGAATTTTAATTACTGATGCACAGAATGGGAAAGAAACAACCAAACTAGTGCTAATTACTTGCTCCAATGTAGAATTTCAATAAATATTTTAGATTTCAGTTTAGATTTACTTTGTTGTCCACTGAACTAGGCAAATTTAGCTTCTTGGCACCCTGAAAAATGTGGTGCTTGTGTGTTTGTGAGAAGTTAAAAATGCAGGTTTGAGTGGTGAAATTGCAGGGACTGTAGTTGGGTTATCTGTCTGGAGCGAGCTCCTGAAGGTTTCTGTTAGTGAAGCTTCATTTACTTACCAACTGAGATAACGTTTGGCTTCTTTACCATCATACCATCCATCCTTCTGTTGTCCAAATGAGATGTTCATTCCATAAGACAGAAACTTATAGTTCTCTAAATGGTATGCTATGCTAAATGAAGAAGGCTGACATGGAGAATGTGGAAGAGAATCACAGTGTTTAGATATAAAATGGTGAAGATTCCTGTAATATGCATAAGAGGGAACTTGTTCCTCCAAACTTCTCTTCTTGTCTATATAGGCAACAGGCTTCCATGCACTGTATGCTGTACCACCAATGCCAGTACTATTGACAATAATGGTCTTGAAAACTGCAGGAGTAAATTCATCATCTATAGATTTTTCAGCTTTAACACATGTAGTACTTTCACTTTGACTTGATGTTAGTGAGTATAGTTCAAATATAAAACGAGTTTTTCCTGTCTTGTTAAGCTTTGTCAAGTTATTTAGTGTTAGGGTAAACACTGTAGAGTTGCTGGAGGACTGTTGGCGTGGTAGGATGGACTCCCGCTCTTGGTGAAAAGATGCATTGCACTGCACAGAACACAATGAAAGAGTTTTACCAACTTCTTACTAATACTGTACAATGAATTTTACTTTGTGAACCTTAAATGTGCATGCTGATAGATTCAGTACTGGGGGATAACAAACAAATCACACAACAAATTACAAACATTAATTTTTATAATATAATACATAGAGTGCCTGCTCTTTGAGCATTGAAAAACCATTTAAAGCAGCCACGTAATACTCTATTTATTACATAAACAGCAATAAAATACTGAACCATCTTACTTTGCATTTCACTTCTGATCAATACTTTTTTGCTACAAAAGGCACAATTTATCGTGAAGCGATGGCATTTTTTGCCAAAGATCAGCCTCTCGAAGATGCCAGGCTGCGAGGCAGCAGCCTAATAGAGTAGTACGCGACTGTTCCAGGGGCAGAAAAAATCTCGAATTGATGTAACATAATAGTAATGTAAGGTAACAAAGAAAAAAGAACAAAGAACAAAGAATGTATTGTTTTCGAGGGAATACGTGATACAGAACAGAGAATCCACGAGCTGTTTGCCTGCTTGTGAGTCCCATGTCCATACTGTCTTCAACTAAATCATTGGGTGAAAAAATTTATTTGCACCATACGGGTATGGCTGCACATTCGCGCAGGAATTTTTTATTGCCTGAATAAGAGCCTACAGTTAATTTTGAAATCAGTGCAGCCTACAGATTACTTTAGTTATCTGCTAGCAGATACATGTAACTGACTGGACAATAGAAGGAAGGATTGCATTCGAATGAAAGCAAAACAGGGAAAAAAATAATGTGGATTTCAAGACTAACCTGAAATGTAACTTCTCCTCCCAACATACTTGCTTTAAATGTTGTTATATTGTTTTCATGGTCAATTACCGGTTTTTCCCAATTCAGTTTATGAAATGGATGTTTCACAATAGTGTCGAATTTGATTTCAGACTGAGTATAAAAAAGTACATCCTTTGGATCCTGGAATTCATAGATTGCAGGAATAAAAAGTGCTGTAATGTAATCACTCTGCTCAGTGAAACGTATTCCACCTGTTAAGTTTCCATTCATAAGAACTTTTTTCCAGTCCACGGTGACATTCACTCCAGTTTTCTCAAAGTAGGCCATGACAATTGTTGGTGAGTAAATGACAGACCAAAGGTAATGAATAGCACTTCTTTTGTCAAGACTCTCTGCTACAACATGAATTATACTGTAATGTTTATGCTGACAATCACTGTAATTGCGAGGGTCACAGGAAAACTCCACAATGCTAATCTGAAAAAGATTAAAAAGAAGCAATGATTCCAATGTATAGTCACCAATGTTAATTCAAGCAGGTGCTTGAACCTCCTCAGAATAGTTTACAAAAATACAGAGGTATCTAGTCAAGAAAATGGCCTTAAATATTGGAAGACAAGTGTACAATTATCATACAATGAACAGCCTACCCTTGGTTCCAGAGACTTTTTGCACACAGTTTCTGGTTTTGGTCAACTCTTTATAGTAACCCACATGCAATGCCTAGAGACCAGAGTGTTATTTCTTTGATATCGAGAACCCAATCCAGGTTTAAATCAATTTAGTTTAGATTTTGGAATGAAGGCTGATTGGCTTTTAATGACCACCTCAGGGATTTTTTCTAACAGATGCTCCAACTGGTTGACAAGAATAGAATACTGCTAAAGAAATATTTCAAACTTTGTTGCCGACATAACAGTAATTTGCAATAAAGGAAGTATTTGTAATGCTGGAAGTTTTGCAACAATTCCAAATGAATACATTTAAGGAAAACAAATTTTTGACAGGGTCAAGAAGTTAAGTGTGAGGCAAACAACTGATGTGTTTGATTCTACCAGCCCACAGACGTTCTGTTGGTCTTGCAAATTAACTGGCCCTTGAAAATCATTATTGATTTTCATGTGTTGATAACATCTTCACCCTCAGCAACCACTGAATAATACTGACTTATCTTAATTGTGTAAATTACCTTCCCAGTTATAGCTATCGCTTAGTGCCAACAAGCAAAGATTTCACCTATACGTGTGTGCTGTTGAATTTGTTTAGAAATTCATGAAATACAGTAATTGATGAGAAATAGATTGAACTTAATTTGATTGCATTGAAAAAAGTGCAAACTTAAAGCAAGGGGCGCACATACACCAACCCATGGCCAGGCCAGTACTTTACGCATGCTCACAGCCATATCACGTGGGCAGTATCAGTCACAGACAGCTGTTTTGCCCTTATTGGGGTTCACCAGCATAGTAAAGCCGTTGGGTTAATGAACAGGGTAAACCCGCCTCTTTATCCCTTACTACTGAGGTGAGTGCAAAGCAGACAATCAAGCACCAGCTCCACACATCACATGTGGGAGTTGTTGGCTGGGAACCACACAGCAGTTCTACCACGACATGCGCGGTGAAGGTGGATCACAAGTTACCAGTAAATTAGAGCAAGGGGCACACATACACCGACCCACGGTCTGGCCATTACCTTACGCATGCGCACAGCCATATCATGCAGGCAGTGGCAGCCATGGACAGCTGTTTTGACCTTATTAAGTCTCATCAGCATGGCATAGCCATCAGTCAGTGACCGAGAAAAAGTCATGTATAAAAGACCTTTTCCTGCCGAAGCGAGTCCTTTAAAGGAACAGTATCCTGTTACTGCGCATGCACCAAACTTTGATTTTTAGACAGGATAGTTGCGAGTAAAGCTGCCAAGCCTCCATTTTCACCCCTGTATCTGTAACGCAATGACATTTGATATGCAGTGGCATTATGTAATCGGTATACCGCGTGCCTTAATTTTATTTACCGCTGTAAAAGTAAAACCGTTCAGTTTCTTCCATCGACTACAGTGAAAATAGGATAGTTATTAAAGTCCGTTAGAGCTAGAGAGCAGAAAAAGTTGTGTGCTACGTTAGTTTCTATTTTCTCACCGTCTACCATCAATCATGGTCTACCATTCTGCAACAGTAAGAAATATAATATATCATTATATTTTATCTGAGACGATGGTAGACCGTGTAGACCGTGTAGACCGTTGACGCATGTAAATTCCTGACGTTGCTATGCTGGAAAATTACTATTCTTGGGGACAGTGACTTCTTTTTTGCAAAGAAATACATTTCGCTACCAAGTATAGAATACAAAGGAACGTTATATGCAAACTCTCGCGGCGATGTTACTGAAATAAGCGCGTGAATTTTCACGTTATCTGTGATCACTAGTCACACTCGGGCTTCAAAAGCGAAACAAAGTTGTAAGACAAACAAACTTGTGTTAAGTAAAGTAAAGTCCACAACAGCTACTTTTTAGGGTAACTTTTCTTTCCTGTAAATGGCAGGCGATAAAAGAGGGAACATTTCCACGTACTTGTCCGATACAGCAACAAGAAGCTCTCTCCTTTACCTAGCGGGACATCTTAGGTCACTTTCCTTTCATAAATAAACGTCTTTTTCCCGAGTTTGAAGAAAATATATCATTTTTGGCATCTTTGTAGCATGTTAGGGCAAAAAACCCTTTTCGATACAGCTTACTCAAGACGGTGTGGTATCTTTTACCACATAAACAAAAGTGGAAAAACGACCATTTTTGTCTCGCCATTTTAAAACATGCAAACCTAGGGAAATGAAATACTGTTTGTTATAACCACCTCCTTAGGTGCAAAAAGTGCACAACCTTTCTCCCTGTTTAATAATCAGGCATTACGGCTAGAGAGGTATGAAGGACTCAGACAACCAGTTGCAAGAATGTTGAGACACTCTCACAAAAACACAACCTTTCTTGCTTCAAATCGCAACTAGTCACAGGTCTGTGAGGTAAAATACTGACCTCCCTCCTCCCTCCCATTCAAAGTTGTTCCTCCAAGTTTTGAGCATGATTTTGTATTGCTGGCAACTTTGATAAGGGGTGGAGGGGGATCAAAAGTGCAAGATCATGGACAGGCCATTTTAGCCAAAATACGGTGCAGTGTCTCAAGTACTTTTGCAACTGGTTGTAGCTTCCATACAAGCTCAGGTAATGGCGAAAGGAATACACAGAAATGAAACAGCAACAATAAAGATTGTAAGAAAGGAACCATTGAGACATTGATGTGACTAAGGAGATCTTGTGGAATTAGCCTTTGTGAAGCAGAATGTTTTGCAATGACGCGTTAGTAAACTTTTCAAACAAACAGGTGCTACATGTTTAGAAAAACTAGTGCCATGAAATCATAATACAATTTTTGACTAACCTTTACGATGATTCATAGCATCGAGATTGCATTTTTGTTTATGTCTTTCAAACGTTTGAGGCTAGAACACGAGCAAATCAGGCAAATATTTCTGGACTTAGAACAATTTATTGACCTCTGCCGCAAGCCAAATTTTAAATAAGACAAAAGGCTTTGAAAGTCTAAAATATTACTTGAGAATGTAAACAACAAATCAACGTCTGCGGTGCAGTCCGGAAGGAAATCTTGTTGAATCAATGTGACAGTTCTATTGTCTTTTGAAGAGAAAACAGGTGACGCTAGCATGTGCGCATAATCGGGACACTGTCCCTTTAAGTGCCACCTCCATACAACACATATGGGAGCTGTTGGCTGGGAACTGCAAGGCAGTTCTCCCACAACATGCGCGGGGAAGGCGGATCATGGGTTTGGTGTATGTGTGGCCCTTGCTTTAACTTGTCTTTTGAAAATAGTGAACTAAACTGTTCTACTGTATAAAGAATTTGAAATCCCGACTTTACGCAGCAAATTTTTCGAGATATTGAAGTTCGTGTTTTTGTCCATAGCGCACAAGTCATTTTGCACAAAATTTAGTGGTCTTATAAGCAAACGTTGGCAATTATTTTAATGACAAGGACATTGAGGTTTGGAAAGCTCTATTCTGGAAGGCTCCCCATGACGAGAGGAAAATCTGGTCAAATAATCCAAGAAAAGAGTTTAAAAATAAAGGCACTGATGCTGCTGTTTGAGTGTGAGGCCTGGACTATACTGGCACCATTGCTAAGACAAACTCTCTTGATGGATGCTACACCAGAATGCTGTGGATGGGTTGAATATTCCTCGTTCTATAAGCCAAGTACGTGACAAAATATAAACCTCGACTGAACTAACTTGTATAGAAGCGACTTGTATCGAAACGACCGGTCCCGTACAGAATGTTAGTTGGGAATAACATATGACTAACAAAGTATGGACATGTTCCTATTCTCAAAACGTCCATGATCTCCAAGAAGGCAAAAAAGGAAACATCTCAGGGTCATCTACCACTGGCAGGTCTCCTGTACTGCCACAGCAAATACTACGTAGTAGTTTGTAGTATGGGAATCAACACATGGCACAAGTAGTGATCAATTTAATGCAATTTTATACAAACAAGACACTGACAAGATACCACACGCAAGTATTTTGTACTGCATAAGCGGGTTGGTTTTAACTCCGATATAGTTCACCGAAAAAAAAACCCTTCAGTAAGTTTAAGTACATATCTACTATGTCTTACCTTCCTTTCTTGGTTGTCGTTTGAGGAAAATATCGCTGATGATAAGCAAAAACATCCAACCAACAATATAATCCTTACAGCGGCTCTGCAGTCCGCCATTTTGATTTCCGCAACAAGGTTGTCATGTGACTGTCATCTATTCTTGGGTTTCACCCACGTGACCAATTAGCTTAGCAACGGTTACTATCCGCCATCTTGGTGCCCCTCAAGCGTAAACAAACCGTATTCAAAGAAGAGTTCATGTGGGAAAGTAGGGATGGTTTTATGTGTTGTGTTCGGCTGTTCGAGCAAAAGTGGAAAGCATAAAGGCATAGGATTTTTTCGTATACCCAAAGTTATTACAAATCAAGGAGAAGAACATGAGGAACTCACGGCTAGAAGGAGAAACGAGTGGATTTCTGCGGTTAGTCGCGGCGACGCTACAAACAAGAGAGTGCTGGAGAGTGAACGAGTTTGTAGCAAACACTTTGTCTTCGGAGAGCCAGCACCAGATTGGGATCAATTTCATGTTGATTGGGTTCCAACTGTCGCCCTTGGGAAGAAGAAATACGTAGAAAAAGATCACGAAAGTCCAGCCGAAAGAGCTTTGAGAGCGAAGAAAAGGAGACAACAAGCGATCGAGTGAGCCGAGCTCGAAGCCGCCGAGAAGAAGAAACGTGTGCACGAAAGCGGTGTTCCAATCGCAAAAGTAGATTTCAGCGAGCCAACGTCTACAGGTTGTGAACTCGAACAGCATTCAGAGGGATTAGCGAGTGTAGCTCTAGAATTGGACGATGTTTACGAATTGGACGAAAACACAACACCAGAAAACCCACTACAAACGGATTTGAACACTGATTCTGTCGAAACAAGACAACACACAGCAAGTCCAGTTTGGAAAGAAGCTACAACCAGCGATTCTAGTTGTCAGACCGATGAGTTTGAATATATGTTCTTCAGAAAAGGATATCAAGCGCCAACAAGAGATTTCTTTGACTCTGACAGTAAAGTGCTGTTTTACACGGGACTGCCATCCCTCGAAATTCTGATGGTTGTCTTTGAGCATGTTTCACCATACGTCACCCGCAAGACTCTATCGTTAGATAGGTTCCAAGAATTTGTGATTGTGTTAATGAAACTTCGATTGAACATGCCACTTCAGGACCTTGCTTACCGCTTCAAAGTTTCTCATTCTACTGTATCACGGATTTTTTCTTCCTGGCTAGTGGTTATGGACACAAGGCTATTTCCTATAATTTCATGGCCCGAGAGGGAGCAATTGTGGAGGACTATGCCACAATGTTTTATGTATTCCTTTGGAAAAAAGGTCACCGTGGTAATTGATTGCTTCGAGGTGTTTATTGAGAAGCCAACTAACCTTTTAGCCAGGGCACAAACATTTTCCAGTTATAAAAATCACAACACCATCAAGCTACTTGCTGGTATAACACCTCAGGGGACTGATACAAGGTTATCAGATTGGTTTATTTTACTTCAATTGTTTTCTTGCAAAATACATGTAATGTAAAGTGTTAAATGAAACATACCTCCATTTTGATTTAGCTATATGAGAAACATATTTGGGTAGAAACATGTAAGAGATTCTTTTAGTGACCTGTTGCTAAATATTCATTTGCATGAGCACAATCAAAACAAAAGAGAAATGTACGGTATGCTTCAACCATTATCTATTTCTGGTGATATAGATTTGCTTAGAAAAAAATTGCTGTGATATCCCATTCTGGGTTATTCAAGAAAATCTAAAAAAATCTAGATTTATACTCCCATAAAGCAATTCTAAATATTAGGAGTCCCAATTTTTGCTTTCTATCTTAAGAACAATATATAATAGCTTATATTTTTATAATAATAGGAACATACTGTATGAAGATATAGAGGCTTGTATCTCTTTTTGGGTTGAATGTTATCATTATGACACCATTGAGAAAGGCAAAGTGTTTAGCCTTTCATTGCGAGAAACCTTTTACTTTCAATAATATTTGTCAACCATTACATCTAGGATAATAAAAATTTCATCAAAGCACATGCTCAAAAAATGTGTCTGAATACTGCCATTTTTATGAATTGCAAATTATGCCAAAAGATAGTCATGTAAAATTGCTCTAAGTTGAAGGAAACAAACTGATGTTTTTATTCCTCAGACAAGCTGCCAGGTGAGGTCTCATGGTTGGAACATCAAAATTTACATGACTAGGGTCAATTCCAAAGACCAGACAAGCAGCAAATGCGATAGCAAAAATACCACAATCGCTACCATTACTTTGCTGCTGAACTGAAGCAGGTACTAGGGACAATAATCTACCTCCCAGTAAATCATTAGTCTGTTGCTCAATTTCCTGAGTGATAGCATCATTGTAAAGGCTGTCATAAAGTTTCACATGTCCCGGAGGGCACCCGATAGAGCTCACACATACCCAATGGCTATTGCCAGTGTGAAGGATTTGTACAAATTCCCCAGACACAATGTTAAAGTTACGGACAGGTCCAAGAGTTGGTCGCTGGAACCCTTCAATGTTCAGGTTTTCATTATGCGACAGAATGTGAGCTTGTTGTATGATGTCACAATCCAGCCATCCAAGTGGGTTGCATATCAGATCAAAATGATCTTGTGTTAGAGTTGCAAGAGGTCCTGTCTTGTTCTGATTTCCCTGACCAGTTGTAACAACAGTAACATCATCATCATCATCTTCAGAAGAAGAACAAGTGGTAGGTGTTGAAGTAGAAGGAGGGGCTACATTGGTCTTGTTCTGATTTGAGTGGCTTTCACTTTGCAGATACAAATAGTATCACACAAAGAAGCTTGAGTAGAAACAGCTGAGACTGATGCTTTGCCTTTCGCCTTGCCTGTGGTTTGCTTCCTGGAATATCTCTTGAATTGCTGTAATCTTGAGCAGTGAGGACAGTACCACTTTTTAGGGATTGTGATATTAGTAAGAGACAGGCATGATGGGTGAAACTTGCCATATGGACAATTCTCATTACTGCATGAAATTGTTTCCCCATCAGGCACAGTTCTACAGAAACATATGCTACCATCATCAGGCCCCTTCACTTCTACTATGCACCTTCTTGAGTGCCAGCGACCTAAAACTTCAGGAAGTACACAAATTCTCCAGAAGGCCTTGAGTTTTGGAAGTACTGTATTCCAATGCTGGACATCAGGTAAAATTCTCTCCATTACAAAGTGGCCATTGCCCTTGTTGTCAATAGCATAAACAATAAAGTCATTATGCCTCCTCTCTTTCAGAGTGAATAACTGCTGTTGAACTTGAAAATAATAATTATGTGACCTCTTAAGTTTGAAACCTCCACCATCTGTAGTAACTAGACAGGAGGTCCTTAGAGCAGCATAATTCTCAAAATTGGCATCTTGGGCACAAAGAGGGCATTTCACTTCCCCACACCCCAATCCACAGCAATCACAAGAAGTGAGGAAATCTGGAGTGGCATGTAGAAATGGGTATTCCTGATTGATAAACAATCCACATTTCTTCACCTGAAAGTTGGTATGACTCTTTTTCATGACCGTTTCATAGGCCTGAATGGCAGCATCCTCATGTTTGCAGCCATGTTTGACTGCAGTGGTGTTCAGTTTGTACAGACTAGGATAGCAAATCGTTTTAATAAAGCTCTGCGAAGGAAGTGAAAGGTTTGTGTGTAAAACAGCACCACTGATGGAAGCGCCAATTCTTCCAGCACGATGCTTAAAAAAGGCCGTACCTTTAGACTGTGCCCTGGTGGTTTCCTCGACCAGCTTGATTTGATCTGCCGAAATGTTTAGCTGTACTTGAATGCATTTCGCCAACAGTTCCGAATAGCCAAGGTTCAAATTATCCGTCTGAAATAGCTCTGAAACTACCGGAACAGAGCGGCTTTGGTCGATAAATTGGTCAGCGAAAGGATCGATTAAACTTAAGGCTGCTGCTTTAATTTTGCACTGGTTGAGTTTGGCATAAAGCTGATCCATTTTCTCTTTCGAAGGCGGCGATGCGCGCTGCATGCGCTGAGGCGCTGATGCGCCGGCCGATGCAGTCCCAGAACTCGGGGCTTGCGGCTGTTGAAGATCCTCGATTTTCTGGTCGAGCTTTTCTTTGAGCTTCTTAGCCGATGAAAAATCGAAGTCCTTAGCCCTCGCATACGGCACTTCATTGACATATGTCGGCAAAATCCACGAACATTTTACCTGTGTGCAAGCGAGCTTGCCATGAATTCGTGTAGTTGCCTCTAAATAAAATAACACACTCGCGATATGTGAACATGACTCAGCCAGTCCAGCTTTGCATCCGAAGCAATGGGCTGTCAAAATAGTCCCATCGTTTTCGGAAATGACCCAAATGTTCACTGAAGGATCATTCATACGCTGGGAATGCCGAACACGAGCCCTCACGACATACTTGCCGGCGATTACTTTGCCTACAACTGAAGTTACAAATCCCGAAACCATTTGATTAAACGCCTCCAGACTCTTGAATGCCTTGAACTGCTTGTTGGTGTAGAAACTGGTCTCAAGAACGAGGTAACTCAGCAAGTCCGAGACTTCCACAGGAGGCAAGCATTCTGGGCTGAACTGCTCGGCTGGTATGGTTGCGGGGTCAACACCGATGACCGAGATCTTTTGCGAATATCTTTCTTTTACTCGACCCTCTATGCTTTTAGCATACTCAGAGAGCACTGGGATACCTTTAGATGAATGCCCGGTACACTTATCGGTTTTTTCTTCCTGGTTATTCATATAATTGGCGAAATAATAGAGCGATAATATAGAAGCGTCACTGTACAAATGGACTATTATTAGCATAAATTTGACACGCGAGGGACACCAACATGGCGGACACAGACTTGAGCAAAGCCTGTGACGTCACGTGAAACCCAAGAATTACCCGCAAAGACCGTGGGTTAGTTTTGCCATGGATGCAGGGCATGGATGACATGGATGAGATACATACATACATATTCTATATCCTTGCGGTGAATGGATTTCAAAAAGCGCTCTACTCTTAGAGGAGCATAGTATATTCATTAAATGTAGTTCAGGACTTCAGGAGTGATTCATCGTTTTATTGCTACAGGCTTGTTTCGTATGGTCAACAAGTGACCACACTCATCAGACATACATATATTTTTGATGAGGCAGGTCAGAGTCTGGCAACCCAAAGGGCTGGTGTGGACCTGCCATAAAATATATACCTAAAACTAAAATCTAAAATTATCAGAAATGCATCCTTAGGATTCAAGAACTACCGGTACTAAAAGATAATCTAAGATGACTTAAAATTTACATTTCTATTATAATTAAGTATAAAAAAGAGTGTTTTAAAAATATAAAAATGCACTATCCTTAGATTTAATAAGGCACGCCTCTTTCTCGAACTG
Organism: Porites divaricata; assembly: GCA_038088405.1. Taxonomy (NCBI): domain Eukaryota; kingdom Metazoa; phylum Cnidaria; class Anthozoa; order Scleractinia; family Poritidae; genus Porites; species Porites divaricata. The sequence goes on along the minus strand of JBBMOI010000003.1, from coordinate 31,429,787 downwards.
TATTTGGTCCAATATTTTTGAGGCTAGTTTAAGTTTTTCTTTAAAAAGCTGAAGAGAAGTAACGTTTCTTATGAATTTTGGGATGGAATTCCACACTATAGGGCATCTATACCTTATGCTATTTCTTCCTAGTTCACTATGATAACGTACTAGCGAAAAGTCGTTCGAGCGCCTTAATTTCCTTCGTGTTTTAGATAGTACTTAGTTGTTTTGGTTTTGGAATAACATCGACATTTTTAGCCGGTGAAACCGCGGAGTTGGTAGGTGTGCTTGATTGCTGTCAGTTGGTATCGACATTTCTAAGCAGAGTCCCAGTCCACTGCATCACACCTTTTTGCTCGGACGCGCTCGTTTCACTCACCGCCCAACCTTCATCCGCCCTGGTGGGTATCCTACGTGCGTCCGTACCGTCGACGCACGCGCGCGATGCCGGTCCGGCGCGTTTTTCTAAACTTTTTACTGCACGATTGCACTACTACCTGGCCATTATTGTCTTTCACCAACAAGAGAAGAACAAATGACACAAACAGCCCCGTGATAAGTAAACTGATAAAGCTGTCGGTTGTCCACTGACAAGTCAGACATGTGCCGCCCAATAGGTAGCCTGCGGGAACAGACGTTTTTTCGGCGGGTGAAACCGAAAAAAAGCGTCTGCTCCCCCGGCTACCCGACAGAGTAAGGTTTTCGCCCCTTGTTGGCATTGCGTTCCTAGCCTGGTGTGATCCTTGATAGGGTACCTAAATTTCAGCTAAGAGACCTAAGATTCATGTGCGTAAATGCGCAGATGCACAACAAACAAATGATCTGTTAAAACTGAACTAACTTTTCCTTAGAGTATCGTGATTGCGATTAAATTGAGGTCTGTACATTACCATTACATTTCATCTTTTTTATTCCTCCTTGAAAAGGGTGTCATTATTCGGGTTTGGGCCATGACCAGGTAGTCAGTTTTCATTTATAATGCACTGCCGGCACACACCGACCAGAAATTATGGTAGCACCTTCCCCCGGGTCTGCCATTGTCTAGCGTAGAAATAATTCCTTTTTTCTTTTACTTTCTTTTTCGGTTTTTCGGGTTTTTTTCTTATTACAGAGGGGAGAGTAGCTACTAGTATGGCAAGCGATCCATGTTGATTAAAAAAAAACCGTGAGGGTTATACTAACGGTTAGGGCGAAAATGGCATTTCTTTCCTTAAAAATAAGGTTTGAACTGTTGTTAAGAACTTCCCCCTTTAAAGTGAGACCCACAAAACCGCTTATAATAGCTACCAAAGTATAGACCGTGAATCTTAACGTCAGGCGTAACATAGTCTACTACACAGCCGTTTTTAGTGTCGTCACGCAACGTTCCTCCCCACTAACGACACTAAAAACGGCTGAGTAGCAGACTAGACGTAACAGATTTGACTGACCTTCAGCACGCTCATAAACCAGAAATGTTGCATGGCTGATGCCACCACTGGTTTCCCCATCAAAGCGATGGTGCCGGTTGGGAAATGTCACCTGGTTTATCAGGCCACTGATGTTAGGGTTTATATAACTGGCCCCAGGATATCACTAGTCAGCCTCCTAGGCAAAGGGTGGGGCCGAAATCATCCTTACTTCAGCCACACCACAAGCAGCACATCACCTCACACTTGATGGAAAGTTATTGTCCAGAGGATTCGGCGAGGTGAGCGGCCAGGAATCAATTAACTTACCCTTTAGCTCTTTTACCGTAATAATCTACAGATCTTTAAAATTTTACTTCGATCTCTTTCAAACAGGGCAGCACTAAAACACGGAATCCGGAATCCGGAAACGGAAACGGAAACGGAATCACGGAAACGGAATACGGAATCCGTGAAAGAAGGCTCCAAGCGATCGATTTGTAAAAAAATATGTTTGCAATGACAATAAAATAAATAAACAGATTTAAAAAAATGAATAAATTACTTGGGCAGAGGAGACTGCTGCGTGACTAGAGGAGTCGATTCCAGTGAAAAGACTCTTCATACCACTTCTGGCAATGAATGCAAATTCTCATGGGACAGCAAAACGAGGAGAAAAAACATCACTGACAATAACTAGTTCCTTTAGAAAGAGGTAGCTTATATGGAGACAAACTTCGTTCAGCCTTCTCACTTCCAAATATAGCCAAAACCAAATTTTAACCAAATGTCACAATTTCATTTTCTCAAATTCTGAAAAACAAATTGCACCGTGTGTAAGTACAGGCAGGGAGCTTGCATTTGAATGTTCACATCAAAGGATTTCGTCTCCGGACTCAAAAGGTAGAGTCACCTTACAAAACTCTATCAAGAACTGACTCTGGCAGTGAAAGGTTTAAGTCGACAAAGGCGTCGTTCATATAGCTGTAAGGCGTCGTCGTCCAGTTTTTCCTGGGTGTCTTTTCTGGGTTGTCTTTAACAGCGTTCAGTTTTATTTATCAAGACAAGTTGCTCAAGAGAACCATGGTATATTGGAGTCCATAGAGAATAGAGAACTGTGCATGCATTTGTTGATTCCACAACTGATTACATCAAAATAATGCGCCATGTTTAATAAGCCTCGTCAACAAAAATACGGACGTCAACGCAAACTCAATTACACCAGTATTCCATCAGCATTCAGCTTGGCGAAAAATTAAAGTTGAATTTATGTCTAAAACACACAATAACAAGACACGAGAGACAATAACAAGAATATATTTAATGGGACTGCCAAGAAAACTAAAACAAATTCTCTTTGGATTTTACTAAATTATGCAATGTGAAATTCTTTAATTTTCTATCATTGATATTTGATTCCGTTTTCGTGATTCCGTTTCCGTTTCCGGATTCCATGTTTTAGTGCTGCCCTTCAAACATAACAGCTGTACATAATGCCGGGCTGTCTGTGATACTGGAAACTGAACTCAAACATATTGATACCTTTCAAGAACCAACCGCTGAGTATTCTGTAAACGATTCAGTTAAGTACCAGTAGTTTTTCTCCTCACTAAGTTTCACATTGTTTCGCAAGGAGCTGCCTTATAAATCGTATATTTGCCATAGTAAAAACTTGAATAGCTGTGCGTTAACCCATCGTCAGAGCAAATAAAAGGTAATGAAATGTGTGTGGTTTATATATCAGATGGCAGGAACATAACTTGAAAATTAAGAACAAATTACTTGACTGAAAACCATTCTTTCAATACGTGGCAATGTAAAATACTGATAACGATACTCAACGATAATCTTTTGTTCCAGACTTTTAAGGTTCCCTGAGTTTGGGGAAAGACCTCTTGTTGCCATGTGTTGACTGTAATTCGTATCAGCATTAGAATTATTGTGTATGTCTCTTTACACACAAGCCAGAGTTTGACAGAATGAGCAGGGGTAACCAAAGTAAATTGAGCTTATTGCCTCCCGGTGGTGCTCTATCTCTCAAGGGGGGGGGGGGGGGGGGGTGGTGGGGAGGGGGCAGACTTTCAAGGGCCTCTGCAGTGGCACCATGTGATGTTGCGGTGACCCTGTCAAGAATTGGCGAACTCAAGTAAATAAATAAATAAATATTGAAGAGGATCACTTTTAAAAGACAAGTCCTGTACACGTTTATTGACAGCACTAACCAAACATTTAGTCATTCATGTTAAGGCGATAGAAAAGGTCCTCAACAAAACAAATCGTGGTTATCATGTTTTAACAACATTTGGTGAAGAAATCTTCTCTCTTTAAATTTCTGCTGATCTAGAAAAGCAAAAAAAGTCTGCGGTAATGTAATGGCAGGTTATCAAGCAATTAACTAAGCAACATAAGTTTCTTATCTGTCTGTTCTCTTTTTGATGATTACATTGTGTTATGATCCATATTACTTTTACACACAATCCGTTCAGGACCTGAGTCCACACTCACTCAACATTTTTTTAGGGAGGGAAAGTGAATTGGAGTACACAGCTAGTAATCAAATTTATGGTACACATTGTTCAAAGGTAATTATTGTATATTCACCATCCACTTTTTAACCACATAAGATCTCCAAATAGGGGTCAAAATAATTCTCAAGCAGTGACCAGACATCAATTTTCTTACGAGTCATATTACTAAAAAAAGTTGTTATGACCGCTTGCCCAAAACTATTATTTGCTTGTTCTAGTCATTGCTAGATTATTTTAAAAAGTGGCTTTAAACTTAATCAAAGATAGTTTCCGATCTCTGTTTTGACTAAAAAAATCAAAATACAGGGCAGGGCAGTAACTTACTAAACAAACGATTGGAACTACAATGTAGTAGCAATTTGAAAGTGCTTATAAATTCTACCTTAGTTTGTTAACAGTTTGCTTTTTTAATGTTGTCTGGATGAAAGATTTCAAAATAGACTGTAAGTTTTGTGAACCAGCTACAAAAATATTATCGCATAGCATAAAACTTGAAAACAATGTGACAGGAGCATCAGAAACAATCTGAATTCAATTGTACCATCTACCTTCAAATGAACTTTATCAATCCTTGAATACAACTAGTTCTTATAGCTAAAAACATAGACACTTGAATAAAGTTTTCATTCATTCATTCTATTGGTATTGTTTTGGGGGAACGTGCTATGAACATTGCTCCATTGTTTTCTCAAAGGGTCTCAAGCCTATGTGAGTCCATGCCAGCTGCGACATCATCCTTGAGTCCAGGATACTTGCACATTGCTTAGTAAGATTTAAAGAGAAGAGGGTGGAAGGCAGCTAAATGTTCCTCTTAAATCACCATCTAAAAATGAAATAAATTACACACCTTTTACTTAGGAATTTCATGGTCATATTTGTCCTTGATAAAAGGAATTCTCTTTGTCACAACTTTCCAGTCTGACACAAACAAAAATGCAATTGCTGCTCCTGTTGTCCATGCAGCTGCTGTTGGAACCCTACAAAAATGTGATGATAAAAGCAGTGTATAAATTATATACATTGTAGCATGAAGAGTCCAAGTTTCTATAGCAATTGTTCAATATTTGTTATTTAAAAAAATGACACATTCCTCAGAGTAAAGTCATAAAGTTCCAATAGTAACGACCCCTTAAAAGTAGCAAACCTCCGAAAGTAGCAATGAAACGTCACAGGTGTCAGCAAATCCTATAAGTAGCGTTCCCCCTGAAAATAATGACCCTCTGAAAGAACAGACCTCCCTTTTTGCAAAAAAATAACAGATATGATATATAACCTGAATAAAGGCCACACTGATCCGAGGTTTATCAATAATGCTTATTTCACATTCTTATTCATAACTCTAAAAGTACAGGATATACATCACCTTTTTCAAAAAGTATTTCTTTCACATTTTTTGTGATTTTATTTTTGAAGTGCCTATGTGGAGTACATGTTTTAGCCATCCGAAAATATTTGACCCCTGAAATCTCAAAATTTTGCTTTCTGCACATGCCCAAACTTAGCAAGCTAGTATTTTGCATCTGGATCAGAAGGCCACGAAGTGTACGACCTGTAAATGCCTTTGTGTAAGTTTTAGCTCTTTATAGCATGACAGTGACCAGAAAAGCACTTGACTAGCTTCAAAACGTGTTTTTTGACAAAATCTCCAGGGGTGAACGGGTTAAAATCCCCCAACTAAACTAACCTTAGAGCACTCTTATCCATATTGCCACAATTTGCCTTATATCTTTGGATGTTTAAAACTTAAACATATGGCTCAGTCAATTCCAAGAATGCCCATCCTCCCTCCCCCCCTGGGGGGTCATTTGTCCGACATTTGTCATTTTGTTTTGGAAAAAGCTGAAAATGCTCCATGGTGGGGCCAGGTGGTTCAAACAAAGACAGCATGGTGGGGCTTAATATTAGTAGGCAAATGCCCCACCCCAGGACAACACCAAAATTGCATTTTCCTTTCCACTAAATAAGCTGCAAATACCATATTATTTGTAAGAAATCTGTAATAATTTGATCAAAATGTGTGAAGCACCCTATGCAAAATGCTCCTAGGCTTTAGTTATATATTTATTACTGGAAAAAGATCACATTCATCTCATTAATATCAATGACCATCAACTGAACTATAAACTACAATTTATATTTTCTCATCACCATAGAACCGTTTTGACAGCGTATTAATTGTCGCATTGATCGTACAATACACAAAGTTTATATTAGCTTTCAAATATCTCACAGAATTTTTTTTTCTGCCTTAACTATTTACGCACAAAGAAATTATTTTCTTTTCTTTAAACTCTTCAAATGATACCTTGATTGTTTTTCTTGCATGTGCAAAATGATCATTATAGAAATATCTAAACCTCTATATAGGCATATTTTTAAGTGAAAATTAATATTGGAAAAGGAATGACATCTAGAAAAATTGACAAATGCCCACCCCTGGGTAGTGGTTTTCTGACAAATCCATGCTTGGAATTGACTGAGCCATTATCTGTTGACTAAAAGAGCTACTGTTCTACTAACTTGAATTAATAAAATCATCAACTACAAAATAAATATACACTATTTTGGTGGCTAGTTTGCATAGGCAGCAAGTGGATAGCTCATTTTCATGCTTTGAAGCTTGTTTGGGGAGTGGAAGCGTAGAGCCTTGGTACTTTGGTAGGAGCACTATTCCTGGCTAAATGCAAACTGAAGAATCTATTTACAGTGTCAAAGGTGCAAGTGTCTATGGAGCTCCCTCTAAATTTTGGAAAGTTAGGTTCTCTCTAGTGGTGTTTCCTACATTTTGCTATCATGTGGGGGGGGGGGGGGGCAGGGGGTCACAACCTCCCACTTCCCATATCCCGTTCTCCCGCCTCCCGTACGTTTTTGTTCCTTTGTCTCCCGACTCCCGCCCTTTATTGTGTTTCTCCTGTTATCATGTAAATCACGCTGTTTGACTCCCTATTCAGATTCTAATCATAACTATACCAAAATTTTCAAATCTGATTGGCTATCAACTGCCCTGATTTCAGCCTTAATTGGACAGTTTAATAGGACAGTATGCATCATGCCTAAGTAATTGGACAGTACGCGCCATCACACGTGCGCTTAAATGGCTTTCTTTTTTCACGGCTAGCAAAACAAAATGTCAAATTTCTTGTGTTTTGATTTAAAAAATAGCCTATTATATTACAAATTTTGTTAAAGTTATGATTAATTGGTAACAGAACTTCGTGTCGTCCAATTCGGTCTGTAATCATATTCGTGATTAAACAAATCGGACTCCTGCTACGCGGTCGTCCGATTTTGTTAATCACTCGTATGATTACAGACCGAATTGGACTCCACTCAGTCCTGTTACCATTACTAATAGGGAGTGCTTTAGCCTTGTCCAAAATCAAAAATTGTGTTGTAAATCAAACCACTCCACACTTTCCAGCTTGATCATTGAAGCGGCATTCCTTCGACACAAGTTTACACCACGCGGCAAAATTTTCATAACAGTCTTTTGTGAACTCCCAGGAAGGTCTTCCATGGACGGATTTTTCCTCACCAAACCGAAAAATACTAAGACCGATCAAAATGGTCTTTGACAACAATTGACCTGACTCGCTTTGTCATCCTTACAGAGAATTTCGACAGCTAGTAAGACAGACGAGACACTGACACGACTGACACAGTTGACACACATGTACATATGCCATGCTATCTCATTCATGGTCTATGATGTAAGTGACTTGGAAAAGTTTCCAATTTCACAGGAAGTAATGCCATTTTTTTTTCCTGAGCACAAATTTTCGTTTTTTGACTTTTCTCGTGTATAAAATTTTGCTTTCAGCCTCGGAAAACGTTAAATGGAAGTCAAGAAAAGTTGTTGGGTTCGTTTCTTTGACTGCCTTTTTGAATTTCTCTCCCGCTTCCCGCCATTGTAGAGATCCCTCCTCCCGCCCTTTCTTCTCCCGTCTCCCGTATCCCTCCCGCCCCCTGTCCCCCTCCACTATCATTTCTGAGTTATTCTATGGGACATTATATGAGAGGAAAGTGTTGTGTTGAGAATTTCATGATAAATAAGGAGAATTAAATAAAAATCGGAAGAACGGGAGGCAACACAACAAATTAGGAGACTCCCAATCAAATCGGGAGGGTTGTAATGTCTTAAAATTTGTGACTTCTCACGGGAAAACATACACCAACAGCTTTCTGTTAAACGGGTAAAATGCACGGCTTCCAAACGGGTTGCAAACGGCTCACTCATGCGTTCAAACGGGTTCATCGAACGGCTGAACAGGTTATTAAGTTTTTTGAACGGCTAACATGAACGGGCAAATGGCTCACTTACCCATTCAAACAGCTCATCAAATGAGTTCCCCAAATGGCTGAACGGCTTTCACTGACGATTATCTCTCGCGATTGAAAACAACAGCACTTCACAACAGGCCGTCCAGTTTCTTCTGAAATGAAAGCTCTATTTGCATCATATCGACAGTAACTACTGTTTGCGAACACACCTCTCTATTTTGGAACTGTAATTTTTTCACCTTACACTGATGATTATCTTGAAACGATTGCACTTTACAACAGGCCATCCAGTTTCTTTTGGAATGAAACTTCTATTGCATCGTATCGACAATAATTACTGTCTGTGAACACGCACCTCTATTTTAAGACTGTAATTTTCCAAAAACTACATTGGGAAAACCTCTATACTCTGATGAAAGGTTTTTAAAAACAAGATCCATATTGCTTAATACTATTTGTAAACAACTTTATGCAAACTTGAAATTTGACCCGCCAGGAATTATGAACCCACGGTGAAATGTTGTGTGACAGATGATTGTAGACCACAGGGTTCTCAATAGAAGGCGGCACCCGGCGATTGATCACTGCTTACTTTGGGATTTATAGCTGCTTACTTTGTGTTTAAGTCGCTTTCTTTGCTTTGCTTTGTTTCTTCTGCAAGTTTGCTTGAGTTGTTTCCGAATCGCTCTTTTGTTTCTTGCACGACTGTGATCCAAACAAAACCGGATCGATGAACGCCATTTTACTAGAGTCCAGGCCTTCACGGTGGAACATTGTAACTAGTCCGTATGTTCCAAAATGGTGGCCAAGTGTCGCCATGCGGTGCAGAAAGAACTTACTAGTTTCTTTGGCTTCTCGCAAAAGGGATCGAAGAAAGCTAAAGGTAAGTTTAAAATTTTACTGTGCCTTGATATTGAAATATTAATGTTAATTCCTTAAGTGCTAGGACAAATTTTTTATCACTCTGAAAGCCGTCGTATTTCAATGTTTAAATCAGTTGATTCAGCTTGTCAGAAAGAAGCTTGTGAGACAGAGAGTACTCTGGAGGATTCTTTTCTCGATCAACAATCCATTTCTGATGAAAGTGATGCTATATTGGCATTGGGTCTATCTCGGGAAGATAGTGAATGTGATTCTGACTTTTATTCCGACTCTGAGTTTGACTAACTTCAGTTTTAAAATAAAACATGCAAACATCAGCAAAGGTAAGGCTAGTAACTTTATTGTACTTCTCAGCTTCAGATAACGCTTTATACACTAGTACTAACAGGTATAGGCATGCATTCTAGGCATATTCCGGACCGGGACCTTAGTTGGTTTGCTTTGCTGAAGAGCCTCCTACTTTATCAGTGATCACCTCCTATTTAAAAATCTATTGAGAACCCTGAGACCAGAGCCTCAGTTATTTACGTCGTTTCAACACAAACAAACTGAAAATTAAAAGTGAGTAATGTGGAACTTTTTCTCTTCATTCTCAAAGAAAATTTTAAGGTTCGAGTTAACGAGGGTTCGAGTTATCGGGAGTCAACTGTATTTTGAAGGGATTCCTTGGGAATGCATTGTTTACATACGGCTTCGATTCATCGTCTGATAACCTGAAGATTGATTGCCGAATTGTCTGAGCTGTCCAAGTTTACTTTATAAAGTTATGTGGAACAAGTTGTTGCCCAAAAATATTTCATTTCTAATGTATGCCGAAGAGGAAAGTGCTTGGATTTCTTTTGAAATGTTTTGTTCACATGGGATATCTTCAGGTTAGATTTGTTGTCTGATAAGGAATTGTCTACGCTGAAAAGCTCCTAGTCTGCACGGCCAAAAAAAAACAGTTAAAAGCAGAAAAACTTGTGCAAATGAAGTCGAACAGATCTTTTAAACATTGAATTAACTGACCACTCGAACAAGTGAAATATTTTGAACAGGTAGCATTTCTACATTTATACTTGGCAAAGGTTGCCCACCGTGTTACTCATCTTCCATGTCCGCATTGACAAAAAATAATTCCAAAGGATGCCATAATAAGGATGACCAAGCCGTTCAAACGGCCTGTTGTCTTTAACGAACGGGTGATGAAGTTGTTCGAACGGCCTGATGCCTTCAACGAACGGGTGACCACTTGTAACGAACGGGTCAACAAGTCGTTCGAACGGGTTGAAGTTTCTAACGAATCGGTGACGAAGCCATTTGAACGGGTTGATGTTTCTAGCTAATGGGTAGCAAAGCTGTTCGAACGGCTGACACATGGCTTGTAAACGGAAAGCTGTTAGTGTACGTTTTCGTGCGAGAGGTCACAAATGTCAGAATAGCTGGCCTCTTTATATAAGTTCCTCCCGCACTCCCACAATTGCCAAAATTTACATATCATATCATTCTTCATTAACTAGTAATTTCCAGCTCTATTTGTGTCATTCTTCATTCTGTTAAACTGTTACATAAAATGAAGTAAACTTGTTTTACCGGTTCATAAGCTCACATGTTGACTACAGGATTGCGGAATACCTGACTAATAGACCACAGGAGGTTTTACAGAGCTCTGCTTTTAAGATGGAACTGCGTTAGCAGTCCTTTGAGTTACTTGATTTTAAAAGATTCATCGACTACTGTGGGAATGCGGGGGCAGTCGTTCAAATACCTGATTCAAATAGTTTAATTGCCTGCAGCACAACAGGTCTGTGAACTGGAAACATGCAATTTTATCACTTGATCACTGAAGAACTACAGGAGCTGCAGTTGATACATATATAATAGAGACCTTTAAAAACATCAGGTTTTTCATGGGAAACTGCAAACCGCAAAATGCCACGTGACCACGGCCTTGCAGTCACGTTTGCAGTTTCCAGTTCCTCTTTGAACCACAGGAAGGGCTTCCCGCGGTAAGTGATTTACGGCAAGGTTTTTTGCCACAAAAAATTGTACAGCCTCGCGTTTAAAGGTATGAACCAGCTTTTTACATCCGTTTGCGATGTGTTTGTTGGATTTTTGATCTCAAATCAATGAATTATTGCTGATTTTTGGCCAATTAAAGTGATGCACTTCGACTTGATGAAAACAACATGGCGGCCCTAAACAATGAACGCGTAGTTCAAATCGATTTTATATTCCTTTCTGCCATACTAACAAAAGAAAGTACTCTGTTCCAATCCAGAGTTCAATTTTTTTTCTATCTTGTTACTGAATTCATAACTTAACTCAGTCTCTGTTTAGTTTCTATTTTTAACGTAACACCCCGCGAATTTTATTTTATTTTGCTTATTTCTTTGAGACTGGGGAGCCCAGGCTTCATAAGCCTTCTGGTTTCTTCTGGGCTCCCTTGCAACCTTACAATTCCTTTATGTATTCTTGTATTGTATTATATTTTGGCTAAATAAAAATAAACTGAACTGAACTGAACGTTTTGCTAAAATTTGAAATCTCGGCAACGCGAAACTGCAAACGCGTAACTGCAAACTGCGGTTTGCGGTTTGCCTGATGCTAAAGGTCCCTAATATCAATTTGCTTTGAGGGGGCCGGGTATTCTGCAGCTTCCCAATTTCCGTGATAAAAGGACTCCTATATAAAATAGGATTGCTTACCATGACTTCCCAACATTTTTGTAGTATCTTCCTAAATATAAGAGCTCCGAAATTGGTCGCATCCCCGACATGGTTATACTTGCTTTCCGGTAGATTTCCAAGATGGCTGCCTGTGCTTTACGCATGTCAAATAGGTAAAAACGCTGTTCAAAAGTACTATTAGATGAACAACCAACAACCTCGTACCCAGGGTACCCAGGGTCAGATCGTTTTCCAATATGGAGGGACGAAATGGGATATGGTCGGTGTTTGTTAAAATAAACTGATTGTTTCTCGATCAATATCTGCAGATTAAAGAAGTCGATGAACAATGAATGATTGTCCTTCATTAAAGGAGAAATTTAGGACAACAAAGTTTATCTTGGAGGCAGGTATGCTGACTTAATATCTTGATAATACCATCTTGGTAAGATCTGCGTATAACCCCATAAATTTATTATATGCATGCAGCCATTTCATACCTAAGAGTCGACACGTGTATGTGGGGTTATACGGAAATCTTACCCACTACCATTGTCGTGGACGAATTTAGGTAATTTCGCTTTAGATATTGTAGGGCATTGCAAGTGTTAATTTGCTGCAGAAACATGCTGTTCTTTTGGCTTTCGTTACTTTTTAGGTACCGTCGCTTTATTTTATTTATTTATTTATTTATTTTCCAAATACTTTCTCTCCATCGATGAGATGATCCTTAGCAAGAGGTCAGCGGCCTTACAAATAATATTAAGAAATAATAACAATAAAAAGGAAAAACTTAACTGAATGCATGACCAAAATGACGAGTTTATGCAAGAAGATGACGAATGAATATGCCAAATGTAGAATGTAAAACGAGAAAAAATAAAGAATCTTTTTTGGTTTTTCACTGTATTTATTCCCACTTGAATATACGGTAAATTGGCCAAAATGCAAAAGAATACCAAGAAGCGAGTTAACATGTCAGGACTGCGATATTCATTGTAATTTTTGTTTGTGGCTCAAAATGCACCCAGAAATGACCACATAATTGCACCTTTTTTGTTGTTTGTTGTCGAATATATGCCATTTTTTCTCCATATTAAACTCGCCATTTTACTCACACACCTACTTGTTTTCCTCAATAGAGTGACGGTCCCCTAAAAGTAACAAAAGCCATTCTTTCTTTCGAATTTTCACTATTTTGGGGTATACATAGTGTAATTTAAAGAAAGTAAAAAAGCTAGGGCCAAGTGGCATCATCCGTTCCACCTAACCCACCCACTAACCCATTTTCTAGAATTGCTCTGGCCTGACTTGGAGTCCTGTTTTCCCTGAAATTGCTTATCCATTCGAAATTGGTCACAAGGGAGAAATACTGTGTAATAGCATCAAACCATTTCCCTGTGGCTGGTCACAGTTTGTCCCATAGGCTACTTAGATGGGGTAACTAACAGCAAGAATTGAGCTTTGCATAATTTGACCTCAATATGTTACACTGAAAACCTACTAGTGATTTCTGGGCCATAAAACACCACCCTTTTTACAAAGGCATCTTTGTGGTAAGTGTTAAATAAATTTCAAAATTTTTGCAGTTTATTTTAATAATTCTTATTTAGAATGTTTGCTTTTCAGGTCACAGACTCAAGCTTCCCCCTGTGGCCTGTGCTTCTGCATGTGTGCTTTATCATCGTTTCTTAAAATTGTGTCATGAAAGTGACTACAAGTTGTATGATGGAACTGTAAGTGATTATTACCATAAATACCACTACTCAGCTGGAAGGGGACATAATGCATTAGTCAATTGTAACCCAGACCCCTAAGCCCCTGGGGAATACTGGGGGAATTCACATGAGCAGCTCTGTAATTTTAGAAACTTCCCCCAGGCCCCAGAGACAGATTCAGAAGGAAATTTTCCCTACCTCTAAAGCCAGCAAATAAGTTGACACAATGAAGTTCAGCGCAATTATGCCTCGTTTTAATTCTTTACAACTGGAGTCAAAAGACACTAACATGGCCATCTGCGAACAAGTACACACCATAGTACATAATACACACCTTTTCCTTGTCCGCCTGGAATACTTCTTTCAAATTCTTATTGTCAATAGTCGCTCCCAAATATGTGGAAACAACCTTTTCAGTTCATCTTTTTGATCATGGAGCAACAATGCAATGGTCTCCTTGTTGTCAATCTTGTTCTCTTGAAAACCGATGTCTTTTTGTGTTAAATTAAATAAGAATCATAAATGGTATGCCACATAAATATATTTATTTTCCTTGATCTACTCTTGCTATCCGTCATAGTCTTGTATCCCTGTCTCCAAATATTATGTTACACATAATAAGCATTAATGTAGTCCACCTGTCAGTATTCCTTTTTATAGCGGTTTATCTGGTGATGAACATTCAAATACTGGCCTAGCAAAACTTCAATATCAAGTTATGTCAAAACTGCCTAACATGTGGTTTTGTACAGCCGACCTTCAAAAACCTTATCTATTTCAGGAAAATCGAATGGCAAATGTTCTTGTTTGCAACGCCAAAAGCGATAAAATAAAACCAGGATTATGTCTAAGCTTATTAAAATGAGACACAACGTACAGGGTATATTAAAATGAGACCATCACGGTCAACTGATGAAGAATGAGCCTTATTATACAGTCGCTCTAGCCTCACATGAGCTGGACACTGAGATTGTTTTATAAACTTTGCAAGTGAGCGTCGAACAGAAGTTCCCTCAATCAATTTAAATTCCGCAACAATACAAGCCATTCTGAGTAAACCTGAATTCTAAAATTTCCCCAAAACATTCACTGACCTAAGCCGGTGAAACATTTCATAAATAGCTATAAATCCCAACAGTGTTCGAGTCCACCATGTCTGCTTCTTTCGCGGGCAAACAAATCACGTCACCGAAACACTGAAAACCGCCACCGCCACCGCCACCCCCACCCCAGGAGAAGTATAAGCCATAAATGTCTGGTATTCCTCCAGGGGCTGGTGCAAGAAATCAATGTAAAATCTCCGTATTTCCCCCACTATTGCTCCGTAAAATCCCCACTATCCGCGGGGGTTTGGGGGTCGGGGTTACAATTGACTAGTGTATAAGGGTTCGCAGTATTGCAGTATTGAGCTTTTTTTCAAGCAGTACATGTATTTTGGTAATTTAAATTTTAACATTGTTTTACTTTCTTAAATCATTTATTACAACTCCAACATGGCCGCTCCATGTGAGGGCTACCTACTTAGCATAATGTACACGTGACACGTAACATGTGACCTATACTCTGACAAAGGTACGGTATTGCAGTATCATCTAGCCCTGCAGTATGCAGTATTTTGGCTGATTGTATGCAGTAAAAGATCCTTCACAGTATTGCAGTACCGTTTATTTGCACTCTCCTGTCTTATACAGGTTAATACAATGTGAAACACAAAACACAGTAAGCTATACCGGTTAATAAAAGTTAATAATTGTACTCTCTAATGGTAAACTTTTGAAAATTTCTGACAGTTAATATACAATGGGACTGTTGTTGCATCCATGACTTGGTTTTTTGATCTGTGTGTTGATAAATTTGAGGTCTTCTTGCAATGACTGAGGTTGATTCTGGTGCATACATGCTTGAGATAATTAAAAATGCTAGATGGATATGACTTAAAGTAAGCGTGATTGATCATAAATACGGTAATCAGTATTTTGTTGATGATGGTATTTTTGGTATTTGGCAATTTTTCTCATGGTTTTGCAGTGTTGTATACCCCCCAATCTCCCCCTCCAGCTGCTTTGAGAAGTAAATAGTATTCTCAAGTTGTCTAGCCTTTGTATTCATTAACTTGCTTTAGATTTTGATCCTTTTGATTTTGTGATCCTTTAGATTTTCTGATCCTTTTGACAGCTTCCATTCTGATTTCATTCTTACAAGCCTTACAATGTTTATGAATAGCTGAGGTGGAGCTTATCCTGTGTTCTCTTATAATATATGCACCCCTAGTTGTCTTCCAGTTTCCTCAATGCAATGGTTTTCACAGGGACTGCTACTGATGTGGAACACCACACCACTTCTCTTGTCCAGATGGGTGTGGTCTTTGAGTTTAGTGAGCTGCAGGACTTGTGATGTGAAACAATGCCATGTGAGCTAAAGGGTCTCTAGAGTCTTTTTGGCAGTTGACGTACATGTGGTAGCCCACATGTATCGTCTTATTGTGCATTCCAGTAATACAGACATCTGCCAAATCCCTGCCAAATATAAATGACAGACATTTGACTGAAAGATAACTCTCACTATTGTGGACTCTTGTTATTAACACTAACTCGCAGTAATAATGGGAGTGTTGACTTTATGATGCAAATATTACTGTTGGTACTTGTAACTTTCAAGGCTCTTACATAATTTCCTAATTGTTTTGACGCGTGCTCATTTGATTTGTTTAGCTTGTTGGAACAACTGCTTTGTATCTTGCATCGAAAACAGAAGAATTTCCTTGTAAACTTCGAGATGTCATAAATGTTTCCTACAGGTAACAAAATTGTTGTCTTTATCTTTTTACTTTACATTGAAGTCCAGTCCATGTCTAGTACTTGAGGTATTAAATTTTACCCAATTATCCAATTAGGCTTGCTGGGATTTGTATCCTGACCTCTGCAATACTAGTGCAGCACTCTAAACAATTTAGCTAGCAAGCCAACTGGGAGCTGGTCATTAAATTAGTTTGTAATATACCCAGAAAATATGAAATTATGAATGATGTGAATTTCATTATTTGAAGGTCGTCCACAGAATGAAGAAATAAAATGCAAAGAAGATCATAGCAACTTTGAAAACGAAACTTATGCAGTAGCAAACTAAGAACTTCATTGAACTATTTTGTATATCTTTTTAGGGTGTTGCACAGAGATAAAGCACCTTTGGAGGTAGGGTCTTTGTACTGGGAATTGCGTGACAGTGTTGTTAACTGTGAGCTGATGATGTTAAGAATTCTTCAATTTCACGTGGCATTCAACAATCCACATAAGGTACCAAAGTTTAATCCTCCTCCACAAGCTTGTTGTCTGGTTTATAATTTTCTTTGAATTGATGTTTGGACAAACAGTATGAGAAATCATCCTAACTCTCATCTTCATTGTGGATAAATTTCTCTTGAAGATTTTGGGATCAGTTGTTTGTTTGCCCATAAAGTACTATTAACTTGTGTGGTATAGACTATCACTTCTTCAAATAAACCTTTCTTTCAATAATAAATTATTCATGTTGATTGCTCTTTCCATGCCCTCTGTTACTTAAAGTTAACACTGGAAAGTTATCAATCTTTTAACAGTTATTCATGAGAATTGTTTTTGTGTTTGTAGTATCTTCTTCATGATCTTAAATCCCTTGATGATTGGCTTGGAGATGAATCATCACATTCTATCAGCCAGATGAGCTGGAGTTTTCTGCAAGATAGTTTCCACACTACGCTAGCACTCCAGTTTAGGCCATCTCTGATTGCAGTGTCCATGATGTATTTTTGTCTCAAGTGTCTTGGTATCACTGTTCCATCTGAGGGGGCTCAACATTCTTGGTGGAAGGTCAGTTTAAAAAGAAATATACTCAACAATGACCCACCTTGACTAGACAGACAGGTGGCTTTGCGGGACACTAGTCATTTGCTAAGCCTAAAGGACACATATGTTTGGTCTGACATACAACACAAAAATGTGAGCGTGAAATCTTCATAACTGTTACGTCTGCGCCCTCTTGATGTTGAAGAAGTCGCGACCCCTCACTCGATAAAGACAGCTTTATTTACAGGCTGTATAGAGAGGAGAAGTGTGGCGTCAGTTACCATGGTAGCAAAATTTCTGGATGAGAACAATAGGGAGTTTTTGCAACGGCGAACATAAAAAAAACAATAGGTTTAGATGGGCAAAAAACATCTTTGCACGTGCATCACGCTTTTGTGTACATTTCTTAGCCGTTGTTGCACGACCGCGACATGAAACTTCCTAATTTCACGCGCCCGCTTTATGGAGTAGGTAAGCACAACACAAAAATTTTGTTTTGCTTTTTCTAAACTTACATACGGTCGTTTCGGATTTAACCCAGAAAATTTCGCCAACATTTGTCAAATTAAATGAAATTAAATAAGATCGATGAAGTTTGAAACTGTGCGAATCCACTTTTTAAGTGACGTTTTGGTTTGTTGTCATCCAAAAATTTTGCTACCAAGGCAACGTCTCGTAACGACTTCTCCTCTCTATTCACACAAACTTAAGTAAATTTACCACACGAATAAAGAAAACTGTATCCAGAGCCTCGGCGCGTGCCGTGACTAAACCATGGTGTACAGAACTTTAAAAATCCACTTTTATTTAGTTACAGAAATTCAGTTTTATTCATCATAGGCAAAAAGTCTTAATGATTAAAACTTCGACAGCACCCACATGTAAAGTCAATGGTGTTCTTGCTTTTCCAGGCAATGTGTCCCGACAGTACGGAGCAAGAAATCCAAGCAATAATTAGTAACATGATGGAATTCTATTCGCAAGAAAATGTCGTTGCTGAATAAACGATTGAAATTAGACAGAGATCGTCTGTTCCCTGTATTCGCTGTAAATCAGTGCCAGGGTAGCAAACGGAAAACTCTTCTCCAAGTCATTTGCTTTCATTTGGCTTGGCAACTTACTTGACTCGACTCCTGCTACAGGCCGGACGCACCAACCATGTAAGAAGTATTTACTGATAAACCCGTGAGCAAACTGTAGGCTTTTCACCGCCAAAATCTTGCAACACACACACCACCATCTGAGTAGAAACCAACAAAGAATATTCAGATGTTGTAGCTTTTTTCTTCAAGACTTACCGTAACAGTACATTTAATAAATGTTTAGGATTGGATGATGATGTTTTTGCCCATTTTTAGTCTATTGACTGGTCATAAATGTATTTATCATGGGTTATGTAACCTTTTCTTTGGGGTGTTACATGGTATGCTGTTCTGCTGCTTCATTAGCAGTAGGTTATATATATTTAAGTTGTTCTCATTTATATTCATTCGCGTCTTACGACCGTCCCTACGCCCTCAAAATTATGTCTGATGTTGAAGGCGTTACTCCAGCGAACACAGATTTTCCTAGCAGCGACGTGCAGTAATACCGATTCTGTGGCCAGAAAGCTTAAAGAAGAATCCAAGATCACGTTTAGATTCGAAGGTAATAAGAAACAGTTTCAATTCAACTCCGACCTTGCAGAGAAGGTGAAGTCGGCGTCAGTTGCTCTCGGGAAGAGAAAATTAGACCTTGTTAAAATTCACCTGGAAGAACTAGACTCTGACATCAAGGAGCGCAAAAAACTTATCAGACTGGCAGACAAGTCCGCCGCCGGTTGGGATTTGGTGAACGAGTATTTATCTGACGAGCTGGCTAGCGGGTCAGAGGACGAAAAGCGTATCCGCGGGGCCGAGCAGAGGGCCCTTCGTAAACGCAACCAACGCCAACAGAAAGCGAAGCCATCCAAGCAAGGTTATTCACGACTCCAATCATCTACCTCAACCACCGCGTTTGCAGGCCAACATTCATCATCCTCCAGACCTATTTCTCGTACTTTTGGCGCTTTCAGCAAACCAAGACCAAGTGATATTTGTTTCGCCTGCGGCCAGCAATGTCATTGGAGATCTCAGTGTCAACTTAATCCTCAAGCCAGATCTTAAAGCTCGGGGCCATCCTTTCCTAGTTCTTCTGGTCTTTCGGGCATTGGAGGTAAATAGGACCACAGAATTGAAAACTTGTTCTCCAAGGTTAGATATTAGCCTTACTCAATTTATTAGACATGTATCCTTCCTATTTGGAGTATTTCAGGGAAAGAGACTCTAGTTCATTAGTCGATTTCGATTATGATCGCAATCTATTTGAATTTGAACAGAATTCTGCATTACCAGTACTTAAGGGTAGACTTAGGTCCTGTTTAAGTTATTGGCACACTATTGGTGCCAAAAGTTTTGTTATCGATACTATTAAATTCGGTTATCGGATCCCATGCATTCATTAGCACACCTTGTCAGGCGCGTTTTTCTAACAATCAGTCAGCTCTTAATAATGCGTCTTTCGTGGAGTCGGCTATCGCTGAATTAGTCCACACTCATGCCGTCGTTGAGGTGCCCTTTATTCCACATGTCGTTAATCCGCTCTCTGTCTCGATACAGTCTTCAGGCAAGAAGAGGCTTATTCTGGACTTACGTCATGTCAATCATTTCATTTGGAAACAGAAGTCTAGGTGTGAAGATTGGAGAGTTTTATTATCATATGGTAATAAGGGCGATTACCTTTTCAGTTTCGATCTCAAGTCTGGATATCACCATATCGATATTTTTCCGGATCACCAAACTTTTCTGGGTTTTTTCTGGTACCGTTCGGTATTTTTGTTTTGCATCACTTCCGTTCGGTCTAAGCTCAGCCCCATACGTCTTCACCAAGTGTCTCAGACCACTCGTTAAGTTTTGGAGGTCTAACGGGATTAAAATTGTTGTGTTCCCCGACAATGGGTGCGGGAAAGGGGATTCACTGCCTATGGCCAAGGAAAATTCATTGTTTGTGCAATCATCCTTATGCAGTGCGGGGTTTGTTGCCAACTCCGCCAAATCACTATGGAACCCCACTCAGGTGCTTGTATGGTTGGGTTTAAACTGGGACTTAGTTAACGGTACCATTTCTATTACCGATAGACGTATTTGCAAATTTATCGCTCTGATTGACAAATCTCTTCTATCCGCACCTTATGTTACGGCTCGGGATTGTGCCGTTATCGCAGGTCATGTTATGTCCATGTCGCTAGTTTTGGGTAACCTGACTCGTCTCAAAACCCGTTTTCTTTACAAGGTCATAGAATCCCGCCGTAGTTGGGATTCCCGTTTTAATATCGGGCTTCATAATGATTGCCTCTGTGAAATATTTTTCTGGAAAAACAATATCGTTAGTCTTAATATGAGAACTATTTTGCCCTATAATGCTCCCCTTTTGTTTAGTTATTCGGACGCTAGCAACGTCGCCTGCGGGGCTTTTGTTGTGGGCACTAATGAGGTGTCCCATCGTATGTGGACTGCTTGCGAAGCAGCTAAGAGCTCTACCTGGAGAGAACTTAAGGCTATACAATTTGCCTTAAGTGCGTTCAAAGCCTCGGTTCGGGGTAAGTGTGTAAAGTGGCATTCTGACAGCCGAGGGGCCGTTCGTGTTGTGGAGATAGGGAGTCCAAGTGCAGAATTGCATTCTATTGCGCTTGATATTTTCTATTTTTGTCGAACTTACAATATTACACTTATTCCCTGGTGCGTTCCCAGGGAACTTAATGTTTGTGCTGATGCGATTAGCCACATTGTAGACTTCGATGACTGGTATACAACCCCCGAGTTCTTTGCACACTTGGACCACCTTTGGGGCCCACATACAGTCGACAGGTTTGCGAATGCTGCCAACGCCCATCTTCCCAGATTCAATTCTAGGTTTCGCGTACCCGGCACTGAAGCTGTTGACGCATTTACAATCTCGTGGAATGGAGAGAATAATTGGCTAGTCCCTCCCGTCCACTGCATTACTAGGGCGGTTCAGCATCTCCTTGTATGCTGTGCGGTTGGTACTTTAGTCGTCCCTTATTGGCCGTCTAATGTGTTTTGGCCTTTCTTGTTCGCAAATGCAATTCAATTCCAACCGTACGTCCTTGAGTACATTCATTTTCCCGACCCCTCAGGGATTTTTGCCCTCGGGTGTTATAAAGATTCACTCATTGGTTCAGACAGGTTTAACAGCGCGGTCCTGGCGGTCAGAATTGGCGCTAAGGGGCCTTAGTTTTTTCAAGCCGAGTGGCTTTATGTTGGCCCACGTGTTTTTTAATCCGCTTGTCAGTTCCTTTGTTCTCGTTTTGCATGAAACTAGCTCGCCGAGTGGCTTGTTTACCTTCGTTTTTGAGTATGGGCCTTAAGTAGTTTTGAATCCGGTCAGCGGCATTACCAAGGGTCCGTTTTTTATTGCTGTATTGACTCCTAGTGCGTGTATTGAAGAATTTTGCCATATATTTTTGTTCTTATCCTCGTAGAAGTTCTCAAAGATGCCTTGCAGCCTAATTTTCAACAGGTTGAAGACAGGCGACTCCGGGAGGTCTCCCCGCAGTTCTTTTTAATTCCAAAGCCGACAGTACCGCGAGGAAGTACGAAAAGGGCTTCAATTCGTGGAAAAAATGGGCTTCTCAGTTTAAAGAAATTGTAATATTTCCTGCTTCTAGTGTGCACGTTTCATTGTTTTTTCTTAGCTTGATTCAAGAATCTGTTTCTTGCAGTACTATTGATGAAGTTCGTCATGGGCTCAAGTGGGTGCATGATTTGGCAAGTCTACCCGACCCCTGTAATTCCTCGTTAGTTTTATCTTTAATAGAATCTGCTAAGAGGCTTCTCAGTATTCCTGTTAAAAAGAAAGAGCCTGTGACCCCCGAGGCTATTCAGCTTTTATTTACTAAGTATGGTTCGTCTTCAGCTATTTTGTCTGATTTACGAGTGCTTACTTTGTGCGTTTTAGGTTATGCAGGGTTTTTTAGCTTTAACGAGTTGGTTCAGTTACGCAGGTGTGATTTTCAGTTTGAGGGTTCTTTTATGAGAATTTTTGTTCATCCAAGTAAGACTGATGTTTACAGGGATGGGGCTTGGGTTGTTATCGCTAAAACTTTCAAGCATACATGTCCTTATTTGTTAGTTCAACGATATTTTGTGGCCGCTTCTTTTTCAGCAGACAGCGAAGAATTCATTTTTCGCCCTCTTGTTTTCCTTAGCGGTACCGGAGCTTATAAATTGCGCGGGTCTGTTCCTTTGTCTTATACTAGAGCGCGGGAGATAGTGCTTAGCGCTTTCGATTCCATCGGCCTTCCCAAGCAAGACTACGGTCTCCATAGCCTTAGGGCTGGAGGTGCCTCCGTTGCTGCTAATGCCCGAGTGCCTGACAGATTGTTTAAAAGACACGGCCGTTGGAAATCAGATGAGGCAAAAGACGGTTACATTAAGGATAATGTTCATTCATTGTTGTCGGTTTCGTTATCACTGGGTATTTAATTTTCCGTATTTCCCGTTCTTTTAGTTCGCACACGGCTCGTGTTGACACACCCCACTTGAGGTTGCTTGTTACATGATAAATGTTTTATATTTGTTTGAGCGGGGTAGCGAATTAGAATATAAATGTATTTATCATGGGTTATGTAACCTTTTCTTTGGGGTGTTACATGGTATGCTGTTCTGTTGCTTCATTAGCAGTAGGCTATATATATTTGAGTTGTTCTCATTTATACTCATTCACGTCTTACGACCGTCCCTACGCCCTCAAAATTAAATACCCAGTGACCAGGGGTTTCTCTTAGACGTAGTTTTTTGCATGCTGCTATATGAAAGGTTTAGCACGTTTTGTATGTTTACTGAATCATTGTTATACGAGCGTAGTTTAGATCATTTTGTAGGGTTGTTTTTCTTGCTGTAATTTTTTACATTTCCGAGTTTTCATTCTGTTTGTTGTATTATTTCTATCCATTCTGTTGATGAAGGCATAAAGAGGGTCGCACACGGCTCGTGTTGACACACCCCAATTGAGGTTGCTTGTTACATGATAAATGTTTTATATTCGTTTGAGCGGGGTAGCGAATTAGAATATAACTTGCGTTCGGATGGCCTATGTACGCAGTTTTCTGACGGCTTCGTCAAGCGTTCCTCCGTGATGAATGCGAGAAACGCGCAACTTAAGAAAGTGGAAGTAAGCATAAATTTAACTGAAGTAGTATAGAAGGGATGGAATTATCCTTTTTTGAGGTTAATTCTTAGAATTGTGGGTTGAAAGTTGGAAGTCGATTGTCACGATTTTTTGAGTTCACCTTTTTAATACTGGATCCAAGGTAAATGCTATCGCCTGATGGTTCTTTGGAACGAGGCAGCGGACAGAACCGCACCAACCGATCTACTATGGGATTACATCTGCGACTGGGCATCGCAGTGTTTCTTGGGTGTGCAGGTGGCGTAACACCATTTTCTTGATAACCCTATGTCGTGTGTTCATTATTACAGTAAGCTTTATCTGCAAGCATTTTAATCCCTTTAGACGAGGATTGGTCCGAAGGAGACACCTTAGTTAAAGCTTACGTCAGGTTATGAGGTTAAGGAAAATACAGAAAGGTTTCAAAGGAATTAATACTGTTTTAGCCTGCACGCTTGTTTCGAACCTTTGCCTGGTGGGTGCTAGAATATTCCCTTCCCGACATTGTGCCGAACCAGGGTCTTCTAATAACTGAGTAAGTGCTATCTTTGCTTCGACATATACAAATGGTTAGCCCTTCTTGTCTTCTCGGGTTAAGGATGACAAACCTTAGGCGCCACCTTTGCCGAACGATCTGTCATGAGTTGAGGGAGGGAACTTTGCAAGGGACGTGAGTCCCGCCCGCCTGCGAGAAAGTAACCTGATATCAGGCGTTAATTTTTTTGTTTGCTTCTATGGCTTGAGAGGGAAAAAATAACAGATTGCAGAGATAAAGGGAGAGGGCATGATCGCAGGCTAGCAAGAAAGGAAATAAGAGACGTCTGCACGCAGGCTAGGGAAAAAACACCTATGTTTTCTCAACTTTATTTCTTGAATTTTTATTTACAATTATGTACCAGACACCACAAAAGGGCATTCTTAAAATCTTCAGAAAATATGAACAGTTGCAGGTGATTTCTTCAACGTTTTAACCAAAACATCAGTCGCGTTTTTGTTTCGACTTTTCTACCGTACAATTCTCATTCCTTTTGATGTTCAGTTCAACACTCACTGTAACAACAACAAAAAGAAATAAATTGAATAAAAGCGTATATCTTAGCGTGGAATAGAGGAAATTATCTTGCCAGTAATTCATGTTTGTAAAAGCCAAATATCACCCTTTCTGTCTGAAGATGTGTAAAGTAAGGCTTCCATGGATGCCTCATTACTTTTAATATTTAGTTCTTGTTATCTTTGTAGAAGTTATTTAAGTTCTCTTTGACGTCACTCATCGCTGTCTGAATCAACAGTCGTGTTAGTTTTTCTTCTCCGTTTAGCGTTACGAGGCTTCAGGGCTGGTTCTTCCTATGTATAGCAAAAATAAATACAGAATTTCAATGAATCCTCACAAACTAAGACCTTTATCAGTTACCCTTAGCTAAAAGGATGAATGGATTACCGCTTGAATGATCTTAGAGAGGATGGGTTGTATCTTTGTCGCCTACATAATGAAAGTGCCCCGAGATTGCCTCGCACTGTTGACTTTATTTTACAAAAAGTCTAGATTCTTATATTTATGTATTTTGTCACTGACACACTACACATAAACAAGAATAAAAGTGCAGGAAACAACAAAACGAAAGCAAAACTGGAAAGGAAACGCAATAACTCCTCCATGCCACAAGTAACACTTGACTTAGAGGAGAGAGCGGCGGGATTGACTTGACGTAATATATCAAACATGAATAAAGAGTGTTTCATCACAAGTTTAAACACTGACGACGTGCAGTGGAGTATTTTGGCAAACGTCGACTGAGGTGGGTGATATTGTGATCAGATACTGTGTGGTATGTTTGATATTACAGTCGACTCCCAATAACTCGAACTTTCAAGGGAAATCGAAAAAAGTTACTTATCGGGAGCTCGAAGAAAAAGGTGATATACGTTTTTTAGTGTACATTGAACATTTTACTCACATTTTATTGTAGAAATGTTAAGTGAAAATTGAAAGATACTTTTAGATTATAAATCAGAACGTAACGTACTAAGAAAACATAGCCTAAATAGAGCGTGCGTTTTACTGTTCAGAGAAGTAAAGCTGTTTCACGTTAGATTTGTAACAAGCAACATCAGCCTCCACTAGTAAACTAAATGTCTACAACACGTCAACGGGACTTCAAAATCCAATGTTGCGGACGCCAGTACACTGGTTTTCCCCAACTTTTTAAGGAATCAAAACATGGTTCGAGTTATCGAGGGTAAAATTATACAGAAATGATCTGAGGAGAAACAAAAATTACTTCGAGTTGGCGAGATGTTCGAGCTACCGAGGGTAAAATTACAGTAAAAGTTTGGAGGAAATTCAGGGGAAATTGATTTTGGTTCGAGTTAGCGCGAGGTTTGAGTTAGCGAGGGTTCGAGTTATCGGGAGTCAACTCTACCTCTCAAAATGATTTCAGAGAGAGAAATTAAGGATCACGATTAGGATGCAAAAATGAGGAGCTTTCCATCTGATTTCAAAACACTCATTAAATATTAATTTTCTTTGCATATTCTTTCGGAATTTATGATGTGTTCGAGAAACAACTCTTCTGAAGTATTGAAGTTACAGAGGAAACGCTTTGGAATTAACTCTTTCATCAGTGGTTGGAAATGGTTGATAAAACCGTGAGGCGTTATGCAAAGGGTGATTTTACGAGCGGTGTTAAAAAAAACATTTCCAACGACTGATCAACGAGTTTTTCCCGAAACGTTTCGTCCGACACTTTAACACTTCAGCACTGACCTTCTTCTACAAACATTTCTTATACAGTGTAAATATTACATAAACACAAAGTGCTCCACATCATTTTCAATTGACCACTCCAGAAAATACCATAACATACCATAATACTCTTTGTTAGTCACCCCAAAATTTTGCATAAGCATTGTCTTAGGTCCCAAGAGAAACTGAAAACAATGCTTATGCAAAATTTTGGGGTGACAAAAGAGTATTATGGTATGTTATGGTATTTTCTGGAGTGGTCAATTGCGCGGTCCTGTCCGCACTCCAACGAGAAGTTTGTGGAAACAAAAAAAGTCTTCGGAACTAAGGCCACTATTGCACATTCTGACGGCACTGACAGTATATATAATCCTGTTGATTCACTGTTGTTTCTTTACTTGTTCTTATTTCCCCAAGGAAGAGCATACAAGACAGTCTTGGATTCGGGATTCTTTGTCGGTGGAACTTGGATGTAGGATTCCAGATTCCTTGAACAGTATTCTGTATTCCAAAGGCCAGGATTCCACATCCCAATGGAATCCAGATTCCAAAAGCAAAAAGTTCTCTGGTTCCGGAATCCGGATTCCCGTCCATAGGGAGATTCTTACTTGAATGAAATCTTACAAAATTCAAGATAGGCAATGTATGCTATTGGCTTAAACCTTACCTCTTCGCTCTCAGAAGATGAGGATGCAGCTCTGTTGGCAGCCATTATGGAAGCGCGTGTTGTCCTTTTTCTAGAATCCTTGTCATCGCACAGCGAAAACAACAGCTTAAACCTGAGAACAAAGAGATTTTACAAGGAATACGCAACGCATACGCAACGCGTAGTGGCAGAGACGGTTAGGGACCGTTCATTTTTATCTCTAAACATATTCCCCTTGGGCAATTTATTGACGTGTAAACGCAAACATGAAGCCAGAGAAAGTCCAACCCAAGCTGTTTCTTTAAGGGGAGGTTTGGGACAAAGTCAGGTGTAAACGCAGCTTTTATGTTGTGTGCACCTAAAATAAAACATTCTACAAAGCCACTCAGTTACTCAGTAATACACCAATAAAGGTCTGTTTTCTGCTTCAAACTTTAAAATCATGAATGAAAAATAATGTGTTACAGAACTTTATAATAAGCTTTGAAACTGGACTAAACCTGTAACTGAACTTCACATACTTGTTTTTCCTTGCTTCACTTGCTGTTAGTTTAACTTGATCCAAAGCTGATCTCAGACCTTCATGTTTGAAAACTACGAGAAGTAAAAATAAAACAGTTTAGAGAGAATGCAGCGGAATAAAGCTAACATATTGTGGACCTTTCATGGGGATATGTTGGTTTGACGAAACCAAATGAGATGGCCCGTAACGTAACAGACATTAAGATAGTGGATCAAAGTGGGTGGGGCATGGAGATGAGAACGACAGGAGCTCAGTTGGTCAAAAGGTGGATGGCAATATCCATTGAATAAATCATTATCCAGTCAGTAACACAATTAGTTTCCCTAATACTTATCCGCTGGATGGTGATTTGTCCGCTGGATAGCGCTATCCAGCGTTTGATCAACCGGGGCTAATTTGTCAAGGCATCGAAAAAGCGTGAGTGATAGCCGACATTTCGCAACGCCAGTGCCGCCAGTTAGTTTCCCCGCGAAAACACGTCTGAGGAACGAGTGCAAAAATACTGATGACGTTTTCACTACTCAGTCCTGGTTGTGCCGCGAGCGTAACTTCCCTCAGCCAATCAGATCTGAGTAGTGGCACGTGATCAGTATGAAATTTCTGCGCTCGTTCCTCAGACGTTGTTTCGCGGGGAAACCAGTGGTAGCGTCGGGAAATGTCGCCTACTGGTTTTCTTAGTTTATAGAGTAAAGAATTAGATCCCGACTATCATCATACTGCCAGGAACCAGCTACAAAAGAGATATCAGCATAGTTTGTTCTATCAACATCCATAACAGAAGTCAAGTTCATTACTTTACATAGAAGCCATTCAAAGACGCGAAGGAGCTACTGAGAGACTGGTGGTCAGCTGGGTCATTTGTTGGGGGTCAACACTTGACAAGGGTGCCGTATGTAACGATGTAGTTACTGTAATACTTACAACTCATGTCTTCTTGTTCCTGGCAGATCTTGTGCAGCCAGTCTAAATGATGTAGAACTAGTTCTAAGTTGGTACCCGGCTGGCTCTTTGCATTCCTGCAAGAAAACGTACAGTACATAGATCAAATCGAAAAATTAAAAAACCCACACTGAGTTATGCATACATCGAAACTGTAATACAGTGTCAGTAGACTATTCACAGCCTCTCATGCTATTCTCTCCGCGCAAACCAATCTGGTAGCAACACGATAAAGGACGATTGAACGAATCGCAAGGGAGTGGAGGGAGAGATTGAATGGATGACAAAAATTCACTCCTCCCAAAAGCCACCCACTAGTACTCCCGAGTGACACATGCGTCCAGTTAACTCGCTTGCCGAACAAAAATAAGAGAAAATGGAGGGCTGCGAAATGTCCACTGCAATAAATGGACTTAATGACTGAGCAGAACTCCAGAACAGGTTTAACTGACAGATGATCATTACTATCGAGGCTTTATCCGCGGTGAGGTCAAAGATCACAAATCACTTTGAGTCTGTCAGAAGAAGACTACCACTGTAACCACCTGGGCCATCATATTCAACATACTTAATTAAGACAACCATTATGAAAACATAATTACTTTCTCTTCTTGCTGGCAGAAGCTTGTTTGCACAGCTGCTGACCAATAAGCTGCGCCAGTTCCCTCGAGTATTCCTGTGCCCAATATCTAAGCAACGAGACACTGAACTGATTTCCAGGCCTCTTGTCAGAGCACTCCATAGAAAGGACTGGAATCACCAGATCTGTTGAAGGACTACACCAAACAAGCTTAAAATGAGAACGCGAAATGAATACCGTAAAAAGTTCAATGATTGAACATCGCAGGGTGGTCATGGATACGTGGTAATATCTACAAGAGGCAGCGTGACAGACTTTTCAGCGCGTCGGAGTAGTAATCCGTCGGGTCCGTGTTCAGGACCGGCTCTACTAACGACCACCAGCTGAATTTGTTTCTCAGTCCTCCCAAGTTCAAGTTCTCGTTCATGCGTGAAAATCGCCAACTGGTTGCAGCCTCCTGACAGTTTATATGTATTGTTTGTTGAATATCAGCTACAACAGCTAAATGCACTTATACTGTAAACAAAGCATTTTTAACCACTTATTACAATTTCCACACGTACAAGCCTGTATTCAGGAGGAGAAATTTCATTTGAGATTTCAGCACCTCTTCCGCCAAGGGTTTGCACAAATGGCAAAATATCGCCATAACCATCGAGATCAATTCGCAACAGCCGTAAACATGAAAACAATGGAAAAAGACTTACGAAACACTTTTCATTAGAATAAGTAAGTTTGACAAGGCCTCTGCATGTTGTTCCTGCTTGAGAGAAGGTAGAATGTTAACAAAAGACTCCAGTAACACATCCTCAGCTTGTATCAAGTGCCAAACACACTGCTGTTCAAATGATTCCCATTCAAGAGTGCTTTCTAGAAAAAAATTACTTGTACTCAGTAATAGATCACCATAAACTGTTATCTTTCCGGCGTGCCAACTTATTTATCACTTATCCGTGACAAACTACTTACCACCCTAAAAAAATACGCTATCCTAGCAGTGACGGATGGCTAGCAGGGTGCGGTCGATTGATAGTATTCCGGAATTATTAGAACACGCAAAAATTTTCGCTACCATTTAAACTTTATATACAGAAGAATGTGTTATTCCAAGCACTTCTGTAAATATTGCAATACAATAAAAGGCAAAACGAGTGATTTCTAGAGATCGCCGCTTAGTATTGTGAGACGTTGTAGGTGCGAATCAGGCTGAAAACTCGGAAACTTTTCGACTTCGTCCCACGCTCGTGAGATCACGAATATAGCGTCTTCCTCGACTAACGTGATGAGAAATGAAGAGTTTAAACGGATTTCTATAGACACCGGTCACTACTGTTTGCAAGCAAGTGAAGAAGTGAACTTATTACCTAATAACGAGTCAAGTTTACTCTCTTCTCCAAATATCGTCAACTCTCCTAATGTTATCTCACTCATGAGCTTGTTTAACTAACAAAAAAAAACAAGAAACAAAAACACACAAATTAGGAGAGTACAACAATTAGTATGAGGCAATAGTTTTATTCACATATGATTTCCTTTGCTAAATAAAGTAGAACATCTATCGCGCAGTGTCCTATTAAGCGATCACACTTTATTTAGCGCCAATTACCCGGATCCAAGCGGACAAAACTTCGGGGGTGGAAGCGGAATCATGAATCATGAATCATAGTTACAAAAAATGTAAGAATCATGAATCTTTGTTTTAAAAACTTGGGAATCAGGAATCCTTGCACTTCGGCTCAGGAATCATGAATAACGAGACTCTGAGAAAAGCTCAACATATGAATTTTGCGTTCGATCCAGGGAATACAGGATATGGCGTTTCCGAGAGTCCAATTTTCAAACATTTTTCAGGGGGAGTATGCCTCCGGACCCGCTTATATAATTCGAGCATTCGGGGCTGCCAGTCCGCTTGTTTCTCCAGTAACTCTGGTGCTTAATGTTCAGTTCCATACCTGGACAAAGCGACTAATTATACCAAGTCTGGATTAAAACAGAAGTTTGAATACTAAAGAAACTATACAAAAAGAGACTGAGTTGTCACTGAGAAAATCATTAAGTCAAACGGTGATCAAAAGTCTTCGTGAATCATGAATCTGAAAGAAAATTTTTCTAGGAATCATGAATCATTGAGGTAAAAACGACAGGAATCATAAATATCAAGATTCAAATGATTCCGCTTCTACCCCCGAAAAACTGTCCGCCATCACTGTAAATGGAACCTCTGTCGAGCATCCACTTTAACCCCCGGGGGGGAGGGGCGCTAAAACAGGTTCTAATTTATTTGTCAATTTTATTCAAAAGTTACAGTTTTAAAGTCAGACTGGAATTCATTTTAACGAAGGAAGAAAACGTAATCGTTTGTAGCTAGTTACCTGCCGTGGTTCCATGGTTCCGACAAGCATGTGAAGAACCTCTGAGTTACCAACAACATGCTCTGGAAACTAAACATGAGAGAATTGATTAAACAAGAAGATCTAGAAAGCCTTAATCACGGCGGGACAAACTTAAAGATGAATACCTTGTTGTTAAAACAACATTTTAACTGACATTTTGTACCCACGATATTGCGAATTGCGTTACAGTCGTAACTCTGAAGCTCTCCACAAATATTACATGCCAAAAACGGGAGATTTGCCATATGAGGTCATACTTCAGTTATTTATGTTATGAACCGTTTAGTTCCAAACTCATAGGAGGTAGAAAACATTTCAGCTTTCTCACACACAACTGGGAGCAATGCAAAGCCGACCATGCAGCCTGACCTTTAATAACAAAACCACAAATCAGCAGTATTATAGCACAGAAGAACTAAAAACGGCTGAAAAGAAGCTGGTACTAGATACATGAACAACCAGACCTGCGGCACTACGTCAAATGTGGTTGGGCGCAGCACACAAAAACACATGAGGGGTGGATGGGCGGGGCACAAAAAAACACATGAGGGTTGGGTGGGTGGGGCAGGTCAGGCAATGCGGTTGGCGACAAAACAAACTGAATTTTGAAACAACATGTGGCCTGAAGACACCCAGCTTATTTGAATTCATAATCCCAGCCAAGCCATGTGAGAGAAAAACGTTTTTCACTTCGTTCGTTCCGCAGCCAGCGGAAAACCACACTTTTTAACGTAATCTATAACGTGATTCCTTCTCGGCTTGACATTTTTGCTTTGGTCGATTGAAGTATGGGTTTGGTTACCAAACAAAAAACAATACTACACATGATTAATTTGTTTTAGTGCGCGTACCTTTTTGTAAATAGATGAAATGATGTA
Source organism: Porites divaricata (assembly GCA_038088405.1). Lineage (NCBI taxonomy): Eukaryota > Metazoa > Cnidaria > Anthozoa > Scleractinia > Poritidae > Porites > Porites divaricata. The sequence continues at coordinate 31,397,630 of JBBMOI010000003.1, read as the reverse complement.
GCGAAAAGCCTTGATATCATAATCTTGACAGACCTACAAAGACAAGTTTTTAACATCTAAATACATCTAACGTGAAGAAAAAAGTTAAGAAGCAAAAAAAGTTCCTCACATTGATTTCAAGAGTTTGACT
>JBBMOI010000003.1:31352500-31392500 GCA_038088405.1 Porites divaricata | reverse complement strand
TTTTGATGACCTTGCCAGTCCCGTGAAATAGATGGCGATCCCGCAACACGGCCCGCAAAACAAATTAACAAAATTATACAATCACGGACACAAAATATCAAAACGGTTTACACAAGCAGATTATAGCAACACCAAAGCTCACACACATTCGATAAAGTAAGCGATATATAGCGATATTTGCTAGCTTCTTAGCTTTTCCTCGACCTCGCTCATCCAAACAACTGTCGTATCTCTTGCTAATTTGCACAAGCGACCCGAGGCTCTTGCCCGTTACTATGTGACGTCATACTGGCAGGCGGAGTGGGTCAAGAAACTTAGATGGAAAACAATAGAGCTACCTTCCTCCCCTGGGTTGAATGGAAAGCGCCCCTCAAGTCCTCTCATGCAGTGTTGTCGTACTGCTATATTGGCTTCACACATCTAACCTTGCTTTAAGAAAGAAAAGAAATCGATATCCAATCTTGTTATCCACACTGTGTAGAGCCCCTAATAATGTCAGATAACGTTCTCTACCAACGTCATGTGTGGGGAGTATGCAGATATTCCTACAACAAGATTCAAATACATAAGCACGATTCCAACTATTTTGATTGATCAAAACAATTTCATGCTAATGACTGTATACCATGCTAATTTTTTTCTATAAGATTCAATTTTAAACAAACGAAAGCATGTTGCCATCGTTCATATGACATTCTTATTCCTGCTGGATAGACGTTTGTTTTACAAGGATTATTGCTGAAAACTTTCACGTTTGAGTTAAGCTAAAAAGTTAGATAATTATCTGGCCAATAATGTAGTCAATAGTAAAGCCACTCAGTCAACTAGTGAAAATTACTGTAAGTCAGCCAGCCGGTCAGCCAGTAAGCAAGTCAGCCACTCACGCTAAAAAGTGTGACAAAAAGATATACTCACAGGCAGAGAACATAAAGAGGCCCGTCCAAACAGTCCTCCGCATTTCTAATGGAAGTAAAAAAGATATTCATTGTAATGTAAGAGAACATCAGAGGGGGAGACACGTCACACCTGAGAGAAGCATACATTAGATGTTCATGGATTGGTGTAGAATTTTTTTACCCTTTTGTTTTTCCTTTGAATTACCTTTCTTCGAGAAGGCCTACTTACAGAAAAGTAAGGAAGACAAACAAACAAAAACCAAACACTAAACTCAGATTGTCTATTTTAGGAGTTCGTTTTCCTCATTTAGGCAAACTATGCACAACAACAACAGATTTCTGACAAATTTCTGACTTTCTTTGGTTTACTAACTATGGTCTCAGTCACACTTATTTTCTTTCAATTCGCGAAATATTGTGTTAGTCTTGGAGATTGTTATAAAGGCATTGCTGAGTTTTACATTAAGAGCGCTTTCTGACATTTACGTTTTTCGCTTTGTTCAATCACTCTAACGGACTTCTCAGGAAACATTGGTGTACTTTAGTGGTTTCGAAAGGTGACATCTGGGGGTAGGAATAAATTTCAATTCATTTCGCCTTATTTCGTTTTATCGCATCTATGATTGCAATTGACAGAAGCGAAAAAAACAACACGCAAGAGAAAAGTTCACATGTCTTTGAAAAACATAGTCAAAATTTTAAAATTTGTTTAGTCTGTCATAAGAGACAGAGTCCATTAAACCAATCGCAAGTCAAAATACTAGTGATTGGCGGCGAAAAAAGGCGCAAAAGTTTTAAGCCAATCACAATGATGAGCAATGTTAAGTGAAAGCGCTCTCATTATACTGTAAAACCGCTATAGAGAGAAGAAGTATGACGTCACGTCACCATGGTAGCACTATTTCTGGATGACAACAAAACCAACGAAGACGACGACGGAAGAAGAACGGCAAAAGAGTAAAAGGTTTTTATTGACAAAACAACAAATTTGCACGTGCATCACGCTATTTTGTACATTTCTTTGCTGTCGTTGGGCGCTCGCTTTATGGAGTCGGTGAATACAACACAAAAGTTGTCTTTTTCCTCTTTTAAACTTAGATACAGTCCTTTCGGATTCGACCCTCGAAAATTTCGCCAACATTTGCCACATTAAATGAAATTGAATAAGGTAGATGAAGTTTGAAGCTGTGCGAATTCACTTTTTAAGTGACGTTTTCGGTTGTTTTCATCCAAAAATGTTGCTACAATGGCAACGTGACGTAACGACTTCTCCTCTCTATTAGGAAGAATTAGGAATGTAGGCATTTACAGATAGTTGGTTATCTTCTGGTTGATTCTGTTGATATTTACCTGTCTTTCATGATACAAGGAGCCATTAAATCATCCACCATGCAAAAGTTAAGACAAACAGCAAGAGATTTGGCTGTGTCATCTTCAAATTCATCCTGAAAAGTTTAAACTGACATCAGGATTGCTGGAAGCCCATATAAATTGAGGGTAATAAAACAGAAACAATGATATGGTACTGGTAGCCGAAAATGTACCAGACAAGGTTTCCTGAACCACTGAACAATAGTTAAAACTGTGACAGTTGGTTGGTTGCGAAAAAGGACTCATATTAATTACCTGGCATACATGAGGTTAAAAGTGGCAAAATGAAGGTTGCTCACTTACTTAACTAGTCCGACGAGATAGGTTAAAAGTATAATTTAGAAAAGCAAAGATTTGTATATGACCATGAATGATTTTTGCAAACAGAGCATAAAAAAATTCGGTTCTACACAAAAACATTTGACGAGGAAATGACTCACCAGGGATGTGATACTCTTAAGAATATTTTCCATTAGACTACACCTCACTCCAACATCACTGAAAAACAACAAAAAACGAACGCTGCAAGGGTCAAGAAAACTGAAAGAAACTTCACACTTGCAGTATTTTAATAACTGGCATACCTTTCTTGAGAGAATTTGATAAGCAGCTCTTTCAACTCATCGCCTAAAGTTTCAAGTTCCTCTAGTTCAGTGATATCTTCACTGCTGTCACGTTCTTCGTTTTCATCCACGCCTTCCTTTTCAATCGGTTTAAATTCATAATCTTTCTCCTTTCCTCCGGCACCGTTTGGTTTACCAGGCGCTACGTCGCCATCATCATCCTCTTCAGGGTCAGAGAAGACAGCTTCTTCATCGGGTTGTTCAAGTTCATCATCCACTCCACTGTCCACCAGCTCGGAATCTTTTGTGCTGCTGTTACCTCCGTTGCTGTCTGCTGCCCCAATCATCCTGGAGCCCAGTGAACCAAGCATGTCATTTGAAGCAGAAGAGCTTTCAACTTTGCTAAACGCTGACGTGGAAGACTCCTCTAGTTTTGAACCTGCAAAATTTACCATTACAATTAAGTCTTTCAAATAGAAACTTCTCTCCAAGTAACAAGAGACTACTTCAGTTTTGTCCAGCATGCACGAGTTGGGTCAAACAACCACCATGTCAAGGGAATCAACCAAATTAAACAACTGTAACCCTTAATATAAAGTGGAAAGCATAGGCTTCCTTCATAGAAGAACTGAAATACCGTTTACTAAAAATACTTCGACCTAAAAGTCTCGTATTATCTTTGACAGAGTTAAAATAACGAAATCAAATTTTAACTAGTTAAAGACAACTACTTAAAGAAAATTTGCCACCGTAAAGATGCTGAAGCTCACGTTTCAAGCCCTAGTCCCTCGAAAGAGAAAATTGACGAGGCTTCCAGAGGCAGCACTTTGTCAGAGCGACTTGCTTCGACAAAGAACTGGCGTTGATAAATTCAGTAACTTAAACATCAATTTCTTGTGAAAAATTCACTTGAACAACACAGTTGATAAACCAAATTGATTTATAATTTTTGTTTCACTTTCCTCGCTGATGCAGTACCAGACTTCTATTAAAACAATCCCCTTATTCTCATTTATAATAATAATATTAGAAAAGAATTTGACCAGTTAAAATTCAGAGACAAAAAAATGCCTAGAATATGTACACGGTATTTTTACTGTACCTGAATCACAGAACTCAGCTAGAGTGGTCCTAACCACAATTCTTAAGTCTCTTTCCATTTTGGGATTGTCCAGTAATGGAGAGAGTGACCTTCAGTTGTCAAAAGGAGAAAGTACATATATATATAAGTGAATCGGTAACAAATTAAAAAGATTTGTTTGTATGCTATTAAAACCTGTTGAACGCTACTTACATTACAACCTTTTTACTGAGGATGTGCCTAAACGCCTTGATAACTCCTTGTCTTGCTTGGACATCTGGTAAAGTACTGTAATTGGGTATGATCTTGCAACAGTAAAAATAACAGCATCATTGAAACACATTTGCGCACGAGCGTTTTAAGTTCCTTGATCTACATAAATTTGCAACGTCAATTTCATTTTGAAATATGATGTTCAAGAAGCAAATGATGACTAACAATATCCATTTGGGTATCTTGCCATAAACTGAAATTTCTCTTATAGTATTTGTTTGTTTGACTCAAGGGAAAATATTTCAAAGGCAAAATGTACAAGGATTCCAGTCAACCACTGACTGTCCATGGTCACACATATGTCTGGAAAATATTGTTTTGTGCCAGAAACAAGTCACAACCTCGGTCATACAATAATTGTGAGTAGGGGGGGGGGGGGGGGGATGGATCAAAGAAAAAAGTTATTACTCGACAAAGGAAGTCCAACAGAGTACTGGTGATTGTGGGATGACTCCGGATTGAATGGTGCATCAACAAGATAGCTGGCTCTAAACGACACCAAAAAAATACACAAAACATATAAGAAAATAGAATAATACAGATTAGATTCTGTTGTTCCAAGAAAATATGATTCCAAAGGTAGCCAATGCCAATGCCAATGAAGAGTAGCAAAAATAGTTATAAAAACTCTCACCAATATTCATGATGTTGTCTTTGTCAGGCTGGTAAAAAAGCCAGTCATAAAATAAGGCAAGTTTAGCATTTGCAGTGGAAACCACAGTCTGAAATAGGAACCATACAGAGGGAGAGTGTTAAAAATACTGGTATAAGAAAATGAATAATTTATGCATAATCTGCTGAAATTCCCATCCCAACAATAATTTTAGTAAAACCCACTTACTACAAAGTACCGGTAATTTATTATCACTTACTTGGCAGGATGTTAAGAGCCAGCCGATAATGGCCCACCTGGGTATTATATCAGAACATAGCACCTCATTAGATGGATGAACCACACCAACAATGTATCGAATCAGATCAGCACGCAAGGTTTGACTTTCAGGAGATGAGAGATACTGAAATAAGAAAAACAATGCCTCTCAGTAGAGATTTAGTGATATTTGCTGATCAACCATGTAAGTTAGAATGACACATTTTACTGTTTAAAAGGGAAGTGATTTTGTAAAACATTTACCTATAACTTTTCTAAAATTTTAAGGGTTAATTTTGCATTCTAAAGAAGTGCCATGGGAAATTTGATTGCCTCCTTTACAAAATGTTATGCATCAAAGAACTCAGGCCCAGTCTTAATACTCAGAGCTGATTCCATTAGTACAAAGCTCGTCATTTAACTTGTGACATATTTTATTATCTTCATTTTCTTTATAATGATCTATTGATTTTTCTTATTATTTATAGAACATGCATACACTATTTTCTTTTGACTTGATAATGATGTCTGAGAATGTCTACAAACATCGTCATGTTTTTCATTGAACATTAACTTTTTTAAACTTCTTAAAATGTTTTTAAGCAAAGATTTACTACGGTAGTTATTTTTTTAAAAAAATAGCTAACAGTTGACACTTAGAATGAAAACAAGGAATATTGAGACAAAGGTATCTCCAACTAACCTGCTTTTGAAACCAGTCTTGGTACCTTTTTTGCTGGCCAAACCGTACCTGCAATAATTTTATATGAATAATAATTATCAATCTTGCCACCATGCCAAACAATAATTATCTACAATAAAAAAGATACTGATCTGAACTAAGGGAGTTGGTTATGGACCTTTGGTAATCCGTAATTGTTTCAACTCTGTGTTGATACTCCCTCATCTGTGTACTCTTCTTTTTGGGTCAACTTCACTTCTTCATCCTTTGTGACTTCTTATTAAGGGACCAACATTTTCATTTCCACTGTGATTTATTTCCACATTCAAATGTTCTTAATATACATATATCTGCATTACATGAATATTTCACAGTTAGTTTAGAACAGATATATTGCACTACGCATTAGACAGTTCACATTTTCTATACAAAGAAAAAAAGGTGAGGAATTATGAGAAAAGCATTGCAGACATCCTTTGGCTTGTTTTAGTGATTCAAACCAGTTTAATTTTTAGTTTCCTTTGTGTTGGAATCATTAATTAAGATAACACAACAAGAGAAAAGGAAAACCAAATATTAAACTGATTTGTTCCTTAATTTTTTCAAACCAAGAGAAATTTTATCTCCTCTGGTCATTTAATGATTATTAGTCAGCATAACTTTATTAATATATTTTGTAACGTTTTCTTAGTTTCACAAGAGTATGATATGTTTACTATGTTACATAATAACTGCAAAAGTACTGTAAAATACCAAAAATAAGCCCCTCCATGTATAAACCCCTCCAAATATTAAGCCCCCCAAACCAGTAATGAAAAAAAATCCTCCGTTAAATTGCCCCTCCAAATATAAAGTAAAACAAAGCAAAAATGGTAAATTTACTTCCAACAATAAGGCTAGCCCAATTGATTTTGAAACGCAAATTTCCCTCCGTAGATAAGCCCCTCCAAAAATAAGCCCCTCAAAAAGGACCTTTGAAAAATATAAGCCCCAGGGTTTATTTTCAGAATTTTACGGTATTTGGATCATGTTTACTGTAGGTAGCCTCGACCAATATGTCGGTCGATATATTGGTTGACACTTGGTCAACAAATCGGTCGAGAGTCAGTCGATAGCTGGTCAATAGTCAGTGGAGAGTCAGTCGATATATCTACCAATTATCAGCCCGAGATATCGAAGATACATCTCAATCATATGTCAATGATATATTGGTCAACTGTTGGTGATATATTGGTCAACTGTCAGTCGACAGTTGGCCGAGTGTCGGTGGAGATTTCGCAACATAAAAACAATTAGCCATTCCTTTCAGCCTAGCAACCATTTATGACGTATTTGTTCTGCTGACAAAACATTGAAGAAGACAAGAACAGCGAAAAAAAATGGGAAAAGTCTAAAGAGGATGGGTTCAACTTTTCTGAGCCGTATACCAGAGGATAAAAAGTCACAAAACAGGATGCTGGTGCAAAGAAAGGCATGCTCTCATGTTCCATTTTGAGAAATTTTGACTTATAACTGACCAGAAAATGTCCAAAAAATGCACAGCTTTTCAATTATCACCACATGTCAATGGGTTAACAATGTGCCAAGAAAGTCAGTTTTACAGCTTGCCATTTGGGCAAGCTGTAGTTAGCATGTGCTCACCCGAAAGTCATTTTAACTAGCCTGATGATGAGCAGGTTTGATAACAAGTCTTTTGTGATTAGAATTCCTTAAAACATTTCACTTGCCAGGTGGGCAAGTTAAGAACAGAATTTACTAGCCTGTTAGTAAAATCCACTAGCCCCAGGCTATCGGACACAACTTTCTTTGCATGCTAGTTAAATAACTCTGTACGGACAGCTAAATGCCTTTCCTTTTTTCTTACATCTAAGTCAAAAACAAACTCAGCCATTGTTTTTTTAACAAATCATTTAATATTTCGGTCTTTTTTTCTCTTTAGTGCTATCGGTAACAGACTGAAACTGTAAAGACCGACAAACAACTCACTGATATATTGACAGATTATCGGCTCGACCGATATATATCGATCAACTATCTTCCGACTGTCGACCGATGTTGACCGATTATTCGGACAAGTATCAACCAACTATCAACCGATATATAGACTGACTCTTGACTGATATATCGACCAAGTGTCAACCGATATATTGACCTGGTGTTGACTGATATATTGACCGACATATTGGTTGAGGCTACCTACAGAAAACATGATCCAAGTATTTAAAGGCATGCTTGTAGGTGTCTCAAGGGGCTAGTAGATTATTTAAGGTTTGCTAAGCTATGCAAGAGCAATTCAAGGCATCTCTGTCAACCCACATTTTTTATTTTATTTACTGTTGTAATTTTTCCTGAGTTTATAAAACTAACACTGTTTTTTGTAACGCTCTACAATCACTTCATATTTGGGCATTAATAAATGAGATGCCTGCTCCTATTCTGTGTTTTGTGATTATCTAGATTAGTTACGAAATATTTTATAATCATTTCAGTGTGATTAGAGTACAATGAATTTTTACCATACCTTGGATGTAAGAAATAAAATCTTGTTCTCCATCTCAGGATGTAGTCTGCATGCTAGAAACCTCCTTGACGTTCTAGTATAAAGCAGCTGTGAGATGCCTGAAATCATAAAATTACTCTGTATCAGGACTATTAATAGTTCATGTTCTACTATAAGTTCTATTGATAGTTTGTTGATAGTATTTTAACAAAGAGAAAGCTACATGTTAGTGGGCATTTTCATTAGTCATGCCAGCTGTTTTACTCAATTGCACCTTCCTATGTCTTTGTTTTCCAGAGCAATTTGAGCCAGTGGTAACAGTGTCCAATGAAAGTTGAATCTGATAACCCCTGGCTACTGGATTTTGCAATTGGCAAGTGAATTCTGTTCACAACTTGATGATGGGCAAGTGAAGTTTTTTGGGGAGTTCAAATTAAAGAAGAACTGTAATCAGTCCGGCTGATCAAAAAGTTTTCACAACTATAGTTAAAAAGTATCTTGGGCCAAGCAATACATGCTAGCCCATCTGGCAAGCTTCAAAACTGACTTTCTTTGCATCCTATGGTAAGTTGTTCTCTTTCAGCCAGTGCAATTAGCCTGGCAGCCTGACCTAGTGACATCCCTCAGGGCCAACAGTGGGTGCATTTGAGAAAATTTTAATCTCACCAGCAATCATAGAAGTGCAACACTTTACAAACCTGTAAACTGTGGACAAAGTGACTGAGGTTTATGTAGAATGTCCTTCCACAATGCAGTGAATTCTGGTATTCTATTGAGTCAAACAAATAAAAAGCAGTTGATTCAAGATGACAATAATTAAGGTAATTGACTTTTTCTGCGATGATCAATAACAATAACACAGCTGACAGTAATCAAGGTAGATGACAGACTACATGTACTAAACTGTCCTTCATCACTGATCAGACATGGCTGTTTAGTTCTAATAATATAACACATCCCTTCATCATCCCTGGCAAAAACATCAATTTATGTTAATGACAAGTACTATATCTATAAGCTCCTTCAGTGACAATTTTTATAATGACAATAAATGAAATCAAAAAATTACATGTTCAGCCAATTCAAACAGTACAGGCCACTTTCAGGGAAAAAATTTAATACCGTAATAGCCTCAAATTGCTGTTTGGATAGAACTTCACATCACCCTTACTTCTGTGTTAGATTTGAATTCGTTCTTTGCATAAAATTAATTGCCTGTACAATGGCTCATTTCCACAATACCATATAATGTGAGATTCTATTCTGCCTTTTAGTTACAAAAGCACACAGTGTTCTCCTTACTAGGTGGTAACCAGTAAAATTCACGACCTGAAGCAACACTTGTTTTACCACCTGCAACAGCCTGAAGGTTTACTAAAATTAAAGAAGTACTTTTAAAAAATGCACAAGTTATGATCCGATCCAATTCTCACATACCACAAGAAAATGAATGAATATAATTATGGAAAAGTACTAAAGTATACACAGCTTTTCTCTCAATGGGCAACCCATTTTGGGAAGAGAACACTGAAGACAGAATAAAATTATTGGGATCAATCATTGTGTAAAGTTTACAGAATGGTAAAAAATGAGGGAATGACGTTTCAGAGAACTTAGCTCCTAAATTTCCCAGAGAGGGTGGGGCACTCCACTGACTGCAGTCTGCTTTTCCCTGGATACGTGCACCGCAGAGGTGCACGTATTTTGTCTTACAGGCGGTGAATGATCTCTTACCCGCTGAGCTAAAATTTAGGGAGAACACTAAGCACATAAAAATAAATTTGATTTCGCACCAGTTTGGACCTGTAGCTTTACTTCTGATAAGAGTTTTTTCAACTCACTTCCCTTATAGTAAATCAAATGTACTAAACTATGCTTAAGCCATATTTGCCTGCAAATATGCCGAGTAAGCAAATTTTCAACAAACTAATGCAATGCATGAACAAATCGAAAAGATAATGCATAGTAAGATTGTACATGAAGCACTACCCAAACCACAATTTAAGGAATATTATGGTATTTTCTGTAATCATCATGTACTACTACTCTGACAATTTGACCTTTGCTGACTCAAAAAGGATTACTATTATTTTAAGCATTATAGCTTAAGGTTGGCTACAGTAAATAGAGGATTTTAAAATCAGCTATAATTTTATAGTAATGTTCGTTTAATACAACTTGTGATTTCCATCAGGAAATTAATATTTTGGGTATTTTGACTGACTTCTATTTAGAGGTATAATGATACACTCAAGGATCCTTCCTCACTTGAACAAATCCTGCTCCAGAACATGATGGAGAGGATTTGTCACAATCATTAATTTTGGTGTATTTTAAAGTCATCTAAGGGCCCGTTCACACTTAGGGGCTAGATCGATCTCAGATCGATCTGGCCTTTATACGAGCTGAATGTGAACATTCGCATTTTTTTGAGATCGATCTGGGATCGATCCAACCTGGATCGCTTCAGGAGGTGGTCTGAGATTGGTCTGAGATCGATCCACGCTGTTCCGTGCTGAGTGAGAACGCAAACACGTCCTGAAAGTGATCCAGCTTAGTAGCCTCCCCTCATAGAGCGTCACGCAAGCCAATCTCGCGTGAGGAGCTGCTCGCGTGAGGCCTTTTGTTTTCGCAAGTTGCAACCTAAGAGTCCTAGGATGTCTGCAAAAAAGGGAGAGCAATGGACAGACGCGGAAACACGGGCTCTCATCGCTGCTTGGGGTGACCGCCAAATTCAAGGCAAAATAGACAAAAGTCACCGGAACACTGATGTCTATTCCAAAATTGCCAAATCTGTAGCAAAACAGGGTTTCCCAGGATGCAGCTGCAAGCAGTGCCGCACAAAGGCAAAACATCTCAAAGCGGAATTCAAAACGTACAATGACTCCTGTAAAAAGTCAGGAAACGCCCGAAAAAAAGAGCCGACGTTTTTTAAAGAATTAAGTAACTTTCTTGGAGACCGTCCAGAGGCCAAGGGCCTCGATAATTGCATCGATACCGGCACCTCTCCTGATGGAGAAGCTAGTGTGAGTCAAACACAGTCAACAGAAAGCTCAGTTGGTACCGGTAAGTTGAACTGAGAGTTTCATAACTTTTGTTTCCTTAAATTGATATAATAGTACTCACGTTTTTCTGGTATAAATATAGAGCCGATGACTAACTCGTCATATTTTATTTTTATTTCTAGTCGATGAAATGCGAAAGAAGTATGGTTGTGGTACCGCAATTGAGTGGGAGTGCCAGAGGTGTGGCCACCAAGCAACGTTGGCTTCGGCTGGTGTTCACGAATCAGAAAATGGATGCATTCGTGTGTATTCAGATGATGATGAATATGTATGCCCAAATTGGGGTCCAGAAAGCCCACTGGAAGGTACAACGGCACATATGTACTAAATTTAATTATAAGCTTCTAACCTACGATTTATTTCAAGAAGTCTTCATATTCCTGTCACAAACACAGAGAAGACATTGATTGCATGTGAGTGGGTTTCTTTTCGGGATGTATACGAGGAAGACGAAGAATTTATATATAGTAACGTTATGAAAATAAAATCGGTCAAATTTATGAGAAAAACAAGTTTCCTCGGCGGTCCGCATACCGTCATCCTGTGCTGTTGTCTTCTTTCTGCTTGGGGCGTCGTTAATTTTAGAGGAAAACATTACAGTAAGTCAAAAGCCATGGCTCTTGGGTAAGTATAAAAGTAATATTTCCACCGTTTTAGTTCATACACTAAAAAAAGTTACTATGTGAAACCAGAAAGACAAAGGTATTGACTGTAAGTAAGAAGAATTTTAGTCATAGGTAAAATCTGTGTAACATTTGAGTAATACTTTTTGCTTCCTAGTTGAGTATGTTAGGTTTACATCAGCTTATGGTTGTTATCGTTTTGGTGGTTATATGTTTTGAACCTTGTTTTCTTCTATTTTACTGTCCTTTTTAAAAGGTGTTGAACTGACAACTTCTTCAGCTGCAGCTAGTGAACAGCCTGACCAAACAAAGGACAAAAGAAAGGTATCCTCTAATGAGAAACGAAAAAGCCCATCTAGTGAGTTGAAGGATGACCAAGGAACACCGAGGAAATCCTTGAAAACTGGAGCAGTTGAAAGGGCGATGGCCTCGTTTATGGAGTACCAGCGTGAAGCTGACGAAATGTACTTAAAACAAATGACAGAGCAAAGAGAAATTGAAGCTCAACTGTGGAGAGAAGAAATTAAGGCACAAAAGGAGTCTTCAGAGGTCTTCGCCAGACTTCTCTCTGAAATATATTTAAGAAGGGAAAACAATTCAGTCCATCCCCCACAGGGCAATGTTTCCCATTTTCAGGATTTAAGCTATTTTGAACTCTAAAGGCCCATTTAACAAGGCAAACAAAGGCAAAAAATTATGTGAAACATGTTATAGTTTTAGTTCACTATTCATTGTTTATTCACAAGGCATTGGAGATAGTTTTCAATGTATTTTTGTGTTGATCTCTTGAGAGCCTACATGGATCATAACAGTTTTGAACTTGTATACATTATGTGAAACTTAACGTGTCTCTGTAATAATTTATTCTTCTTGTCTTAAAAATAAAGAAAAAATTGATGTAAAAACTTTTTTAAGCTGAGGAAAGAGCAATGACCAGAGCATTTCTCACTGCATCCTTCTCCATATCTGAAGCTCTGCTCTCACTTGCTATGGTAGAGTCATCATCACATGCCTCTGGGATTAGCCATTCCTCACTAAATGCCTCCTCTCTCATTTCACACAGATTGTGCAACACTACACAACTTGCGATCTTTGCTGGGAGGTATTTCAGTGTGGTGTCAATTCTTTTTAACAAGCACCGAAAACGGCCCTTTAATCTCCCAAAAGCAACTTCCACAATCATCCTCGCTCTTCTTAGAATGGCATTGAAAATTGCCTGTTCTGGTGTTAAATCTCCATCAGGAAATGGCTTCATCAGCCATGGTAAGAGAGGATAAGCTGCATCTCCAATCATCAAGAGGGGTACTTGGACACCTTCAATTTCTTTTGAGCTCTAAATGGAAAGAAATAAAGTCAACTTTAAAAAAAACACCTGAAAAGGAAATTACAAAAAAACCCTGCAATCCACTCAAAATTAATATTTAAATAAAACTGTTAACAACAACAGAAGAAAAATTAATTTCTGCTGATTGACAATTTTGAGTGTCATGCATTTGTATATCAGAATCCTTGCAGAATTAAAGTAATATATATTGTCATGGAAAAACTTTACCACCTATAATATTGTTTTTCAGGCTACAGCTGATACATACCGGTATTATCATGGGGGGTGGGGGGGGGGGGGTAATGTAATGTACTTTTTTTGTGATTATGAGCTACATTATGAAACTTACATCAGGAGGAAACAGTTTTCCTGTTTGAGCCCTTTCATACAAGCTTGAATTCACAAGCACTCGAGCATCATGAACTTTCCCTGGCCACTTAATATTCACATCTGTAAACCTGAAAAATATTATTAAGGAAAAAGCATTATTTGTTTTTTGCTTCCCCTTCAGGACATAACACGCGTCCTTATACAACCTGATAACAAAATATTTTTGTAAAAGAAGGTTCAGGTCTTCGTGATCCCTTTAGCCCTAAGCTTGGTACCCAAGTCCCCCCTCCACCTGATCAACACCCTTATATTACAAATTAAGTATTAGGCATATTTAAACATAATTTTATGTCTAATTACAAGAATGTTTGAACACAAGGGATAAAATCTAGATGCAAACAAACCTGTGTGCATGATCGACAACGGCTTGCATAATGATTGAGTAGCGGCCTTTTCTGTTGTAGTAGTCAGCACTGTTTTTGTCTGGAGCTACTTTTTCAATGTGTGTCCCATCAATGGCCCCAACACACTGAGGGAAGCTCCACTTTGTAAAAAAAGTGCTCACTGACTCCTCCAATCGTTGTCCGGTAGGCCATTTGACGTATGAAGGGAGTAAATTACAAACAATAGCTTGGCACACCTACAGTAGAATAGAATTGACCGATGGAGTTCATACACCTTATTCGATGGTTTAGCATATAATACATGCGGATATTTTGCGAGTTGCGTAGTATTTTTCCGAGCCTCGCAGGGGCGAGGAAAAATACGAGCAATGAGCAAAATGTCCGCTCGTATTATATGCTAAACCATTGAATAAGAGGTTTATTATTCCACTACAAAAAAAATTGTTATTTTGCAATTGGCTTCTATTTTTTAGGTAAGAGTATTCAGAAACACCTGATTCCATCTGTGAGAATGACGATAACAATGAGCAAACTGTTCGCGCGTATTATGCCAAACCATTAAATGAGAGGTTAAATAAATTATTCTACATAAAAAAACCTGTTATTTTGGCTTCTATTTTCTATTTTATTTTCATCCATCGGTTCGTCCATTTTAGCCATAGTTGCTCCTTTTGCATCCGCCGGTATTCACCCTGTAGTAAACCGGTTTAACCAGGACACTATGGTGTATTACGGCCTCGTATTTTGCGCGTTCTCTTGACCTTATATGGTAAAATGACATAATAGTGGAATAATAAAGCATGTTAATTTTTATCTTTTACCGTCAATAATCATCATTCAATATAGCTTTAATAGTTTTTGTGTTCTCCCAAACTGTAACGTACATTAACCGAGCTGTGTACCGGGTACTTTACTAACCGTACATTTATTCTCTACGATCTTCAAGTTGTTTTGGCCTTTTCAAATCACATAAAATACCATATAACTTTGAAATATAATCTGTTTAGGGAGCTAATTTTTATTAGCCAAAGTGTTTGAATTACACACATTCGTTCCATTCTCTAAACGGTAAAACTTGGCAACAAGACCAAAAATACTGCACTAACTTTAACTGATACCCCAATATATTCTAAAACGGAAATGTCGTCGGCTATAATTTAAGAATAGTACAAGAATATTTTCAGCCTAAAATCGGCAGAAAAATAAGAATATTCAGCCTGGCCCGAAACAAAAAACAACATTCTTATGGAAAAAGAGTGTAAGGAAAATCTTCAAAGGTTTCAGAACTGTGCTTTCCGATTTTCTTTAGTAGAATTATTCGCACAATGAAAAGTTTACAACAACAGTATATTCGAGTAGAAGACTGAAGAGGCCATTTTTATGTGAACTCAACAAACCAAACGAATTTTGTCCGTAAATATCAGGTGGGGAAGCACTGTACGGGAGGACTAAAACTGTGAATTGCCATGTTTGAAAATTCTGTAAGGATCAATCTACCCTGCTAGCAGAGGCTTTTCCCTTGTGTTTCTCAGCGTTGTACTGCCATTCTCTTCGCAGTTTTGGCTGCTCACGTTTTGTTTTGGTTGTTTCTGTGCCGAGGAAAAGACCTCTGCAGACAGCCGTTTGGGATTCCTGTTGAGCATGCGTATTAGATACCTCCAAGATCTAGGAGGTAGTCACATGATTAAACCGGTTGTGGAACCGGTTTTATCGACTCGCGCATCTTTTTTGTACTAGTTTGCTATGCAAAAGTGAGCCTGCTATATCAACATGGCGAGTGCGAGTCTTTCCCGTGGGAAAATTGACTCATGAATACATGAGCAAACTCCGGCGGCGGCATCATATTACCAGCACGTGACCCAGAAATTCCATGGTAACTGCATTTTCATCTCGTGCATGCTCAACAGGAATCCCAAACGGCTGTCTGCAGAGGTCTTTTCCTCGGCACAGAAACAACCAAAACAAAACGCGAGCAGCCAAAACTGCGAAGAGAATGGCAGTACAACACTGAGAAACACAAGGGAAAAGCCTCTGCTAGCAGGGTAGGATCAATCTATTTTTTTTCACATGTAGTGTTTACATTTTTACGCATGATCTGGTCTGTCAATCAAATTGTACTTAAATGATTTCCTTTCGTGTGTACATACTAAAAAAAGATTATCAATCAAGGCACTTATGAATGTTAAAAATTAACATAGTCAAGTTAAACTCACCTCATTAATAACAACACAGGCAGTCGATTTACCAATGTCAAATCACCAGGACAGCGAGCGAAGATCTTCTCCTGTGGCCAAGTGCCACAGACAGACAGCAAGCCGCTTTTCAGGAGGAATAGCATCTCTCATTCGAGTGTTTTCCCTTCTAATACAAGCCCCCAACTGGTCGTACAGGAACCCGAACGTGGATTTTTTCATTCTAAAGTTCTTTAACCACAATTCATCATTCCAGGTGGACACGGTTCTCTCCCAAAAGTAATTTCCTGTTTGGCCCGGCTCTACCCAAAATCGTCTCTCCGAGTTTAAGTTGCGACGCAATACTTCGCGTAGAAATACGAGAAAAGACTCCCGGACATGTCTTCGTCGAGACATTATAATATTGTCGAGGTCTCGGTTTGATTTTCGTCTTTTGGAAAAGGTACGCCATTGTTCCAAAAACCTTTGAGCGGCCGCAACAGGGAGGACATCGGCCATTGTCGCGGATGTCACGCAGTCCATCTCACACGATACTGCATCATCATAAGAGGAGAAAGCAAACTGCTTTGTCCTCCCTTGTTAGGAATTATTTGTCTACTAAGAACACATCAGTGTGAACGGTCCTCATGCGATCTCAGAACCGATCTCAGTACGATCTCATTAAAGCGATCTCAGTATGAACGAGCCTTTAAACATACAATAAAAAATGAATAGCAAACCTGGAAACATTTTGTAACAGTCGCACGAGATCTCTACCAATAGGAATGCAGTCTGCAAACTAACATGTAAAATAAATATCAATTTAATGACCATTTTCCTGAGGCCATCCACCTCTCAACAACAGTAGTAAATAGTACAGTGACAGCACTATGTCATCTGTAAATAAAAAACATATCAAACAAACAAACAAAATAAGTGACAGAAATAGAATACACTCTTTGAGTACGGTCATTCTTTTTGACTCGTACTAAGCTACATCAGATCCAGCGGCACAAGTCACATCAGAAATCACATCTCTTGTGTGAAATACCAATATCTATCCATCTGTCATAATCATACTTATTTGTTCACTATTGTCTAGTAACAGCATTTTTTGTTTCTTTATGAGCAAGAGCTCTACCTATTAATTTTGTGTATTGGCTAAATCAACCAGGGCATTAAAAACTTTTAAAGAAAGTCTATAATATTAGGTTGGCAGTTGCCTTCTAAAAAAAACACTGCAGAAAAAATTATGGTACCTTTTCTCTCAGAAGAGATGAACAGAATTCTATTTCCATCTGCCGTAAATTTTTGAAAGGTGCTGCTTCATGATCCTCCAGTAGTCTGAGGTAAGTGTAAACAGCAGTAGCCAGCAGAATTGGATTTTTCTCCAACCATGTTCTTGAAGTAATGCAAAAATTAATAAACAGATATCTTGTTTCCAAACCCTCTCAGTTTTCAGTTCAATGTTGAAACTTACTGGTACCTCCTTCCTTGCTTTTGTTTTGCATTTAATTGTTAAATTTATGATTGAATCAAAACTCTCTCGCAACTTTACTATTAATAAATATAATATATAATAATCAACCAAAACCAATTTTGTCACTTTTACAAGCACATTGTTTAGAATGGTTTTCAGTGGCTCCTTTTGATTGAATCATCACATATTATATTTATTACCTGAATCTCTAATCTTGAGCAAAAGTATTCTTTTTCTCTGGCTTTGGTTTTACAACAGCCACTCCAAAAAGGTAACTTCACTCTTGCAGAGATGCAACATCTGGAGACCTAAAATCGGGAGACTGTCTGTTTTTTACTTCCCCCGGAATTTCAGCGACCCCCCCACCCCCGAAAAATTGACCCAGCCCCAATGGGAATGACTTAGGACATTACATGACAAAACAAAAATGTCCCAGAAACCGTACTGCGAATAAGAAAAATTCAAGTTTTGAGCTAAAAATGGGCTTAATCTCAAACTAAGTCTGTTTTATTTTTTACTAAGTATTCAATATTTATAGAGCACGTAAAAAGCGGGAGATTTATGTACCAAAGCGGAAGAGCGGGAGACGAGGCAAAAACGCGTAAGTCTTCCGCCAAAAGTGGAAGAGTTGGCATCACTGCTCTTGAGAGTGTGTCTCTAAACCAACATCACCGGTATCCACCAAAACTACTCTAGGGGTCAATACCAACTTACATGATAGACATTACAGCTAGCCAAAGTAGGCAGTGGCTTGGAATAGTTCTGACACATATTAATGTGAAAATAACAGGGCTTCTGATAATTTGTGGAAAAAAATCAAAATTTCGCAGGATTTTCAGGGGCAAATTCGCGGAAAAATCAGCCGATTTCGTGGGATTTTCGCAGGAAAAAAGTCAAAATTCGTGGAAAAATCGGCCGATTTCACGGGAAATTTCGGGGAAAAATTTCAAGAAACAATCAGTAAAAAACAGCCGATTTCGCTGGATTTTGTTTTGGCAAATTTCGCTAAAATAGACTCAATTTTCGCGTCGATATGACCAGCTATGGCGTTCCGTTGCGGACAAAATTATACCGATAGTAAAAACATGTTGAAAACATAATACTTAAGTCGAAACTTGTAAAATACATCGAATACAGTAAAAAATACGAGTTGACATTTGCAAAATATATGTTCACAAACGAAAAAAAAACATGAGTTGAAATTTTGAAATTTGAGTCGGAAAAAAAAATGCGAGTCGAGTTGAAAAAAAAAAACGCGAGTCGAGAAAGAGAGAACGCTGACCAGTTGTGTTGTCAATTGGTCTTCACTTCACCGATACGAGTCTTTGTTCCAAAGTAGTGGTTTGTTGGCTACCAAATATTGCAGATTTTTTCTTCTCCTTTGGTAGACTTATCGAGGACTTGGAAAGGTAGCTTAGTTCAGCTTCATATGAAAGTTCAGAATTCTTATTTCGGCACCGTGACGAGTACAAAAGGACACTTGCAACTCTGTCATCAAGATAAATCAGAGCCCTCGCGAGAGGTTACAACTGGCAGAGATACAAATAACAAAGCCAAAACCTGTCACGCAAGGACCGACAAGCATTAAAAAGAATTACAGCAAAACACTGGCTCGCGGCATCGACATCAAGCGGTCAAGGGAATCACTACAGTAGACACGGATGAACTTCCCTATTTCTAAACAACCGTACCGTAAGTCACAGTATCTTGACAACGGAGTTGCAAGTGTCCTTTTGTACTCGTCACGGCGCCAAAATAAGAATTCTGAACTGTCATATGAAACCAAGCTTGGTTCATATGAAGCTGAACTAAGCTGCCTTTCCAAGTCCTCGATAAGTCTACCAAGAGAGAAGAAAAAATCTGCAATATTTGGTAGCCAACAAACCACTACTTTGGATAGAAGCCTCGAATATAATACCCCTCGTATTGGTGAAGTGAAGACATCGATTGACAACACAACTGGTCAGCATTCTCTCTTTCTCGACTCGAGTATTTTTTTTTTCAACTCGACTCGAATTTTTTTTTTCGACTCAAATTTCAAAATTTCGACTCGTGTTTTTTTTTTGTTCGTGAACATATATTTTGCAAATGTCGACTCATATTTTTTACTGTATTCGATGTATTTTACAAGTTTCGACTTAAGTATTATGTTTTCAACATGTTTTTACTATCGGTATAATTTTGTCCGCAACGGAACGCCATAACCAGCGTTGTTTAACGTTTTTTTAACGGGGATAATAATTTGCTTTTTTAAACAACAGTTCGCTCGAAAAATGAGCGAATGCTAAAGCTATTGAGATTATGGTTAGTGCCCAGTTTTTCGCAGCGTTCATCTAAAAACGCCTGGTAGTTTTGGGACGTTGTTTACTCGTTGCAGTGACGAAGTTTCAAGATAAATTTGGACGTTTGGGGTGAATAAAACAGGTCTAATAGCCAAGATAAGTATGAAATATGTTTTGCCGACATGTATTTGGAAATATTTCTGATGGATTTCGCGGTATTTCGTGTTTTTTTGGGAAATTCGCGGGTCCGCGACCACGCGAATTATCAGAAGCCCTGAAATAAAGACAAGATAGACAGCCACTTGAGAACAGACAGGCTGTCTTTTAGTGAGAGACCACTTCCAATTGCAAAATTAATACACTGTAATTTAAACACCCTGGTTGCAGATAACAATTTTTGGTTACTTTATGCCAGTAATATTATTACCGGTATTTAATAAACTTCAATGATAAACGACAAACAGGTACACATGTTATACAATAATCTTTTAAGTTCATTCAATCAGATATGAAAGCTAAGGAATGAATTCTATAGTAACCTGTTGCTGTTTAATAATCCCAGAACATTTTCTGCAAGCCAGACATTTGATGGGGAGTTATCTCCTCCAGAAATTTGCCTCAGAAGAGCTTGACACAGACCTTCTACACCAGGACTGGAGCTTTTCACAAGTTCACCAGAGAGCCACAACACCTACACACAGTAAGTAATACAATGTTTTAGGACAATACAATAACGTGTAAACCACAAGGACAGGTTTTGTTGTGCTTGAACAGATGAATGAGAGAGCAGATAGGCCTTTCTTCCCTACTAATAGAAATTATTTCAAATCATTTTATTGATCTTTATTTTGTCAATGACAATAACATCACTTGTGACTCATGGCTTCTATTGACATGAACGGCAAAAGGAAGTTATTTTTTCAAGTACATCATGGGAAAACACTTTGTTCCCCAGAAAAGCAACTAATGTGGAATGAACTTCTCTCAAATCTTTACCAAGGTTTTGCTAATTTACATGTATCTTGTTTAACTCCAAGTTCAAGAAAGGAAATGAAAATAAATCATTTAAAACTGAAAATACACATTTTGAACTAAAAAATTCATTTTCAATAATTATATTAAAATGTGCTAGGAGTCCATCCAGCCTACAGCCTTTATGACATCCCTAGGTGTTCTCTGTTGTCCTAGTAGAGTCCATCATTGACCAAGCTGAGAACACCTGGGGACTAGGCTGCTATGACTCACCGGTTATAATCAAAGGAAGCCTCACTTGATCAAACATTGGGAAGACATGGGCCATGGAATAGGCTAGTAAGGGACAATTTCTTTGTTGACCAAGTATTCAAATTGGCTCATGAACTATAGCTTGCCACTGCAACTTTACCACAGCTCTATCAAATTGACCTAAGGTACTTAGAAGTTTCAAAATTTTAAAATAAATAAGCTTACATTGTGATAATACTACCTGTGTCCTAACAGTGTCCAGTAGTTTACTAAGCTTGTCAGTAACAATACCAATTAATCTTGTGATAATCAAACTAAGTCCATCTCTGGTGATATAAGTTAGGTCTCGGAAAGCCTTGAAAAAGAAAGGAGATAATACAAAGAACCACTAAGTAAAAAAAAGACATTAATATAATATTCTTTGTGGTGATACATGTATTTTGACCACTTTATTCACGAAGCTTGTTGGGTGAAGATGGCAGAATATTGGTACCTGTCCAGGTTGTGTTTTTATGGACTGAGACCAAAAGAAGGAACGCAGCTGTTGTGGTTCAGTTTTATCCTTGGTTTAAATTTGATATTCCATTGTTTGAAACCCATTATCGAACCATACCCCAAAACAAAGGAATGTCAAAGTTAAACTAAGGGTAAAATAGAACAACAACATAGCCAATATCCAGTAAACATGACCCCATAGTTGGGCAATAACACGTATGATATAGAAAAATGTACGTTACAAGTCAATTAATTTGATTTTAGACCAAAATTTGTTAACATACTCCAGTTGATTTCAATTCCTTTTGTCTCAACCTAGGTTAAAAATTTTTGAATATAAAATCAAATTGACCTGTAACATACACAAGCAAAAAAAGCACTATCTACAAACTGCCACTTAAGAAACAACACAAGTTCAGAGTTTTGAACAAAACTACTACCTGGTTGATGAAGAGCCATAAGCCCTACAAACTATAAGTTTGATGGCATAAAATCTTTCACAATTTTAATAGCCTAAATTCAGATTAACTTTAAAGCATCTTAAATCACCTTTGGTGAAGCAGGTGGATCCACCAGTATGATGTACAACAAACCTAAAGATGCTTCCTCATGCTGTTGGGGACCTTTGCAAACCTGACAAAGAAGATACAGGAGATGGAGGAATGAAACAAACATCCTTTGGTGTACATGCAGGGTGCAAAGAAAGTCAGTTTTACGGCCTGCCATTCGGGCAAGCTGTAGCTAGCATGTACTAGCCCACAAGTCATTTCAACTAGCCCAAAAACCCTATTGATTACAATCCTTCTGTAATTTGAATTTCCCCCAAAAAAGAGCACTTGCCCGTCAGACAAATTAAGAACAAAAATCACTAGCCTGATAGCAAAATCCACTAGCCCCGGGCTATCAGACACGACTTTCTTTGCACGCTGACATGTATTAGTTTTTTGAAGCCTAAGGAGTCTATTCAAGTGATTTATTATTATTATTATTATTATGTTTTTCTTGTTTCACAGCTCTTATTGGCAGAAGTCCGACAAGCTACCAGTTTCCTTGGTAGCGGCTAAGGGGGTGTCATTATCAAGTTGGTGGTGGAGAGCAGTTTTCGTGAAATTTGGGCTGTGCCTAGCAGGCTGATCTTTTGGAGGTCCTCAATATTCATGTTTCCAGGAATTTTTTTGACAAAGTTTTTCAACATATTTTCCCAGGCTCTTTTATCTAGGCCAAGTGCTTCAATCACCAGCAGGCACAGTTTTTGTTTTAATGCCCCATATCCTTGAGATTTTGATCTCTAAGTCCTTATCATCATCATCACCATCATTATTATTATTATTTGAATCATTATTACATTAATTTATGAATAAAAAATTTCCAGCCTTCTCATCCCTATATTAGATAATGTCCAGATTATTTCCCCTCTAAATATGAATCCGTGGACAAAATCCTATGGTCTTGCCATTCAAATTAAACGTCTTACGCAAAAAGTTTGAATAGTATTCTATTTCTCCATTTTTAAAAAAGAAATTGATTTTTTTGTGAATTGTTTACATAATTAGCCAAAATTGGGTTGACTTCTTGCATTGCTCATGGGCAAAATGATCTAAACAGCTTTAACATCAATTAAGATTTTTATTTTCAACTTTGGGATTTGATTATTTTTGTTGGATTAAGCAACAGGGTAAGATCAGGGATTGCACCATTAGTAAAAAGGATGCAGATTTCATATCTACTAACCATTTGATTAAGAGCATCATGAGCTTCATTTTCTGAAAGATTTGAAATCACAGAGGAGAGTATTCCATGACACTTCTCTAACCTCTGAAATGAAGAAGAACAAAAAAAGAATGCAATATACTTAACTGTGAATATGTTGTGGTTCAATTTTATCCTTGGTTTAAATTTTATTTCCCCTTGTTTTGGGGTATGGTAATGTGTGATAATGAGTTTAAAACAAAGGGAAATAAAATTTAAACCAAGGATAAAATTGAACCACAACAAATACAGCATTTAAATCACAGCCTTTTACAACTACTTCTTTGTGAATAATGTCACTTGGTCTTGTACCTCACATATTAAAGTCTCTCAATAAGATGAAGGAGGGGGGGGGTTAGTTCGAAAAAAACTGTGTTGTTGTAATGGTGGGGGAGTGAAATATAAGTTTCTCAACCATTCACAGAGTGCATGAATGAGGGCTGTGAATAGGCAAATGGATTGGCAGATTTTGAAAATATTTTACCCAGATTTCCGATTCAGAGTGAGATTTTAATGGATTTCTGGATCCTGATCGATATTGCAGTGGATTACGGATTCATCTATTTTTTGGGCCTGCATTTTGGACTTTGCGTGTAATTAAAATATTATTACCCGGATTTCGGATTCAAGGCAAAAATGGAAGGGAGGATTTGGTAAATAAACCATAATGGTTGGCGTATTTGCATACCCCTATTCACCCCCCTCATGAATCTTCATCTACTTAGCTGCTGAAAACACAGCATGAATTTGTGAAGAGGTGACGGTTTATTGCAGATAGCATTGCCCAATATAAAGACTAGAGGACTTCAATACCTAAGGTAACAGGCTTTACCATGTTTACCAATATAATGTTCCACCAAAATGCAGATCTGTACAACAAGGTTATCACTTTGAACTCAAGTTGCTGGCATACTCAATTTTAGGCAGAGAATTAAACAGCTAGGAAGTTCATTCGTTTCTATTTTTATTTCCTCTTGTTTTCTATGAAGGTAGCTGGGGGTCATAGTTAGAGCAGCGTGGAAAATATCCCCGGCCCCCTGCACTCTTGTCCTTTTTCTCGTTATATATTTACAAATATATAATAATTATAAGGTTTCAGCACTGGTGGTTGCTTATTTAGCTAGGAAGAAGAAGTTGGGGTTCAATTCAAGACTGCATAATTATTGGTTTCAGTCCTCGAAAAACCCATGAGAAGCTCTAGACCACCGTCCATACTTTTTAGGACCCTTAATTGTTTCGAAAGGGCTGTGCTCTAAGTGGAACACATCTGATTAAACTGCAAAACAAGTGCAAACAACACCGTATCAAACTCGCAGGCCCTGCTATTAGGATGGGTGTTACGAAAACTAAGACCTAAGACCCGTCTTAGTTTTCGAGATTACGAAAACTAAGACCCCCTAAAATCGAATCCGTCGAAATATAAAGTCAAATCGGATAAATTTGACCTAACACTCGGTGGAAAGGATCGAACATGATATAATTTGACAGATCAGACCTATTTAGGTTACAATTTGACTTTATATTAAGACGGGTCTTAGGTCTTTGGTCTTAGTTTTCGTAACACCCCTATTAGGATCTACGATCGATTTCAAATAGATTATATAAAAATGTAAAACCTACTTCATCCAGTTCATCTTTTTGCAAAAGAACGTTTGATGTAAAAAGTCTTGACTTGTGAGATTTGTTGCTTGTTCCCTCCATCACAACAAATGCAAAACACGGTCAAAGGATATTAAGAAAGGAGCGACGAAAGTAACAGGGTGGCATCCGCCATGTTGAATTTTTCTTGAGGGGGAACTGAGCACAAAAACAGGGTTTGGAGGGAGGAGTAGGTAGGGTCAGTTTGCAAGGTGGATGGGTGCTACGGGAAGGATTTTTTTTCTTTATGTGAAAGCATTTTGGCGGGAAATATTGTGTTCGGTGCTGCGCTTCCTCGCCTTCTTTGCGTCTCCGTACTCACTCCCGACGACTATGGCCGGGTTGTGATTTTCTGGACTTCAGTTCTTCTGTTTTGCAGCAACAAACAGATGTCATTTTTTGTTAATAAGGGACATGCTTCTCGAAATGAGCTTCCGATCAACAATCTGTCTCAACAACTGGGCAAATTCAGGAAGGAAAAGTCCAAACCGAATACGGGTTCTTCGACCCCTGCTTTGATAACAACAAAACAAAAATCTCAAAACCAAGGGTAAGGTGAATTTTAAAAAGGCTTACTCGAAGTTACCCGTTTGTTTGAAGCCGGTTAAGGCTTATTCAGAATTACACTGACTTGAATTTAAAGTAATTATAAATTTGATACTGGCTGTGGTATATATGTGGCTATATGACCAGGCCGGGCCGGTCAGGGTTTTCAAAACACAAAAACATTGTTGTAACCTTACACAACATGTATATTCCTTGACTGATCCCCAACCCTAAACTCTGCCTAGTTCGCTGTATCTACCCATAGGAGATAATCTAGAGAGTAGGGAATTAAGATTGGACTCAATTAGTGATTTGAAAACCTTGAACTGTTGTTGTGGTCACCTATATACGGGGAGTTTATCTGAAAAAACCAGCCCGGCTAGCCAGGCTGGCTCAATTTAATTAACCAGAGATCAGGCTCTATTTTCGTTTCTCCTTGTAAATTCCGGCGGGCAAGGCAAAACGAAAAGAGAGCCTGATACAAACCCTCTACGAAACATCTGCCACCAACTTTTTGGATATATTGACATTTCCGAATGAGCCAACCAAAATTACTTCTGTTGCATGCTTTTTTTAGTATGCAAATTTTTCATACATAAGAAAATGCAGAAAATAGCTTTTTTCTTATCTTCAACTAAAAATAAAACAGCTAGCCCAGTCAAATTTAACAAGATTAAAGGAGATCTTAAAGGTTATTATTTTGGATGTAGAAGGTAAAAAGTTTTCTAAAAGACCAGGACCCAGTTGTTCAAAAGCTGGATAGCGCTATCCAGCGGATAAATCTCTATCCAGTGGATAGTGCAATTGGTTTCAATAATACTTATCCACTGGATAGTGATTTATCCGGTGGATAGCGCTATCCAGCTTTTGAACAACTGGGGCCAGGACATGATGTTCTAGTTTTAATATTTTGGCTTGGTGCGCTTGAATTTTAAAATACTGAACTTTCTATTTTTCCTGTTGTTCACCGATTTTCAGCATGTGAATCTTTAAAAATCGTGGAGTAATATATCGCAAACTTTTTCATAGGATATATAAATTATCTCAGAACAAACGAAACAAATTCTGAAGTACCTTTTCTCTAGTCCTGTAAGTACACTTGCAATTTGCGGATTTACTAGAAACAGCCGTCTAAGAAAATACATTTTTTATACGTCCTGGTAAATATAAAAATTTTGCCACTTTGGATAGACGAAACGACAATACTAAAACTGTATGCAGAACTGAACTATTATCAAAATGAAAAACAATGGTAGTCTTTACACTAGAGCCAATAAGCTAAGAACTATTTCATGACAAGTAAATTTTAAACTCTTCAAGGAAAAGAAAGCTTCACACACAACCTATCTTTTTTACTTCAGGTTTACTTAAGCCTATTTTCCCATTATAATTAGGATTGATTGACATGCTTCACCTTTCTCAAAGCTTAGAAACCGCAAGTTTGCTAAGTCGGTTTTAAGGATGGTTTTCAAGTCACTTGAAACGTTCTTGAATCGTTTCAACTTTCCGACTTTAATGAGATGCAAAGTAAAGTTACTTGAGATTTTACTTAGGTCTTGACTCGTATTTTTTGGTCAAGTAAAACTTAGCAGCTCTTAAGCCTTACTTAAAAACCTAGTGTAAAGACAACCAATATTACAAACACACTTTGTAGTTCTGTTGTGTTGTTGTTTTATTGTAGTTCTGAAAAGCTCACTAAATTTAATAATCTAAATTAACAAACAGCCAATGAACAAGGACAACAGTTTTTCTGGTTCATTTTTTACAAAAAGCAAAGGCAAACAACAGGCCTGTTACCTTAAGACTAGCAGCACTAACTTTTATAAAAATGCCTAGAAAAATTCCTTGAACAGCTTTGCCGTTAAAGTTATTTCTAATTCTTCACAGGGGGTGATTGAGGTTTCTTTCGCAGTGAGCCTCAGCTTGCATACCCCATTCAGAGAAGTCATTCCTGGCTAAACTTTCAAATGAAACCAGTTTTAACATGGACAGTATTTTTTTGACTTGCACTCGTTTCTCGTCTGTTAGTTCCGAAAATTAAGCAAATGCTGAGAAGATGTGGACAACCATCTGAAGTTTCTGAATTTACCACTGTGAAACAATGAAAAAGACGGCAAAATCCTCTCCGATGACGGTGGATAATTCGCGAAGATTTTCTATTTTTGAGTGCTATCAGCCACACGAGGAATAAGTGCTTTCAACTTCTGTGATTACAACAACCAATCAGATCCTGTGGCATTGTTCTAACAGCCAACCAGCATTGCAGCCAAAATCTGGCTGCAGTGAGCACAACCTTGTGACACTTTGGATCAGGCCCAATTTTAGTGGGACTATGTAACAGAGAATGTATGAGAACTGCTAAAATTGGGCTTGATCTCAGGGTACAATTTAATGCGTTACCGTAAAATTCCAAAAATAAGCCCCTCCAAATATAAGCCACCCAGGGGGCTTGTACTTGGAAAATTGCCCTCAAAGACAACGTAAAACAAAGCAAAAACGGTAAATTTACTTCCAACTATACGGCTAGCCCAATCGATTTTGAAATGCAAATTTCCCTCCGAATATAAGCCCCTTCAAAAATACACTCATCAAAAAGGGCCTTTGAAAAATATAAGCCCTGGGGCTTATTTTCGGAATTTTACGGTATCTCGATTAGGAAATAAGACATGAGTTGAGCTACCCAGGTAAAGCGATCCAGCCTGTCTAAATAAACAGGTCAGTAGATACTTAGTTAAAAATATGCTTATGCTGCAGTTAATGTACATAGCAGTTTCTTTACTGTGGGGAACATGGCTGTTTTTAAAGACAGCCTTTTTTATTGAAGTCTGTCAACCATACAGTATACAAGCAAAAAGCCCCTCATGGTGGTGCCCACTGGGCTTTGGCAACTTCTTTTGCCTTTGGGCTATGAGAAAATCCCAGCTGACAAGTGGGTAAATACTGTCATAATGAACGTTTCAACCTGGTGTTTAAATTTAGCTCATTTGTGAGGATCTGGATGAACGAGAAAGGGTTTTGATGAGATAAAGGCAATGGAAGTCAAAAATTGATGTGAAGTCATGTTATGTATGTCTAGTTACGTTTTTAGCTGCTCCATACTGGGCTAAAAAAATCTTGAATTCCAGCTCGTCTTTGCCCAGGGCCATTGCTTGCTTGTAGACCTTAGATGACATTTTTAGACCCTTTGCCACTTTAAAAGTTACTTGTCCAGTAAAATATCTTGTTGTCCTGGATAACCCAACAGTGTTTTTTTCGAGCCTTGTACAGTATATAGGTTTTAAGATCAAAGTTTTGTTTTCTTGGTGCTGTTTCATTCAGGTCATAAATTCTCTGGCTATTTCCTTTCAGAAAATTGTTCAATTTCTTTTCCAAGAAAAACCCAAAGAAGCAGGTGAGAGTATAGAATTAAACCACATATTGTTATTAAACTCTGTAATATAACAATTAAAATTATAATACTATAAACATACAGCAGAATCTCTTGTGAGCGACCACCTCGGAAATTTGAAAAAGTGGTTGTATAACTAGAGCTGGTCATTTACGAGAATGAGCTCTTGTAAGCAACAGTATGGTAAAAAAAGAAAAGGGTGCCTGCTTGTGAGAGCTTCAGAAACTCATTAATAATTCATGAGGGAAAAATAAGTTCGTAATGTAATGTTATTTAAAAATGACTGACCAATTCTGAATAATAGGTGACCAAAAAAAGCTCAAACAACCCAACTGCCATTCTCTTTTCCGTAAGAAATGCAAATTATTTAGCTTTTGTGTTTGTTTCATAATGAAACAAAAACAAAGGGACAAAGTTGACAAATGAAGCATGAATCTATCGTATGCAGAACGTCAAAATGTATAACAGTTATGCTCCAGTCTTTTCCGGAATTGCGTGGAACGCCTGACACAATCCTGTTCAAAACATCCACAGCACCATTCATGGCCCACGTGCTCACACCTGAGGGACAGCTACTCTGGACATGCCTCAACCTCAAGACAAGGCAGCCAACTGCCGGTTCTTGTGGACTATCACCTATCCAGCCAAATTCTGTCCTAATCTAAGCAAAGTAGTCCATCCTCTCCATGACCTTACACACCTTAAACAGGAATTCCTCTGGTTTGAGCAGCACAGCAAAGCCTTCACATAGGCTTAGGAACTAGTGTCCAAAGTACATGTACCTTGTCTGCGTTACTTTGACATAAACGCCCCTGTATTACTTCAAGTAGATGCCTCGGAATATGGCTTAGGTGCGGCACTGCTTCACCCAGCCATTTACCCCACTGGCTCCAACAACATCCAATGGCAACCAGTTGCCTACAGTTCCAGCTCACTTTCTCCAACTGAACAGCTGTACACTCAGATTGAGAAAGAAATTCTTGCCATTCTTCACACCTTTCACAAATTCAATCAGCTCCTTTTCAGTAAGTCTGAAATTACAGTACAGAGTGATCATCAACCCCTAGAAACTATCTTCAAGCACCCTCTAGCCTCTGCTCCATGTAGCCTCCAGAGCATGGTCCTTGCTCTCCAGCTGTACAGCTTCCAAGTTGAGTATCAAAAGGGGTTTTCCGTTCACATCGCGGATACTCTTTCTCAAGCACCTTTGCCCACCACATCTCATAAGCAAGTCCACGATGAGTTAGTCTACCGAGTTGAGTTTGGGTCCACTACACCTGACCTTTCTGGTTTTCAAGATGCTACCCTCTGAGACAATAGAGCTGCAACTTCCTCAGATCTCAAACAGATTGCTCTCTACCCTCTAGTTCTCACAGGATGGCCTAATGACAAGTTACGGTAGCTGTTCCCGAGCTAACACTGCCATATTGGTCTGTATGTCATGAACTCATTGTCCATGATGGTCTACTTTTCAAGCAGAATCGCATTATCATCCCATCCTCACTTTGAGCAAACCTCAAGATTGCACAAACTCCATGCCTCCCATTTCCTGCGTTTACTCTCCGCCATGCTCACAATTGTGTGTTCTGGCCTGGCCTTAGCAGTCAAATAACAGGCATGTGCCAATCCTGTACGACTTGTGCTCAACATGCACATCAACACCCTCAGGAGCCACTCCCACCAAACCCAGTACCCACTTTACCATGGGAACTTGTCTCTCAGGGCCTCTTTGAACTCAAGGGTGTTGCATATTTGGTGACAGTTGACCATTGCAGTAATTTTTATGAAATTGATCGACTCCCAACCATTCACTTATCAGCGGGTCATCCAGGCCACCAAGCAGCACTTCAGCTGGCATGGCATTCCACACATCCTCATAACAGACAATGGGCATCAATTCACCTCTGACCTATTTAAGACATTTGCCAAGAGGTACCAATTCAACCACATCACATCTTTCCCATACTGGTTGCAGTCAAATGGTCGAGCAGAAGCTGCTGTTAAGTCAGCCAGACACATCTTACTCACAGCTGATGATGTGGAGTAAGCCCTTTTGTCCATCTGAAACACTGCACCTGCTTGACACACTTTCTCTCCCACTCAGCCCTTGTTTGGTCACACACTCGGTAGTGATCTTCCTTGTCGCGTTCCCGAGTACGACGTGGTGGATCGTTCGAGAAATGCCATTGCTACCTCAGTGCCACAATTATAAAATTAACTTGGTTCTTTATTCAAAAATTCATTACATTCACTTTGTGGCACGTGGTGGAAAAACTACGAACAAGATCAAAGATTACAATAAAAATGCGGCTAGAATTCGAAAACTAACGAATAAAACATTGAAAATCATAATCACTTACGCTGTCCAACTCCTAGCGATGTGTAAAGAAATGATAAAAAGAAAAGAAAAGGCTACTCCAACAGATGAAAGGCTACTCCAACAAAAGATGAACTCCGAATAGATCTCTTAACTCCACGTGCCTAATTTAACCTATCCTACTACTTAAACAGTCACTGAATCAACAATTATTAACTCGAACGGAAACGAGCATGACTCGCATAACACTCCTCGCCCAAGGATCTGCATGGATCCTTGCTCTATATTAGTTTTTCTCAGTGGACAGGATGATTGTCGGAAGGGACCAGAAGTACAAGCTTACTGATTGGTCATTCGTAGGTCTTTTTCTGTCCATCTCTGCGGATCAGCACGGTTGCCTTTCAAACCTTTCCATCCTCACTTCTGCTCGCGTGCACTACTCTGCCCAATGGCCAATTTTTCCTGTGGGCTTGCTCGTCTTTCATCATCACGATGTCACCGACTGATAGGTTGCAGTGCTCCTGGTTCCACTTTGTCTTCAGTTGTAAGTTCTGGATGTATTCTCGTCTCCACCTCGTCCAAAACTGGTCTGCCAGGTATTGTACCTTTCTCCATCTCCGGCGAGCATAGACATCCTGTGACACGAACATGCCTGGGAGGGGACCAAGTGGCCGAGTCTTTTGAGTCAGCAACATAAATGGTGTCAAAAGGAGAGGTTTGTCTGTGTCGGATGGTATGGCTGTTATAGGATGGGAGTTGACTATGGCGGTAACCTCGGACATCAGGGTAGCGAGTAGCTCGTGGGTCAGTTTCTGTGCTCTTGTCTCTAACGGCATGGCATCCAGGATGCGCCAAATTGTGCCTATTTGACGTTCCCAGACTCCGCAAAATGGGACGCGTGCGGTGGATTGAATTGCCATTCACAGCCTTGTTCAGTTAGGTACTTCTCCACTGCCTGCTTATCCATTTCGGCTAAGGATTCATCTAACTCTGTCTTTGCTCCTACGAAATTGCTGCCTCGGTCGCATCTCAGCCTTAGGGCCGGTCCTCGTATGGAGAAGAACCATCTTAGGGCACATATGAACGAGCTGGCATCCATAGTCTCCAGGAGCTGAATGTGGATCGCTCTGCTGACCAAGCATGTAAAAACTACTCCCCAGCGTTTGTTAAGTGCCACTCCTCCTCTAGTCCTTCTTGTCTGTACTGTCCAAGGTCCGAATACGTCGAACCCTACATTGGTAAAAGGCACTCCAATCTCTGCTCTGTCTGGAGGTAAGTCTGCCATCTTTTGCTCCAGCATAGGACGTCTTAGCTTTCTGCATGTAAAACATGAGCCGATCAGACTAGCTACAGCTCCATGACCGCCTACAAGCCAGTACCCTGCGTTTCGCAGGGCTCCATGGGTAATCTGACGTCCCTGGTGATGTATTTGCTCGTGGTAATAGTGCAATATTAACATTGACACGTGGTGCCCTTTGGATAACACCACTGGTGCTTTTCGTTGAAACTCAAGTTGCTCTGATGAAGGCGGCCGCCTACTCTCAGTATACCTGCATTGTCGACGTAGGGGTCTAGCTGGTACAGAGTCGATTTCTTCAGGGACTTCTTTCTCGCTTTCGCTTCATTACAGCTGCTATCATTTTCAGGCGAACTTTGAGCAACAACTCTTTCTTGAAGGCTTCTCTCTGGACTGCCTTGACTGATTGGGGGAAGAGATCTTGCATATAGTCTGGACACGATTAGCTACATAAATTTGAAATCTCCTGCTTTCATTACACATGTAACCCAGCACAACCTTTGAATCTGTGTAGAACAATGTCTCAGATATCTCCATGTCTATCTCTTTCGTGCTCCTGTCTACGGCTTGCACTGCCAACACCGCTCTACAAAGTTTAAGGCGCGGAATGCTGATAGGGTTGATTGGTGCTACTTTAGCCTGGCCGAAAACGAGGGATACTGAATCGTCTCCTTTGCAATTCAATAGGCGAAGGTAGACGGCTACACCGATGGCTCTTTAGCTTGCATCTGAAAATGCGTGTAATTCTGCTCTGGTAACTGGACCAAATTGCGGCGGGTGGTAGCATCTCCGTGGGAGTGCATTTTTCCAGCTTTGCCAGCCCAATGAAAGTTCTTAGGGAAGAGGGTCGTCCCATCCCAATGGCGCTGTGGCCGTTTTCTTCTTGCCCATGGACACCAGTTGTTGCAGTTCCGATAGAACTCCATGTCTTGTTAATGGTTTATCATGTATTGATACCTTGTAGGTAAATGTGTCGGTCTCTAGTTCCCAAAATACGCCAAGGGAACGCTGAGCTGGCAAGTTGTCTTGGTGCAAATCCAAGCTGCGAATGTTTTTCGCTAGGTCTTCCGTGGGAAAGGCTTCCATCACACTCACGGAGTTTGACACCACTTTATGGAGTCTGAGGTTTGCGCTGGCCAGAGCGGCCTGAGTGTTCCTTACTAGTGTTACGACCTCCTCTGCAGTGGGTTTTGATACCAAGCCGTCGTCGACGTAGAAATTTTGTTGCACAAACTCCTTAACTCCAGGGTCGTGCTCCTCGCCGTTGTTGACTGTTCTTCTCAGCCTGTAGGTTGCCACTGCAGGACTCAGACCGTTTCCAAACAGGTGAACCGTCATTCGAAACCTCTGTGACGGGCTTCGAGAGGTCGTTCTCCTTAAACCATAGAAGCGTAAGAAGTCATGGTGTTCTGGCAAAACATGGAACGAATGGAACATCTGCTCCACATCGCACATTGCTGCAACATCTTCTCGCCGGAAGCGAATTGGGACTCCAGCTAAACTGTTCTTGAGGTCTGGGCCTGTGAGCAGCTCTCGATTGAGGGATTTTCCCTGATATTCGGCAGAAGAGTTGAATACCACTCTAATCTGTTCTGGCTTTTTCGGGTGGTACACTCCAAAATGGGGTAGATACCATATTCATCCAGAGTTTTCACTGGGAGATATTTCTTCGTCGGGAACTGGTACCACATGGCCTTTGTCTAGCATCTTTGACATAAATTCGACACAGTCCTTCTCCATCTGTGGTTTGCATTTGAAGGTCTGCAGCAGCCTGTGCAAGCGTTTCACTGCATCGCCTCTGTTGTTTGGCATGGATACGTTCTGTGAGCAAAACGGCAAGTGCATTTCCCAGTTTCCGAGCTTGTTTTTGTGAATTCCTTTCTCCATGATCTCCATGAACCTGTGATCTTCGATCGACAAGCCTACATTGTTGTCGTTCTGAGTTACGCAGTACACATCTTCTGCTGTATTCTTGGCATCACTGGATTCGGTGAAACTTTCAAGGAAGTTCATTGTATTGGGACATGTGACTACCTCATACTCCACTTCTTTGTTCACTCCGGTGCGAGCTATGTGGGTTGTAGGATCGATGGAAATCAGGTCATGCGTGAAAGCCACACCTACGTCCCTATCTGTTACGACACCGTTTCTCTTTGCCTGAACATGGATGGGTCCATTTTTAAGGTCTACGCAGGTCTGGCCTGATATGGTCCACCCCAATGCTAGCTTTTGGGCCCATGGTGCTCCCTTTGGGCCGTTTTTGAATGCTCTCACTTTTAGAAGTTCTGGCGCATCTCTGCCAATTAGGAGCTGGATCTTTGCCTCTTTGTCAAAAGGGGGATCTCTTCAGCAATACTCCTGAGGTGAGGATGCTCTCTTGCGATCTCTGGGGTAGTTATCTCCTTATCTCGCGGGATTCCGTCACACTCTATAAGGGTTGAAAGTCTCGAAGTTCTCCCGTGTATGGAACTTATGATAAGCCCTGTTAGTCTCCTCCCGTATCTGACTTCCTTAGTGCCTCCGCAGGTTGAAAGGTAATATTTCCACTCCGGACCTTCAGCGTTCAGCTTGTCCGCCAGCTTGGTGGAAATGATCGAAGTGTTGCTTTGGTCATCTACAATAGCATAAACTCGATGGACTTCATTGGGTTGATCCTCTCTATAGATATCCACCAGCACTATCTTACTACAGGAAAGTCTGCCGGGAGCACCCTTGCTGATTGGTTGCAGTGAATGTTGCTATGGGGATACCTGTATAGACTTCTCTTGGTGTGGAGAATAACACAGGTCGCCTACTGCTGGATCTTGGAGGATTTGAGTAATCAAATGCATAATGTGCCTCTGGGGGCTCTCCATCTACTTTGGGTAATTTGCTCGGTACGACCATCGGTGGTGGTGGTGTCTTCTGAATGACTTTCGTGGCAGAATCTACTATTGGGATATGCCCTCCACCAGGGATGTATCCTTCAGCAGGGGTACATCTCTCTCCAAGGAGGTGTGGACTCTTGGGGGTGTGTCTAGCTTGAGGGGTGTATGGACTCTCGTGGGTGTGTCCATCTTTGGGGGTGTGTCTATCTTTAGGGCTGTATGGACTCTCATGGGTGTGTCCATCTATGGGTGTGTGAGGGACTCTTGAAGGCAGCATGCCGTCTGCTTTGGGGATACTGGAATGAACCCAGGCCATTGTTCTTTCTTGGCAGTCCGTAATGTCCATATTGGGGAGTTCTAGAGGATCATCTATTTCCCTTTCTAACATGGATTCCTGAATAGCTTTTATGGCTTGCAACAAGTGCCATTTTGCAAAAAATCCTGACACCAACCAATGTCTGGAAGAATGTGTGGCTCCAAGGATGCTGGCCAAATACAAAGACTGTGTCGGTATGGTGTTTCCTTTGTTTTCAGCTGGCCCATTGGTTACATTATGTAACATCAAGAAAGAATGAGCTAATGTTGATATATCCTATTAAAGACTGGTTTAAAACTTATTTCACTTCAATTCAAAATCATCCAGCAATATCCAAATATGCATTACGCTTTGGATGAAAATAGGTAAAATGGGTTACCCTACTAACATGTACTAATAAGCAGGCATTCCTGTAAATAAAATGAGACATGTCTCTCTCATGTTGTGCGCGCACTTGCTGTCGATGCTTCTCCTCCTCCGTTTCCCATTGTTTCATTTTGTTTTCTTTTTCCACTATTAAGCACTCATATTCGGCCTGTTCTTTTGCTGCTTCTGCGGCTGCCTTTAGTCTCACTATGCTCAAAGATGTGGATGCGTGCGACGCATGGCTGCGACATGAATCATGAGATCGGATAGATATTGTTTCTGACGATTTGTCAGATTTTTGGGCAATCTTTATTTTTGTTATTAATTCTCATGCCTGTCGTAAGGTCGTGTTTTCAGATACCAGGAGAGCTTGACCTTTGTAAACCCCATATTTATCTTGTTTGTACAGGCCTTCTAACTCTAATTGAATCAGGTCAAATTCCTCCAGTGCGGTGACAAGCTCACGCAGCATGTTGCCGGTACAGGATTTTGGATCTAATGCTTCTATAGATCTAGTTATACGCCAAAGTTTATCTTCTAAACTCCTTGCATTTCTCTGTTTACTCTCAACTGTATACTCCAAGGCCTTTTGGGTCATTGCACGTTTCCTCTTTTCCATGAATTCTACTACTGATTGCAGGTCTTCTTGTTGTTTAGGCATGCTTTAAATCCTCTGCTCGCTGACATGAAACTGTTTAAATACGGCTTACCTCTGAGTCTTCTCCAGGGTATATACTCTTCAGCAGCTTTTTCCACTGTCGCATTCCCGAGTACGACGTGGCGGATCGTTTGAGAGATGCCATTGCTACCTCAGTGCCACAATTATAAAATTAACCTGGTTCTTTATTCGAAGATTCATTACATTCACTTTATGGCACGTGGTGGAAAAACTACAAACAAGATTGAAGATTACAATAAAAGTGCGGCTAGAGTTAAAAAACTAACGAATAAAACATTGAAAATCACAATCACTTGCACTGTCCAACTCCTAGCGATGTTTAAAGAAACGGTAAAAAGAAAAGAAAAGGCTACTCCAACAGATGAAAGGCTACTCCAACAAAAGATGAACTCCGAATAGATCTCTTAACTCCACGTGCCTAATTTAACCTATCCTATTACTTAAACAGTCACTGAATCAACAATTATTAACTCGAACGGAAATGAGCGTGACTCGCGTAACATTCCTCAGTTTGCAACTGCAGACCCTTTATCCCTGGGCGGACAGCCTGTGACACAGTGGTAATGGATCATATCCAGCGTAAATTGAAGCAAAAGAGTGCATATGACAAACATGCAAGCACACCTCTCCAGGATCTTCCTGCTGGGAGCTATGTGTATGCAAAGCCACCACCCAGCTCATCCAGCAAGGCCTGGATCCAAGGCAAAGTGATTGGTTCTGCTAGCCCTTGCTCTTACCTCATTGACAGTGGTATCAGTCTAATTCTTCAAAACTGCATCCAAGTCAAGCTTGCTCCTCCTTAGCACACATATGGCCCTCCATCTCACAACTGGGCTGCACTAACTCTTCCTGACAAATTATTACCCAACTCTCTAACAACCATACCACTACCTTCCCAGGTCTCACAAAGCACTTCGAGCTATTTCCTCATCTACTTAATCACTGGTACCTGTACCAACAAGGCCCTCAGCAAGCTCCCTCTTCACTCCATCACTAACCCTTGTAACACCTTCACCACCTACAGCTGATAACATTTATCCAACTGTCTCTCACTTCATCCAGCCTTAGTCACTCTGCCACCTACAACATCACAACCACTCTCGGTCACTTTATCACCCAGTTTGCCAAAACCTCAAACTGTAACTCGTAGTGGCCAAGCTATTCATTGCCCTACCAGATATTCAGACTAGTCGCAGCATGTCACACTCAAATCAGATTGTTTTCTAACCACATATGTGCTTTACTAGACAAAGAACTCTGTTGCCCTTAGTGCACAGTTGTTCAGTGTGAGTGGCCCAAGACAGCTGACCAGTCACAGCCACCGCAAGCTCAGAGACTTCAGAAACAGACACCAAGTTGTGGCTAGAGAGCTGGTAGCTGGGTTGGGGTCCTGGTCAGCTGTAAGACTTAACTTTGGCGGTGTTGAACTTTCTGCCATGATCAGTGCTCCAGTAGTGTTAACAGTCCAGGTCTGCCTGCAGAGGGATGGCAGAACTTAGAGTCAATAGGGCAGAGAGCTTGCTGTGGTCCACGAACAGGGCAATGCTAAACCCATGCTGAATGTATCTAGGCATGTCGTTTGCATTCACAAGGAAAAGTAGTGGACCCAAAATGAAACACTGTGGTACCCCAGATGTCACAGGTAACTAGTCAGAAAATGTACCATCCAATACAATGCATTGATATCTGTTCATCAGGTAGCTTGAGAACCAGACTGAGTGTAGGGCAGAGCATGACACACAATACCTTCCATTTCCGCTGAAGTGGAAGAAAGAGTTGGATAATTGGTTCAGGATCTAGACTTTTCAAACTGAGGGCCAGTGCATGTTAAGATGAAATGACAGTTTATATTCTGAGCATGTAACAAAGCCAGTATTCTTTTTTGTGGCAAGATTACACATACTTGTCGGTCTCTTCTCTATCGTTTCTAGACAATAAAACAATGGGCAATTAAATCGGCTGCAGGTTTGCTTGTGACCCTTCAATGGTCCCCAGGTAGAGCTTTGAATCACCAGATAGATATAAGAGCAGGAATGTTGATCCGGAATGCTTGATTAGACCACAAGAAGATAACAATATTTGTGGCAGACCATGATGGAGGCAAACTACTTTATATCTATACTACTATACAACTTTATATTTTAAGTCTTAATATGAGAAAATGCTCCAGTAACCACGTATGTTGAACCCATTTTGAGACAATTTCCCACTTAAAAATGATACACCAAATACTTAGCCAAAGATCTTCAGTCTTAAAAGGGCATAGAAAAGAAAAACTAAGTGCAGGATTACGGAAATCGTGTGGAGCCCTCATACCACATGACCTGTACTGCCATATTGACTGTGATGTTTTGTTGGGTATAAGTGCACGACAGTCAAAGAACACCTCCCACAGAAATTTGTCAGTTGACATTTTATCACCTGTTGATTATTTAATGACAATTACCTTCCAAGTAGCCAAAAAGCCTCCATTATACCTAAAATAATAAATAAAAGCTGATGAAAGCATCGTCATAGAATGTTTTGTCTTAGAACTTCTACAAAAAAAGTGCATCATATTCATGAGACAGCTTCTAGAGTATTGCTGCTGCTAACTTTAAGTTAGTAGGTGAAAGTTGGTATTGTTTATTCTTTTTTGTTTGTTAGTTCTTAATTTTAATGATCATGTACCAACTTGCTTAAAGCAAAAAGATGGTGAACTGCTGGCAGTCTGTTAGGTTTTTGTTCAGCCAACTTTTGGCTGCCCCATGATCAACTGGGTTAATCTGATGGTTCATAGTGGGCTAACAGTAATAAACTTTATTACTGCTCCCAAAGCGCTGTTCCGCAACAATTTACAAATATATATATAGTAATCTATGTATAAAAGTACGTACAATGATATGAAACTATAATAAGGTAACAGTCAACCAGTAATGGTCACTGATGAAGCTTTGTTTGTATTTCCTGCAAAGCACCCTTGCCTGAGTGAAACATTATTTTGTTGTTGATGCTGACCACTTTCTTTTTTACCTTCCAGGATAGTAACTTGCAGGAAAATCAACCTGAAAGAGGTCATGATACTAGGTATGAGTAATACATGTGTACAATAAGCAATTGTCTCAAATGGCTTGTGGCAGTTAGTTGCTCAAGTTGTGCTGATCGATGCTACTGTACCATCTTTCTGAATGCCAGCAATCAGATCGGACTCACTAGAAGTTAG
>JBBMOI010000003.1:31342500-31347500 GCA_038088405.1 Porites divaricata | reverse complement strand
CAAAGCATCTTGACGTCACAACCATGACTTTGTTTACATTGTCTCATATGCAAACATGCCTCTCAGCCAATCAGAGCATGTGTACTATCTTAGTTATTTTATAATTACCCTTCTCATTTTTATTCTACATAAACGATGTGTACTACTCATTTTTATTATTTTCCATATGCCAGTTGCAGTTTCACATATATTCCATTGATGGAGAGATACAAAGATTTAATTTACATCTTAAATCATTTACATCTTTTTCAGCAACCAGCAGAAGGAGTGAGCACTTGTGGGGCAAACCTCTTCAATAACACTGTCCCTTTTGATGTCAATGAACAGTCAAATAGCCTACCTGCTACTGAGGCTTTCCCACCCCTAGACAGTCCCCAGCCCCCGGATGACTTGACATTGCAGAATAGTCCACTCGGCATGGAGGTGTTCTCACCACCAAACAGCCCACCACCCCCAGAGTACTTCTCACCACCACCATCCCCCACAGTAACACTCTCACCAGCAAATACAGTTGACCAGGATATGCCATGTGAGGATTTCTCTTGTAGGTAGGTACCTTTTCAGACTAAATTGACAGCATTCATTCTATTTTCCAGTTTCAATTAAAAAATAAAAGAAAAAACAAACACTCTCACCCAGGATAAATTTTCTATTCTTTTCATTTTTATGCTTTTCATTTGTTGCTT
Organism: Porites divaricata; assembly: GCA_038088405.1. Lineage (NCBI taxonomy): Eukaryota > Metazoa > Cnidaria > Anthozoa > Scleractinia > Poritidae > Porites > Porites divaricata. Next base: position 31,346,814 of record JBBMOI010000003.1, on the reverse strand, counting down.
GTCAACACATTGATGATTCTCTGTCTCTTTTGGTACTTTTGCTGATTATGCATTTTGACTATTTTTTGCATGGCTAACCCTTTTGGACAGTACCTGATCCATTATTTTAGTAGAAGCAATAACCTTTTTGTCTTCGTGAAGTAGAAACTGAATTACGCTCTGAAGGTGTGGGCCCTTGTATCCTGTGTTTAGCCTTAAAAGGTTATGTAATCTCATTAACCAGGTGGCTTACATGAACTCTCTGAAGCATGATGTACAAATACAACCTAATCATTTTCTTAATCTTGCCTTTACATTTTAGAGAAGTCCAGGAAGTGTTATTTCATTGCCAAGCAGTACCACTGGCTCCCCTGGTTTAATATGCCTTTTTCTTTCAGAAACAAGGGAGTGGAATCCACTGATGAATTCAGTGCAAGGCAACAATTACCAAAACCTGTAAGAAACAGTTTGAGATAAGTGACAAGGGATTTTCTTTCAAGCTACTCTTTTGCTCTTTGATATATTTGACTGAATCTATCAGACCTTTTTAAAAACCAAAAATTGAAATGTGAAAGTGAAGAGTTCCATCCTCCTTTCAAATGTTTCAAATGGAAAATTATGCTCAAACAAAATGACAAAATATTTTCAGGTTTAATAATGGTACAGTGTCAAAGGTTTGAACCCTGGAGTCATTTCAAAAGTAGGTTGAGTTTGATCGTCCTGGTGAACATAGTCCTGAATAGGACTGTTGTTGTTGACAGTGACTAATGGTACAGGTATTTGAATTTTTGTGTAAAGGTGAGTTCAACCTTTCTGGTTGTATTTAGTAAACAGTTCCACAATTTTGATGTGGTGTACCTCCAATCTCTACCATAGGCACTTGTAATTTTGCTATAGAGTACCTCCAATCTCTACCATAGGTACAATTTTTTTTTGCTATACAGTACTTCCAATCTCTACCATAGTTACAATTTTGCTATAGAGTACCTCCAATCTGTACCATAGGTACAATTTTGCTATAGAGTACCTCCAACCTCTACCATTACACAAACATAATGATAGGTACAATTTTGCTATAGAGTATCTCCAGTCTCTACCATAGGTACAATTTTGCTATAGAGTACCTCCAATCTCTACCATAGGTACAATTTTGCTATAGAGTACCTCCAATCTCTACCATAGGTACAATTTTGCTATAGAGTACCTCCAATCTCTACCATAGGTACAATTTTGCTATAGAGTACCTCCAATCTGTACCGTAGGTACAATTTTACTATAGAGTACCTCCAATCTCTACCATAGGTACAATTTTGCTATAGAGTACCTCCAATCTCTACCATAAGTACAATTTTGCTATAGAGTACCCCTGTAATGGCCAGGTTCTTGTGGAAAGCGAAGTAAAAATAAAAGAGACACCACAAGCAGGGATTGTCTTATTCAGATTGTATTCTTCCGCGAAACCATCTTCCCGTCCTCATGCTCATACATGCATGTCCTTTCAATTTTCTGATGCAATAGTATCACATGACAATGTTAACATTTTTTAAACTGTAGGGGGTGGGCTTAACACCATTCCCTACATACACCCCCTCTAAAATAGACGTCCTCCTGGACATCGAAACAAAGACTTCTATCCATTAAAAATTGATACTTAACCAACTGAAGTTTGACTGTTTCTAAACAAATATTCTCATAGGGTGATCAGGCGTACAGAGAAAGTTTCATCTCTCGTCCTTCTTTGATAAAGCCAATGTTCATGTGATAAAACACCAATTTTTTTTTCAATTGTATCTCAATTGTTTACTGAACAAGTGTCTTTTTCTTTTGTTTTGTTTTTAACAACTATTAAAATCTCCTTAAGTCTCAAAGTTTCAAGTCTGATGTCCTGCGAAATCCTCAGCAAACTGGAAACTGCATACACTGGAACATATTCAGAGGGTACCAGGGCACAGCGTGTGGATGGACCGGAACGTAACAGGATGGTCCCCCATAATTCTGCAGGCTTGTTGATCCATAATAATATGGCGTTGCAACCAACCACGGCAGACAACGTGGACTGTACATCATTTGACCAGGAACAATATCGGCTGTTGGTACTTGAACACTTGAGGCATTGCAAGGGTGTAGCTAGGATTTCCCAGCTGACATAACACAGCACATTTGGTGGGCGTCGGGCACGCATAGGGCGGCGATGGTTTTGTTCTGTCTCCTGCTCAGTAACGAGGTCGTCGTCAGCTTCAGAGTCAGGTAGCACAGGTTCGTCTGTGACTTCATCATGATGAGGTGTCTCTACATCTTCTGTCATAACTTCATTTGTACCCTGCTCTGGCTGGTCTGCCACGAGACGTTCAGGGTCTCCTGTAGGTGCAGACATCTGCAGTGTCTCGAACTCTGGAGGCAACAAACCAGAGGGTTCATCCTCGTCTCCTGATTCACTTGCGCCGAATTCATAACTCTGAGGCCTGCCAGCAACTGTCTTGGAAGGACTGGTACTCACTGTTTCTCGAATGGAATGGAGGGGAGGTTCTAGGGGGTCAACTGGAAGAAAAGTACACGGCAGTAATGGATTCCTATGCAACACTCTAGGCTTTCCAGTCTGTCCTTCAGGCCTGACCTCGTATACAGGAAGGTTCCCTCTCTGCCCAACCACAACATGAATCTGTTGTTCCCAATAAGACCTGAGTTTGCCTGGGCCACCTCGCTCCGACAAGTTGCGCACTAGTACTCGATCTCCAGGTTGCAAGCTTGAAAACCGCACCTTTTTATCATACTGCTTCTTGCCAGCGACTGTAGATTGAAGATTATTCTTTGCGGCGAGTGAATAGGCTTCCTTCATAGCGATCTGCCACTTCTCTGCATACCCCCGATGAGTTACACAAGCTTCATCCCGTGAGAGACCAAACATCAAGTCAACTGGAAGACGAGGTGACCGCCCGAAAAGCAAATAGAATGGCTAGAACCCAGTGACATCATTTCTTGTACAATTGTAAGCATGCACAACTTTGTTCAATGAGTCCTTCCATCTCGATTTCTGATTCTCTGGGAGAGTCCTCAGCATGGACAACAAAGTCCTATTGAATCTTTCCACTTTTCCATTCCCTTGAGGATGGCATGGTGTAGTACGAAGTTTAGGAACGCCACTTAGTTGATTTAATCTCTGGAACAGTTTGTTCTTAAACTCTCGACCTTGATCATGGAGAATTCTTACAGGGAAACCAAATCGTAAAACAAAGTCGTTATATAGGCGATCAGCAGCAGTAGTGCTTGACTTGTTTTTGGTTGTGTAAGCTTGCGCAAATCTGGTAAAATGGTCAACAATGACCAGGATATACTCATATCCACCAGAACTCTGCTCTAGATGCAAGAAGTTGATTGAGACTAGTTCAAAAGGTGATGGAGTGGTAACACTGGTAAGTGGTGCACGAGTACTCAAGTTAGGTTGACGTTGCTTGAGGCATGACAAGCCTGAGTCACAAAGTGGATAATATCAGTCTCCATCTTTGGCCAATAAAAGCGCTCACGAGCCAATTGAATCACACGGTCAGCACCTAAATGTCCCATTTTCTGGTGAAGTTGAAGCTGAAACTATCTGTCCAAGTTAGTTCACTTCTCATTTGAAGAGTTTGCATTTCTTTGGCTTAAGTTTTATCCCATGTGCACGCAGTCATTGAAGCACTTGTCGGATATGGTCAACAGGTTCTTCAAGTGTTTTGCTATAGACAATGATGTCATCAATATACGGGATACACATTTCATCTCTAAGACCATCAAGACAACACCCATTCATAAAGTCCCAGGGCCTGACAAAGCAGTCTTGTGCCTACTTTCAGGGCTTGCAAAACCTTGACGATAAGCCTTCCCTTGATCAAGTAAGGAGAACCACTGATTTCCACCCAAACTCTGTAAGGTGTCTTGCACCCTGGGTAGGGTGAGATGAATATGCTGATCTTGACTTCTGAATCCAGTCTCGATTCAGCAAATCTTCTACATACTTTTTGACCTCAGCATGAAGTGGTTGGGGAATGGAGTTGTATCTTTTCTGCACTGGTACTGAATCAGTGAGGTTGATGTCCACTTGCAACTCCTCTGCGCATCCAACATCATCATCTGTCTGTGAAAATGACTCTGCTTCCTCTTCAAGCATTTTCCTAACAATGGTTTTCTGTTCTTCAGAAAGTTCCTCACTTTCAACACTAGGGATGTGACTACATGGCGGCTTTTTGATCTCAAAATCTTCCTCTTCTTTCCTCTGCTCTGTACAACAGTTGCTACTACTTTCACTCGACCTATCAACTGTCGAAGGACCATCAGCTGTAGGAACAGGTGTTTCCTTCA
>JBBMOI010000003.1:31285000-31335000 GCA_038088405.1 Porites divaricata | reverse complement strand
AACAGCGAAACGACTCGTAGCTAAATGACTTTGTAGCAAAACGACTGGTAACCTTGACATTTTATTCCACTCTAGGTGTCCTTCCATCCCAGTCCAGTTCAAATGTGTTTTATGTGTTTGATTTAGGATGGTGACGATGATGAGTGCCCAGAGAGTCCTCCAGCACCTGACTATTTCTCTCCACCTGCTTCACCTTGCATGCAGTTCACATCATCTGATACAGCACAGCATGAACCTGAAGAGGTTTTGCCATCAATTCTTCCTGTGTACGTTCTTACAGTTTCATTTATAGTTGATGATATATTTATGGTTTCATTGTTTCGATGTAATCATGGGCTTTTTCTTCTTTCACGTCTGCAGTGATCACCTTTGAGCTGTTTAATAATAATTACAAATTTTACGAGCAAGCAATATCCACTGCCCGCAGTTAGCAGATTTGCTAGTGGAGGCGAGCAGTGGTTACACATATTTTAGATATATATACAAATAGCTCACAAGCAAGACTAGAGAAAAAGGCTAAAAAATGTTACTTGTTTATTTCTACTCTTTAGTAATAAGATTCAATCAAGATTTCAGGAGCTCGGGAACCATGTCCTTTGCAATTAATCTGTGCTGTTTAGCCTACAGTGTTGTTGTATATCCCTATTCTCATGGTTTTTTCTTTCCTTAGGGCTGAAAAAAATTCTCATGACGTGCTTGAACCAATTCCCAAAAATGTAAGTTTTTGGATACCCATTTTTTTTTTACAGACTATTTGCTTTAAGATGTATGTCTGATCTGTCCAACTGCAGCTTGATGCAATACAAGCTCCTTTGTGGTAATTTAAGTCAGTTAGCAGTCACAGGTTGAATGTTGTGAACATGGTCACAAAACTATATTTATATTACATTTATAATATCGTTTTGGTTTTTGTTTGGTCCTTGCCTACAGGCTCCAACAGTGAAGATCAAAGATAACTTGCATCAGGCACATGCCCTGCATTATGAGACGATGGAGAGCATTTGTTCCATGTTAGATAAAGCTGTACCAGCCATCATCAATAGTCTACCTCAACCTCTCCTTCAGGCACAGAGCTTAAGGTTTCTGTTTGGACTCTTGTTACTAAATACGTAAGGGTGCAGTGCTGACCTAGGGTGCCCAGCATTGGTCAAGACACCGACAGGCCAGAAAGCCCTTTTTGTTATCTCCTATAAGTTCTTTGCTGTCATACTCTAAGTTTATATGACGTCAGAAATGTATATTCATGCCTAGTTTAGAGTCGCAAACAAAGGCAAAAAAGGGTTAGCTATGACTAAGATACATTTATGGGTGAAACCGAAAGGGGTCACTCGGTGAAACAGCTTTACCTTTGGCTAGTTGATCACCGAGGCTGTTGACAAGTACTGCTTCAGGCAGTAAGAACGCAACTCAAGTATTTAAAATCGGAACTAGAACTAAAAAAAACATGGCCGGTCCTGCACCCATGTCCTATCTAGTTTCCAGGCCCTTACGCGGGCTCATAGCAAACATAATATCAACATCCTTCTTTCTCAACTAAAATAACAATATAACAAAGCAAAAACGAATAGCACAGACAAGTTCAGTTCTTTGTCTAAGTGTCTCTTTGATAGTGGAACATAAGTTCTTTGCAACATGCGCAAATGTTCAAGAAACTAAAAGTTGAACTCGTAATCTTTGAAGCAGTTAGGTTCCTTTCTGATTCGCTGTGGCCTTGTCGGACTGTCTGCTTGAGACATGTTCAGTCTGTTAACATCCTGCGACTTCTCAGTGTCCATGTGCTGTAGTGGTTTGTGTGAATTCAATGCAGAAGCAGGTGAGGAGGATTTCTCTGGTGACGTCTCAGGTGTTGTACGGCATAGGTGCACTCCGGTTCTCCTTTATACACCATCTCTCCCGTCTATTATGTAGGATCGCTCGCTGTGCTCAGTTTGCACGGTGCCTCTTCTCCATTCAGGTCTCCTTCCTTCCTTGTATTGGTAGTAAACTGGTTGACTAGAGGTGAGTCGCTTGAGGTCTCTGGGACCTTTGATGTAGTTATTCTTAATGGCAAGGCAGTGCTTGGCTCTTTTCATCATAACTTGTTTCTTACTTGGGATGCACTTGGTTCCTGTAGACGGTAGCCGTGATCAAGTATTTCTGCCAAACATCATTTCGGCAGGGCTTGTGCCTGCATCCTGGCAAGGCGTGTTTCTCAATTCCAGTAGGGCTGCATATTGATCAGTGCCATCCCGTAGTGCTTTACACATCATCGTTTTGGTAATCTTCACTGCGGCCTCCGCCTTTCCATTTGCCTGGTGATGCTCGGGTGATGATGTTGCATGTTGTATTGCCCACTCCGTCGTGAAATTCCTGAATTCTTGTGAGAGATACTGGGGGCCAGGGTCAGTTACCATCTGTAGGGGTATCCCATATCTCGCAAAGTGTCCTTTGAGTTTGGTAATGACTTGCTTAGTCGTTGTGGTGGACAGGTAGTCAACTTCTAAAAAATTTGAGTAGTCAACACTGACTAGATAATTTCTGCCCTTTATTTCAAACAGATCGACGCCAATTTTGCTCCACCGGGTTTCCCCTTCTTCATGTTGTCTTAGTGTCTCTTTCTGATTCCGTGGTTTGTGTAGCTGGCAGGTTTCACAGTTTTCGGCCACTTGGCGTATCTCATGTGACATTGCGGGCCAAAATACAGTATCGCGAGCGCGTCTCATCATGCTGTCGTAACCCAGATGTGCTGAGTGTAGCCTCTTCTTCATAATGTCGCTTAGCGACTTTGGGATCACAATTCTTTCGCCCTTCAAAATAACACCATCTTGATGGCTTAGAGTGTCTCTCACGTCAAAATATGGTTTCAGTTCACTGCGTACTTCATTCTTGTTGTCAGGCCAACCATCCCTATTGATACTAAGGAGCTTCTGCATACTTTCACCCTCTGCAGTTGCTTCCCTTACTTCATTAATTCTCTCATGTGACTCTCCTTTTAAGGCATTGACTTTCATCACTCTCACATGGGTATCGGGGACATCAAGATAGGCTCTGCTCAGGGTATCCGTGATGAAAAGCTTGCTTCCCTCCATGTAAGCAAAATCATTCTGCTAGGCTTATTTTCTTTGCCACCACCTATGGTGAACACACAGAAAGCATGGTGCACTTCCCCTGCTAAACTTATTAGACGTTCTTACGGTACATAATATTTATCGATTTCAGATTCTAAAATTCACGTACCTGTGGCATAAAGGCCTCCTGCCAAAGCTGTTCTCAAACTATTTTCAATACGCTAGTAATGTCCACAAATACAATACCAGATATGCATCGAAACAGAATCTTTACGTAAAAAAAGTGCGAACTAATACAGGGAAACAAACAATCGGATATGCTGCATGTACCGTCTGGGACAAAATTCCCTTAACTCTTAAAGAACTAAACACGTACCAATTCCAAAAACATTTGAAACCTTATTTGTTGTCAGAACAACATAGCTAACATAACTTAAGCATATACTCTATCTCAATTCTCTAAAACTTTAAATTCTGGAGAACTGGCTAGAAAATCTTAGGATTATTTCAGCTCCAGGCCTTATTAAGTACAAGTAAATATATATATATATATAATCCGTAAAGTAAAATCACTCAACTCTGATGACCATAAGTTTAATACAAACTTGTTTCGTAGGTGTTACCACCCACTCCTCAGTTAAACTTACAAGTAAGTTTAACTGAGGAGTGGGTGGTAACACCTACGAAACAAGTTTGTATTAAACTTATGGTCATCAGAGTTGAGTGATTTTACTTTACGGATTATACCGCTCCTTCACTGTAGAGCACTTTATTGGATCACCGGTGAATCTTCAACTTGGATATATATATATATATATATACTTCTTGAACTTGAATAGAATAAATTTGTAGAGCGCTCAACTCTGAGAGGAGCAGTGATTATAATGATCAACGATGAATTGAAATCTTTCTACTTTTGATCATTATATATATATATATTCATTAAGTGTAGTTCAGGAGTTCAGGACTTCAGGAGTGATTCATCGTTTTATTGCTACAGGCTTGTTTCGTATGGTCAACAAGTGACCATACTCATCAGGCAACATCAACGAATGACCGGTAAATTTAAATGCTGGCGGTTAAATACAGATTCAAATAGTTGCTATGGTGTTGATTATTGTGTTAGGTTATCTTAAGGTTTTTGAGTACGTATCTGTTTCTGTGAGGGCACGAAGTCGCTAATTCATTACGTTTGTTGAGGCTACATAGGTCTTTCCTGCAGATTATTACAAATTTTTCGCTTGCAGTCTTTTAGGAGCTTGGCTAAGGGGCTTCTTGAGGATGGCGGCAAGTGGCTTTTGATCATTCTCAATAACAACCTTTATACCATACGCGTACTGATCAAAACGTTCTAGACCAAATACTACCGCTAATGTCTCTTTCTCAATTTGTGCCCAATTTCGTTCTGCAATTGTCAGAGCTCGCGATGCATATTCGATAGACTTCACATCCTGTAGGAGGGCGGCACCCAATCTATCTTTACTGCTATCTACTTGCAGGACGAGTTCCTTATCTGAGTTAAAATAAATGAGCAAAGGGGCCTCTGTAATCTTCCTCTTCACTTTAATGAATGCCTCCTCACATTCGGCGGACCAGTTCCAGTCCACATCTTTTCTGGTTAGCTCTCGTATCGGCTGTAAATCACTGGCAAGATTTGGGAGGAATTTGGATAAATACTGGATCATTCCGCAGAATATCTTCACTCCGTGTACGTCAGTGGGAGCTGGTATGTTGAGGATTGCCTCTACTTTGGACTGGTCTGCCTGTATTCCTTCAGTGGTTATCATGTGACCCATGAATTTAACCTGTGTTTGTTGTAGGACAGACTTCTCATCATTTAGCATTATGTTTCTCTGTGAAACAGAGGCACAGCTTGGTCTTACTGTTAATTGTTTTTTACTTCAACAATCAGATTTGTGTCAGATACCTGGTAAGGTACAATTCAGTAGGAACAACTAAAGATCACAGTTGCATGATTCAGTTTCGTTATTATTAAGCGTATTATTAACAAACGTCTTTCATGCAGAAAAAGATTACGAACGAAAGTTAGGCAGCTTGAGGCCATGTTGAAACAGCGGGGAGAAAGACCAGATGGGCCATTTAGGATTGGTATGTACATAAATAGATGGATAGCCTCAACAAGACAAATACTAGTAGGAAATTGTTGATGTGAGACCTAAATGATAGGATTAGTGAATCTTCTCAGTGCCAGTTTTCAATGTCCACTTCTGCTCGGAACTTTCCTTTGTAGTATTTGGTGTTGCCTATAGGTTTTTTTGGACATGGAATGTAAGTAGGCCTAAAGTGTATCATCGTCGGCGAAGGTTGGGAGCTAATTCAGACTAAACCGTGCATAACAGTCGTCAGTTAATCTTACAGAAATTTGTGATCTAGGCATAGGTGACTGCAAAATTTATATTCTGACACATAATCGTGACACGTATTAACTTAATTACTCAATAGTCAGCGATGTGCTGTGACTTTACCGTGTATTCCAGCAACTTATTTTATAGGTAACAGTGCCAAACTATTGTTTTCTTTGTTATTTCTACAGTTGAAAGGCCAACAGCGTTTATAGAACATCCTTCGTCATATGCGCTGAACACTACTTGTGGGGAAAGTTTCTTTGAGAGAGACGGCAGCATGGCGGCTCAATCTAACATTAGCTTAAATCGTGAGAATATTTCCACAGTGTCTGGAAACAACAGACGACAATCTGCTGCAAATAATGCTGGTCATCATGCTGAAGTCCAATGTTCTTCCGTCAGTTCAGTGTCTATGGCTTCTGAAGGCATAATGAATGATCACACAAGTAAAGATACGCATCTACTAGCTGAATTGCTAGACAGCAGTGATGATGAGTGGGCAAACACGTCTGTGCTTAGTACAAATACTGGAAATAAGTTGTCTACAACTTCCCGTGTGGCTGATTGTGGCAGAAAATTTAACTCATCGGAATCCACACCTTGCAATCAACAGAGAACTACGAGTCTTTCATTTCAGACCACATCATCTGTTAAAAACAAAACATGTACCAGCCTTAATTCCAGCTTCTCACCTCGGAGAATCAATATGATTCCAAACAACGGCAACGACAGTAAGTTGTCTATTATTTGGTCTAATATTAACTTCACCCTCGGTTAATGTCCGGCTAGGACTGCGTGCGCATGGGCCGTCGATAAAACCCGGAACATGGAACATTCCGGAACATTCCGGAACATCCCGGAACATGAAAAAATAAAATAATTTTCAAGAAAAAATAAATAAATAAAATAATAATAATAATAAAATTTTTGTAAAAATAAGTAATAACGTAAAATAACAACAAAAACAACGAAAAATATAGAAATAAAGAAAAAGAAACTGGTATCATCTCCGAGTATGAGAAAACAATATTTTGTCGCAATTAATTTGTTTGGCGATTGAGAATTCAAACTATATTAAAATAAGAAGAGCTTAGGGGCTCGTCGCTTTGGACTTTAGTGGATAAGATTCACATTCGCCGTAAATAGTTGTAGTGGCAGTGGTAGCGCAGTTGTAGTTTCTAACTGTTATCAGTTAGCCTGAATTTTAGCTGTCTCCCGAGTCGCAAGTTGAGGACTGGCGATCGACGCTGTTAAAGTGATTTGGGTATCCTCTGACGACAAAACTGGTGAGAGCGAAGTTATTTGACAGATACTTTTGCAGTGTATTTATATTTATCTGTTAACTCGAATGCTTTGCTAACGTGTTTGTTTCTTTGAATTTTGTGACGTTCCCTGGATTTTAATCCTGGTTTCCATATGATCGTCCGGATTGTCCCGATCCGATCGCCCCAATCGTTTCAAAATATTTCGAGACGATCCTGACGACTGGGGTGATTGGTAGTTTCCATATGATCGTCTCGATCGCCTCAAGGCAAGAGACGCCGGGTCGTCAGTGATGTCTCTGGGTCAAAAATAGAATTTTTGCGCGTGTTTTGCAAACAAGCCACATAAATGGATGGTTTTTATTCGTAAAGCGAACCTCGTACCTTGGTATTTGCTTTTTCTCTTGATTTTGCGACATTGAGAAGCTAGAATAGTTCCCCGAAGACACAGTATCTTTTCGAAAACTTGACGTCACGGACTTTATTTAATTTCAAATACCTGTGGCTATATGACCGGTAACCGGTCAAGGTTTTCAAAATACTAAATGGCCGGCAGTTCCATATTCTCAGTAAATTTTTCGCAAAGGCCGCATGAAAGGTCAAGATGGCATGACGTCAAACATCGTCTGTCACGCCACGCTTTGGATCCAAAGACTCGCGACTAATCCCACAAAACCAGCTGGTTTGATCAGGATCACGACATGTTATAGTTTAGATTAGCTGGAATTTTTCGATTTCACTGAGAATAACGGACTGCCGGCCATTTAGTGTTTTGAAAACCTTGACCGGCAGTCGAGCTGAAAAAATTTTTAAGTGTCACAAAACATGATTTCCTCCTCTGAGCCCAGCGCAAACCAAACACTAGACCAAAGATCTGTAAAGCATTTCAGGATCGCGTGACTTTTCTAAATCGACATATGATAGTTCAGATTAGCTGGAATCTTTCGATTTTGTGAAATTTACTGAGAATATAGAACTGCCGGCCATTTAGTATTTTGAAAACCTTGACCGGTTACTGGCCATATAGCCACACCGTATTTGAAATTAGAGAAAGTCCGTGACGTCAAGTTTTCGAAGAGATACTGTGTCTTCGGGGAACTATTCTAGCTTCTCAATGCCGCAAAATCAAGAGAAAACGCAGATACCAAGGTACGAGGTTCTCTTTACGAATAAAAACCATCATTTATGTGGCTTGTTTGCAAAACACGCGCAAAAATTCTATTTTTTTGACCCAGAGACATCACTGACGACCCCGCGTCTCTTGCCTTGAGGCGATTGAGACGATCATATGGAAACTACCAATCACCCCAGTCGTCAGGATCGTCTCGAAATATTTTGAAACGATTGGGGCGATCGGATCGGGACAATCCGGACGATCATATGGAAACCAGGATTAAATCCAGGGAACGTCACAAAATTCAAAGAAACAAACACGTTAGCAAAGCATTCGAGTTAACAGATAAATATAAATACACTGCAAAAGTATCTGTCAAATAACTTCGCTCTTACCAGTTTTGTCGTCAGAGGATACCCAAATCACTTTAACAGCGTCGATCGCCAGTCCTCAACTTGCGACTCGGGAGACAGCTAAAATTCAGGCTAACTGATAACAGTTAGAAACTACAACTGCGCTACCACTGCCACTACAACTATTTACGGCGAATGTGAATCTTATCCACTAAAGTCCAAAGCGACGAGCCCCTAAGCTCTTCTTATTTTAATATAGTTTGAATTCTCAATCGCCATACAAATTAATTGCGACAAAATATTGTTTTCTCATACTCGGAGATTATACCAGTTTCTTTTTCTTTATTTCTATATTTTTCGTTGTTTTTGTTGTTATTTTACGTTATTACTTATTTTTACAAAAATTTTATTATTATTATTATTTTATTTGTTTATTTTTTCTTGAAAATTATTTTATTTTTTCATGTTCCGGGATGTTTCGGAATGTTCCGGCATGTTCCGGAATGTTCCATGTTCCGGGTTTTATCGACGGCCGTGCGCATGGCATTACATGGTCTAATGGACAAGAACGCAAAACGTCATTTTTGTGATGGCATCACTTTGCTACAATTCATGACCAGCTTTTATTTATTTATTTAATTATTTATTTATTGCCTTCTTGTTTAAATAATGCAATTCCAGGCCGTGATATTCAAACAAAAACAGCCCTTTTTAGACGCAATTGTATTGTATTCTGTGATATGTACTTTTTTGTTTCTTTTGGATGTTGTTTGATAGAAATGGTAAATGAAGTTAATGAAGTTGTAGTGGACTGGCACAATCGTGAAAATTGCTTGTTGTTTTAATACTGGCCTGAACTGAACTTTACCACTGTAAATGGGAATAAGAAGTTGAAGCTTGCTGGGAATAATGGATTGACGGTAGCGCTGACAAGTTGTTATGGGTTTTATTCGTGAAAAGATTGTATCTGTTTATTCAGAATTCTAGCATTTTTTCCTTGCCTCTTCTGTTGAGCTGCTTGCATAAGTGGTGTCTACAAGTTTAATTTGAGTGTTTGGAAAGGCAGCCATGCTTTGTTCGCTTAGAAATTTTTTTTTTTTTTTTACAGTTGAATTGAAGCGAAAAGATTTGTCCTATCACAGAGAGATGTGGAAGATATTAAAAAATGTGTACAAGATCCGTTCACTAAGAACAAATCAGTTGGAAGCCATAAATGCTGCTATGATGAAACTTGACTGCTTTGTTCTTATGCCGACCGGTGGAGGAAAAAGCCTGTGCTTTCAATTAACCGCATTAATGGGCTCTGGGGTAACTTTTGTTATCTCACCTCTGAGGTCTCTTATTCAGGATCAAGTACAACGACTTCAGTCTCTCCAGGTAATTTTGCAGAGGCTATATCCTTTTTTGATGCACTTTTCGATTGTGTTAAACAGGTTATTATTTTAAATAAATGGAAGGGCAGGTCCCTAACGAGGAGCAGGAGGTCATTATTACGAATAATAGCCTACTGCTCCATTTCAGTGGCCACAATAATGACCTGCTGGTTCTAAAACAATGGAAAGGCGCATTAAATCAGATAATGCCTCGGTCCCCGGCCTTCCTAAGCCTCGGAGCTCAGGCACTATCCTATATATATTCTGTCAAGCTCTGTTTTCCTGTGACAGTTATAGAACAAACTTGAGTGACACATGCTTTCCAATGTAAGATCGAACTTATCCTCAAGGGCAACAGTCACACTTTCCTGAGGTTCTCTAATAAAAAAAAACATGTAATCGAAGCAATTTTTCTCAGGATTGGTTGACTTTAAGACGGCATTGATTAACAAAATTATTAACTTAAAGATTGCTCGTCCATGAATCTATATTCCGTAAGCAGATTGATGGTCCGAAACAAGCAGACCTCCACAGTAACTTATACATGTAAGTTCCGTTAACTCCACATAGAATGGTTTTGACTTTTGACCTGGGTTGTATCTAAATGAATAGTATTATTTTAGACAGACAATGTAGAGCAGCAACAATGAGGATTCATGTGTATAGAAAAGAGCATGGCAAAAATTGTCGTCAATATATGTTAAATTCTGCATGGTCTTTTTTAGCTACCTGCTGTGCATTTACTTGGTGATACTGGGGCTGGTTCCACAAAGCACTTGAATTCTGTCTACCAAGACTTGTCGCTCAGGAATCCAACCATTAAACTTGTATATGTGACACCAGAGAAACTTTCGGCCAGTGACAAGCTTCTGTCTGTTATGAACAGCCTGTACACCCGTGGGTTACTTGATAGGTAAGTTGTTAAACCACATCAAGTAAGGGAACTAGTATTATAAATTTGTGCAGACTAGGAAAATGAGCGGAAAGTTGCTTTGGTGCGTGTGCTCTTTAATACAGTTGGTTTTAGCAGGTTTCCTGGAAAAATCCACTACTAAGTGGGTTCCATTAAGTGGTCAATTGTCGACTTCCTGAAAGTTAGTTACCTGATTTAATTGCCTCCAACTCTACTGAAATGTCATTCAGTTATGAAGGGTGGCTTGAAATCTCCTTTTCTTTGTACAAGGCGAGAACAAAAACCTCTATGCAGGATACATCTCCTTACCTGTCACGTTCTTCTTTTCTTGATATACCTTCAGACTTGAACGATCAGCCTGAAATTAGCAAATTGGCCAATACCCAAGGGTGACTACGTGCCTTACTGTTCGTTTGTTTAAAATTAAAATTGCCTTCTCCCTCTTTTCGTTTAGAATTAGGCCCTTCTGCATGTCTTAGAAACTTTTTTATTGGTTTTAGGATCGTAATAGATGAGGCCCACTGTGTCAGTCAATGGGGCCACGATTTCCGTCCAGACTACAAAAAGCTGTCGTCTTTAAGGACTAAGTACCCAAAAGTCCCTTTTATGGCGCTCACTGCTACTGCCACACCTCGTGTGCAAAAGGATGTTCTCCACCAGCTGAAAATGCCAAAACCAAAATGGTTTGTACTTCTAAATTCCTTTACTACTTTTAAATTCATTGTTTGAACAGTCTTTTTTGTGCTTCCTAATTGTTTTCGTGAAGAAATATGAATTAAATTAAATAAACTTTTTCACACGCAGAAAAAGAAACAAATCGTTTTTATGAAATTAGTGAAGACTAACAATCTAACAAACTAACAGTCTAACAGTCAAACCCTGTTAATACGGACACCGCAGGGACCATAGTGGTGTCTTTACTAAGCAGGTCATGTTATTTTCATCATAAAACACCTTTTATTGGAACAAAATACTAAAGAAATAAAGGAGGACATTAGCGTCGTCAAATTACTGACCTTTAACCTTCACAAGCCATCATTCCCCTGACTAATTCCACGAAAACGCTCAAAAATAGCTTAACTATATATTACTCAATCAAAACCGTTTTCTGCATAACTCGTTTGACACCAAAAAAAGTCTGAAATTGAAGTCTACGAATCATCCTCCCTAGAGTATTGTAGCGCTGGGGAACAGCAACATTCTGTCAACTGAAGGGTTTTTTTACCTTCAGAGAGGAAAAGTATATTACAGCATCAATCAGTGATGAAGCGTCCGCATTTGCAAAGTTGTCTTTATGAGAATCTGTTGATTGGGCAAAAAAAGTGTCCCTTGTCTGCATTAAACCGTGTCCATATTAAGCAGGTTGAATTTAGCGAAAATGTAAAGTTTTCCCCAGGAACATAGAAAACTGTCCTTACTAATGGGTTTCTGTTTAGTGGGGTTCGACTGTATTTGTCTACGTTACCGGCTCCAACAGTATCTTTTGTTGTTTGGGAAGGCTAGCTGGCTATACTGCATGGTTAAGCTTGAGAGTAGGGAGAATGGTGCTACTTTTATCTTGTCATGTATTACCTGAGCTTACAATGTGGCTCAGCCTATGGTAGATTCTGGTCAACTTTGTGTGGAATTCATTACACAGGATCGTGAAGTTTCAGTCGTTCCAAAGTGATAAGAAATAAGCCACCTTATAAACAAACGCTCGATCAAAAACAAGTGAAGCTGTGTTACATTTAAAGACATTTTACCTCTGTTAACCATAGTGAAATGAAGGTATGATCGTCGCAGTGAAACGCAATTTAAGCAACACTCATTAACACTCATTTCTTTCACGGGAACATATGAACCCATAATTGACCTGCTCCCAACGTCAGTGGCTTCATAGCTCAGTTGGTAGAGCATCGCACCGGTATCGCGAGGTCACGGGTTCAAACCCCGTTGAAGTCCTGAATTTTTTTCAGGCTTCTTTACGCAATTGCTTAAATTGCGTTTCACTGCGACGATCATACCTTCATTTCACTTCATTTCCGCAGTTCATATATGATTCATTTCATATATCATTAACTCTGTTAACCATATTTAAAGAAGTCCATGCTTTGGTTCTACTCTTTTCTTGTCTTTTTAAAATTTATTCTTGTGTATGTCATTCAAATCTTCCTTCCTCTTGCATACCCATTAGCCTTTGATAGATGCTAAAGGTATTGCGAAGACCAAAAGGCAATACATACATTTCTTATAAAAAAATATCAAATGAGCATCAAATGCTGCCAGAGAGATTCGCACTTTGGGCCTTATCAATGCATCTGACTCGAACCCTCGCTAACTCGAACCAAAATCGATTTCCCCTGGATTTCCGTCATACATCACTGCAATTTTACCCTCGGTAACTCGAACCCTCGATAACTCGAACTCCCGCTAACTCGAACCAATTCGTCTCCCCTCAGGCCATTTTCTTTATAATTTTACCCTCGATAATTCGAACCATGTTTTGAGCTCTTAAAAAGTCGGGGAAAAAGCCGTCTACTGGCGTCCGAAACATTGAATTTTGGATTTCCTATTGACGTGTTGTGGGAGTATAGTTTACTAGTGGAGGCTGATGTTGATTGTTACAGGCTAACGTGAAGCAGCTTTTCCTTTCAAAATAGTAAAACCATGCTCTATTTAGGCTATGTTTTGTTACATTACTTTCTGATTTATAATCTAGAAGTGTCCTTTAATTTTCACTTGACATTTCTACGATTAAATGTGGTTAAAATGTTCACTGTGTAGTAAAAACTATTTTTTATCTTACTCTCGGCTATTTTCTTCCAACTCCCGATAACTCGAATTTTTTTTCGATTTCCCTGGAAGGTTCGAGTTATCAGGAGTCGACTGTAATACATAGCCATACGTGTAGGTTCCTTTTTGTTGTATCTTAAATGAGAGGAAGATACTGATTTTAACTCCGTGCCATACTTAAAAGTTTATCAGTTATTTTTTTGGTGCTGCACAATCACAAAAAGAGGTTTATCAATATTGTTTTCTTTTACTGAAGGTTAACATACCCAGTGTCGATGTGTTCCTTTTTGATGTATAGTATCCAGGTGGGCTGGTAAAACACGCAGGCAGTTTAACAGCAACCCTAAATATGGTCTTTGGTGGTCACATGTGACTGATGTTTTAAATGTCGATAAATGCCACTTTTGAGAACGTATCACGTGGTCGTTGTATTAATAATTGCACCGTTTTATTTTCCATTCATGCTGGGACTTGCCTAAGCCTCTGTTTGTCTTTAATCTTCCTGTAAACCCTTTTTTTTACCACCCGACGTGCTTCTAGAAAGTTAGTGCAAGCAACTATAGATTTATTTTGCTACACACCTTTGGTAATGCGTTAAAAGTTTACTTTCTCTCAATCTGTCAGGTTTACCCAGAGTTTCAATCGACCGAACCTGAAATTCGTTGTAAAACCAAAGAAAAAGGTTATGGACGAAATACTCAAGTATATCAAGACCAAACATCCCGTTTCCTCTGGCATTATATACTGTCTATCCAGGTTTGTAATAACTTTCTTTATTATGGGTTTGTAATAACAAATAAGAAAATTATGCGTAGCGCCTGACTTTATGACGGATCAGTTTTTCTTTTTAAAAGTCTCTTTCTTTCACCAGCAATGTGATTCAAAAGGATGGCTGTGTTGGAAGGGATTTGCTCAAGCGCCAGCCAATTGCATCTGTTATCAGAGCAAAGCGTCATTAAAAACTGTTAAGTTGTTCAAAGATCAACTATAATTTGCAAAGTAGGACAGAATTATTATTTATACTATTAGTGTTGACTCTAATGAAAAAAAACTTGTTTATTTTGCCGTAAGGAATGATTGTGAGCGTGTAGCGGATTCTTTAAATGAAGCTGGTATCAGTGCAGTGGCTTACCATGCCGGCCTGTCTGATGAACAAAGGACGCAGTGCCAAGAAGCCTGGATCAATAACCGATACAAAGTAAGCCAACTTAACAGCGTCAATCAAAAGTCGTGTACAACTTGTTACCTCGCTTGGAAATCATTTGTAGTGGTTTATTCGGGCAACGTATTTTGAATTTCCCATATTAATGCATTCTGGTTTTCTTAATAGGTGGTTTGTGCAACAATTGCCTTTGGAATGGGTATTGATAAAGGCTCAGTGAGATATGTCATTCACCATTCCATGCCCAAGTCATTGGAGGGGTATTATCAGGAGTGTGGTCGGGCAGGACGAGACGGTGAACTGGCTGAGTGCATTTTGTTTTATTTGTATGGTGATACTACCAGAATAAGGAGGTCAGTTGTGTACAGGCCTATATTGCTTAGTGCATTAACATTGACAGCGGAATTATTCATAGCTATTGATCTGAAGAAAGGTTTAAATTTTGTCCTAGAAGAATTTGAAATGTTTCTTTCACCAGTAATATTTTTTTATAAAAAGTATGTTGAGTTTGATCGTCCGGGTGAAAGTAGTCCTGATCAGGACTGTTGTTGTTGACAGTGACTGACGTTTCGACAACCTGTGCCGTAGTCATCTTCAGAATCAAACTGAGTTGTATCACGTCAGTTGATGGTATTATACTCTGGTTATTGATCTGATTGGTCAATTACGTCACGATGTTATTGGTCGTCTGTCAGTTAAGCCGTGATGTTATTGGCTATGAAGACTCGTAATCAGTAATTGGTGCGTTTCGATCCGTCTATTGTCACTGTTAAAAAGTCATCTATTGTTAGTCAAATTGTCAGTTCTCCAGTCGTTCTCTTGTAGTTTTGCTTGATCTCGTCATTAAGTCGTTTGTACGGCGCTGGTAGCTGTTGGCTACGATCCAGTGGCGTTTGTTCTAAGTTAGTAAACCAGCTTTTTAAAGTAAGTCCTTGATAGTAGTCTGTAGAATACGTCATACATGTCGCAGAGTCCCAGTCAATTTGATGTTTTGTCTGTAAATGGTGTTCAGCAATGTGATTGTTGACGTCACTATTCCTCGTCGTTCGTTTGTGTTCGGTCAGTCGCGTGCTAAGGTTTCTGCCGGTTTCATCAATGTAAGAAGCCTGGCAGTCGCAGCATTTGATCTTGTATACTGCTCCCTGTCGGTCCTCCGGTTTGTCTTTGTCCTTGACATTAGTAAGCAGTCGTCGTAAAGTGGTTATCGGTTTGTGTGCAACACGTATATTGTAAGGTTGTAATGTACGTGCGATAGTTTCAGAGGTGCCTCTGGTGTACGGTATAGTCGCTGTCGTAACAGGGCCAGAGTTGACGTTGGTCTGAGTGCATATTGCAGTTGTTCTTGCTACTGACGACTCCTCAACGAACGACCGGAGAACTCACAATTTGACTAACAATAGACGACTGTTTAACTGTGACAATAGACGAAACGCACCAATTACATTACGAGTCTTCATAGCCAATAACATCGCGATGTAATTGACCAATCAGATCAATAACCAGAGTATAATACCATCAAGTGACGTGATACAACTCAGTTTGACTCTGAAGATGACTACCGCACAGGTTGTCGAAACGTCAGTCACTGTCAACAAAATTAAGTCGTATTGTCAAATCCAAGACGTATCTCTATATTTTGCCTGGTTTCTTGACGTAAGCCAGTCTTTTTCTCTGTTTAATATGAACATCTTCTTCTCCAGAAACCGGATGCACAGAAATCTCCTAAGTTAGGATGTGCTAAGTTTTCCTTCCTATTAATGACCTGCTGCTATAACATAATACTGAAAACAGAATATACCTGATGGTTTTGTGAATCAATCCCCGGACCTTTTCAGTTAATTGAAATGTTGATCTCATAGGTTATTTCAGCTGATTTTGATTACTTACAAACATTTGTCATTTGAATGTTGTATGTGGTATGAAGGATGATCCAGAATGATCCAGGGCGGAACACAGACTGCAAGCAAGTGGATATGGACAACCTTTTTCGTGTGGTGCAGTATTGTGAGAATGTGACTGAGTGTAGAAGAGTTCAGTTGTTGCATTACTTTGGTGAGATGGACTATGATCCGTCCCAATGCCGCAGTAAGGCTGACAGTGTGTGTGACACGTGTGCTTCCTCTGACTCGTTTGTTTATAAAGACATCACTTCAGAAGCTAAGGCCTTTGTAGAGAATGTCAATTCTATCGTTCATAATGGAAACAGGAATTGGAGAAAACCTGTTAGGAGTTTCACTTTAAATCACTTTGTTGACATTTTCAAGGTACAGTTTATATTTTTTGGAAAATAGTTCTTACATGTAAGATACATTGGCTAAGTTGTCAGTGCCACAACCGCGAACCTCTAAACTGTTTAGGGGAATTCAATTCTGCTATTACCAATCCCAATGGAGTTTTGATATGATGTGAAATAAATGAAATAATTCATTTTGAACTGCGGTTATAGACGAGAGTGAAGAATGATCATCGCAGTGATAGTTTGCATGCAAAGTCGCCTCTCTTTGTTAATAGCAGCAGGGGACGATTCGAAAACGAAAACAACACGAAAAAAAACATTTCTCGTAGCAGTAAGCGATGCAAACAACACCAACAACCCACAAAACCCCTCACTTATTACTGTTGCTGCTCATACAGGGTGTTTCAAAAGTTCGTTCCGATTGTAAATGAAATTTATCTAAACAACCGTTCAAAGCAATTTCAAACTAAAATTTGAAGAAATTATAATTTTTCAAAAATTTCCGCCTCAACTGTACACGCACGCGACGTTTTTCCCGCCATACTTTTCCTGCCCATTTTGTAGGTTTTCTACTTTGGTATTTTTATAGTTTTCTTTTATTTTCTCTACTCCTTCATGAAAATGAAGGCCTACACTGTTTGTGCTAGAGCTCAGGTATCTATTTTTATGATCGTCTGCCCATTCAGTCAAAAACAAAATCGCCAAATTGTTGAAGAAGTCTGAACGATGAACGAACAAGTTGTCAAAAGTAAAGACCTTAGAAGACAAACCAAGGAGTGGATGGCCGTTTTTTCACAAACTATGTGAGAAATATTATCGAAAAAGCTGTAAGTATATGCGTAATAATTCCACAAAACAGAAAGGTAAAAAAATTTCAATTTCACATTATCGATCAAAGTTTCGAGCACAACAGTATGGGAATAGGTTACCAAAAAAAGTTGGAAAGCCTTAAAGAGAAAAAGGCGGTGCACACTTTATGCAAGCATGGTGTCAGAAGGATTCGCCAACTGTATACCAAAGGAGGACCGGCCGGCAAACTCATGTGATGTGAATCCCCTAGAGACCATCTGGATTATCGTAGACGATACAACATACAAAGATCCAGAATCAGTGAAAGGTTCCGGCAATTCTGCTTTTTTACAAAAAGGTCAACTCTGCTAGTTAAAAACAGCAGAAAAATCAACTTTCGGCATTTATTTTTCATAGAACAACATGCAAAATTGTTACCTTTTTTTGTTCATGCTAGTCAATTAGGTCAAAAGTTAAAAAAAGGTAGGTATTTTGAGCTTTCGAGCGAAAATATTTTGACGTCAATATTGCCCGCTTTTTATCCATTTCTCACTTTACCAAACAAAGCTTTAAAGTGCGAAAAAGGTACCTTTTTTGCAGTTACAAGCGATGTCATCAAAAGCGCGAAAAAGGTACCTTTTTTGCGGTTACAAGCAATCTCCTCAAAAGCGCGAAAAAGGTACCTTTTTTGCGGTTGGAAGTGATCTCCTCAAAAGCGCGAACTTTTTTGCGGTTACAAGCAATCTCCTCAAAAGTCCGAAAAAGGTACCTTTTTTGCGGTTGGAAGTGATCTCCTCAAAAGCGCGAAAAGGTACCTTTTTTGCGGTTACAAGTAACCTCATCAAAAGGGCGAAAAGAATAAATGCCGTTTCAATTTTATCCTACTGATTGACAGATGTCACCCGTTGGTGCCCCCAACGGAAGATACACAGACGTTTTCAAGTGATTCTCGGTCCAGTTTCTAAAATCGAATTTCGCACGTCCCGAGTCTAGTTAAAACGAGCAAAACCCATCGTTTCCGTCGTCTTATGCTTTGAGACTCCCCTGGAAACGGAGGCTATTCCTTGGATCAGAAGTGCAATATTATAATTATTGCGTTGTGCATTATTAGCATATGTTCCTCCCTACTTATACGATGGTCTCCAAGGACCGAGAATCAGCGGAGTAAAAAATAATTATAATTTAGCTCGCTCCTTTTAGCCGATCAAAATTGAGAAACTAGAAGAGATCCGACAGTAATGACTACCAGCCAAATAGATGAAATGGCTACCGGTTCTTTCAAACTAGCTAGATGCATGTAGAGGACCTAGGCAAGGGCATGTTTAAGGGCGAAGGGAAGACTTTCACCTGAAAAAAGTCCTATATGAAAAGTCGAACCAATTGCGAAAATAGAAATCAACGAAACGTCGATCTAAGACAAACAGCAGAGTCTAAACTAAGCGGGTTATTATAATAACTGTCTTGTTTCTTGGGTGCCTTTTTTCACTCCAGAAAGGAGAGACTTCAGTCCAGAGGTTTTAAGAACTGTTTTGCAATAGTCATGTAAACTAGATTTCGAATTTGTCTTCGGGTGACTTTTGAGCCGAAAGAATTAACCGTGAATGCCACCATCCCTTTGAGACCCCCTTAGGCCTTTTTACATTAATTATGCTAGCATTTTTTCGAAGCATTTTAGAATTTCCCGGAAATTTGTTACCATATTTTTTTTTCCGGGGAAAATGAAAATGAAAACTTTTAAAGAGAAAAGGAACACTGAGAGTCGAAATTTCACTGATATGTTTGTACGTTTTATTCTCTTTAATGAGATTCCTTATTAGAGTGACATTGCTTTCCATAATTATATTCCGCCATATTTGTCTCTTGACAAGGGGTCAGTCAATTCAAGCAAAACAAATGGCGCCAAAAGCCTGACAATCTGTCAATCAGCAGGATTTGAAACAGCTTTCATAGGAACTTTTCCAACAGCAAAAAAGGTACCTTTTTCGCGCTTTTGAGGAGATCACTTCCAACCGCAAAAAAGGTACCTTTTTCGCGCTTTTGAGGAGATTGCTTGTAACCGCAAAAAAGGTACCTTTTTCGCGCTTTTGATGACGTCGCTTGTAACTGCAAAAAAGGTACCTTTTTCGCACTTTAAAGCTTTGTTTGGTAAAGTGAGAAATGGATAAAAAGCGGGCAATATTGACGTCAAAACATTTTCGCTAGAAAGCTCAAAATACCTACCTTTTTTTGCTAAAAAGGTACCTTTTTTTAACTTTTGACCTAATTGACTAGCATTAACAAAAAAGGTAACAATTTTGCATGTTGTTCTATGAAAAATAAATGCCGAAAGTTGATTTTTCTGCTGTTTTTAACTAGCAGAGTTGACCCTTTTGTAAAAAAGCAGAATTGCCGGAACCTTTCACTGATTATCCAGCCCCCAAAACATTGGACGAGCTAAGACAGTGACTACTCTTCGCCTGGAAGAATGTGACTTTGGTCACGCTTTGGGAGCTCGTACATTCTATACCTCACCGCTTAGAAAATGTCAGAAAACATACCGTAAGACATTCTGGCCCCGGTTGCTCGAAAGATGGTTAATTTAACCATATGTTAGTTGGTAACGGTTGGTTAAATTAGCTAACCGTGGGTTAACTAACTGTTGGTTAAATTCCCGTTGCTCGAAGGTCTGTTAAGCTGACACTAATCCTTTGTTAGCTAACCAATGGTTAAATAAAATATGCCAGACTTTAACCATCTCCGAACAGGTTTGACAAGTTTTAACTATTAGTTACTGTACTTTAGAAATGAAATGTGAAAATGAATCTGCAATTAGTCTACCGGTACATTTTAAGTCAGTCAAAAAATGAAAGCATGTTTTACGAAAAATACCAAAAAAAACAAACAAACAAACAAACAAAAGGACCAAAAAAAAAAAAAGAAAAAAATATTACCTGAAACAAGTATTGAACCCCGGACCTCCGACATATTAACTCGACGCATTGCCTATTGCGCCACGAAAGCCAGCACCAAAGGGGATTGTAAATTTATCGCACTTAAATCTTTTGCCAATTAAATTCTGCCGGTCCACGCCATTTGAAGTCAGTAGAGCTTTATTTATCAAGAATTGAAAGATATATTCGAGAAAAACAAGCATGTTTTTGACAGTAAAAGCCGTACTTTAACTCATTCCGTCGCATTTGAAGAACGTATAGCCGACAAGTGTCTCGCAAAACATTGGGAAGTCTCTTGCAGCTTGCGATTCTCGGCGTTTACTTAAGGAGAATCAATTACGATTCAGCAACAGTAAACATTTCCGAGATTAACAACCACTAACAAAATGAAGCGAAAAAGCAAATCAACCACCATGTTGTTTTGCTGATTTTGCAGCGCACGTCATTTTAACCGATGGTTAACAAGTTAACACTCGTAGCGAGGTACGTTAAATTTAACGCTTAGTTAGAAGAAATTTAACCCACGGTTAACACTAACCAGCGTTTGAGCAACCGAATCTAACCTACGGTTAATTTTTAACCATCGGTTAGCGCGTTTAACCACTGGTTAAGAGATAACCATCTTTCGAGCAACCGGGGCCTGGTTACTAATATTTTAGTTATTCAAAGTTAAATGAATGATGAATAACATACTAAGTTTTAAAAAAGGCTTTTTTTAATAATTAGTGAAAGTTAAGCGAATTAAAAATCGGAACGAACTTTTGAAACACCCTGTAATTTAGCCTACCAGGCTGTTCAGAAGTACTGGACAATTACATTCCAGAAAAATTTCCGTTTTTGTTTTCTGTTTTTGTACGTTGCAGTATAGGCATTTTTTAAGTTGGGGGTGTATTTGCACTTTATTTTCCTTTAGCACTTGTTGAAGCTCTCTTAAGAGCTCAGTGTCTGCTTGTTCACACTTTTAACATAATCCAAAACCATCTAGTTTCCTTCCATACTGTGTACCCCCTGACAAGAATGACAATAAGTTCAACTATCTTTTACGCTGCTTTGCTCACAATTGTACTTGGTGATGCAGGGTTCTGGAGGTGCGCGTGTGTCTTCTGAAGGACATGACAGATGTCCGTTGTTTGGCTTGGGAAAGTCCTACCACAGAAATGATGCTGAGAGACTCGGTCATCTGCTTGTTTTGAAGCATATTCTGGCAGAGCATATGGTGATTGGTAACCATGACAACGTTATCAGTTACCTTAAGTTAGGGCCTAAAGCTTTAGACTTTCTTCAGTCTAAGATCAAGGTGCAGTTACTTGATAATAGCGACTTTTTAAAGCAAGGACTACGGAAGCGTCTAGTACGGTACCCGAAGTAATTTTTTCCCGCCACTTCTCAGTGACTTCAAGTTTAAGATACGAGGACGGCGGTTAAAACGTAGCTTTTTAAAAAAAAGTGAGTTCGCACTCTTTCAAACTTTTTCGCGATTATAACAAGTCGGTTCAAGTGTAGGCGAACTAATAGTGGAAAAAAGTTCGTCTTCGTTTGTTTACGTCCTCAATAAAACGTGAAATTAGGCATTTTCACGTCGTGGTCGTGCAGAGTGTTGGCAAACTGGGAAATGTTGGTACAACAAAAGAAGCACGTGCAAAGTTGTTGATTTGCTAATTACACTGGCCGTATTACGCTTCCCGAATACGACGTTAGTACTAGTAAAGTTTGAAAACTTTGCAAAGATCTTTCGCCTTTAGAGACGCTATATATTGGAACAGATTACCCAAAGACATGAAGGAAGTACCAGGACGGCTATATGGCGAATAAAACGTCGCTTAAAAGTGTATTCGCGTTCTTTCCTTGTTTATTTCGAAAATTCCAACTCGCTTATTTTGTTAAATATTGGCGAACTCTCCTGAAGTTGAAGTCGCGCAGTGACCTCCCTCGGCAAGGAAATGTAAAAAAAAAATCACCATAAGGAAGTGCGATGCATGAGGCATGAGAGCAAATTCAGAACTTGCTTGTGTTTTATCAGTCCTCACACCACTTGGTGGGATGTTATCCCTTATCTTCTCCCCACTCTACTGTATTTTGCTTCAGTTGGCTAATTTTTTTTCTTTTCCGTCACAATGTGTTAACTATTTACAACGAACTATATACAAGAAAAAGTATATTACTAAATGAATCAACTAATTATAAGTATTAATCAAAATGCTGAAAGTCATTTTAAGAACACATTTATACGTCTCTTCTTAAAAATTCGACAATCTGCTGGGTGGCTAAGAAAAAATTACTTCCGGTCAACGTGCTACACCCGTTCCCTAGTTCCCTAGTCATTGCTTAAAGTCCCGAATAATTTAACTATTGCCCCTCATATGAATGCCTTTAATTTTTGTCTGTCGAGCCTTTCAAAGGTGGAAAATTCAAGAAAGAAACTTTATTTTTCTAATTGTTGTTTTACACTGGTTTTTCTCGTGTGCTCGCTCACGTTTATAGTACATCAGTTCGTATTACATTAGAGAGATTTAGAGTAAGGTTTACGGCAAACTCAGTACAAACGTGAATTTGTACTATTTTTTACTGTTCATTACTTCTACTCCAAAGTTAGTGGCTTCACGTTATTTCTGTCTGTAACAATTGTTTTGAACTGTTTTTAGCTACACGTTTTCAATTTTGAGAAATCATCATTTTGAATCTGACGTTTGCCACTTGCGGTAAACGTCACTCTAAATCAACCTATTAACTTACGTACTTTTTTAGATGTCGTAATTTTAGATAAGCCCCGCATACATTTGTAAGTTTCCTCGTTGTATTTTGGTGTTGTTTTTTTTTGTGCTATCTTGATTTATTGTATGGCTGAATCCACCTGCGGGCGTGGTAAAGCGAAGCCCGTGTTCTTATTGGAAACGCTTTCGACCCGCAAAAAGTTATTTTTTTGGTCTAGATGGCTGGATATTGGCCTCGTTCTCATTAACGTTTTAATTGACTTCGACTGTCTCTCGCCATAAAAACGGAAAACATATGCAGCCAACTAGACCTTACCCTTGGTCTTTAAAGCACATATATGGTTAAACTAGGTGAGTCCATGAAGCACTCTGTCTAATATGCGCAAACGATATCATTTTGGCATTCCCCTGTATGCAAGTTGGAAAGAATGCTTTTTGTCTGTCTCCAGTATCTCAATAGCTTCTTTTTGGCAATTAGAATCCTCTGTTTGCTCTGGGCTAACTGCTATAATAAGTATATAGTCAATGAAAAACTCTGAAAGGTTTGAACCCAGGAGTCATTTCAAAAGTAGGTTGAGTTTGATCGTCCGGGTGAACGTAGTCCTGAATAGGACTGTTGTTGTTGACAGTGACTGACGTGAACCAGCTTTCCAAAGTAAGGCGTTGATGGTAGTCTGTAGAATACGTTATACATGTCGCAGAGTCCCAGTCAATTTGATGTTTCGTCTGTAAATGATGCTCAGCAATGTGATTGTTGACGTCACCATTCCTCGTTGCTCGTTTGTGTTCGGTCAGTCGCGTGCTAAGGTTTCTGCCGGTTTCACCAATATAAGCTGGTTCACTAACTTAGAACAAACGCCACTGAATCGTAGCCAACAGTTACCAGCGCCGTACAAACGACTTATTGACGAGATGAAGCGAAACTAACTACGAAAGATCGACTGGAGAACTGACAATTTGACAATAGACGACTGCTTAAGTGTGACAATAGACGGATCGAAACCCACCAATTACTGATTACGAGTCTTCATAGCCAATAACACCACGGCTTAACTGACAGACGACCAATAACATCTTGACTTTATTGACCAATCAGATCAATAACCAGAGTATATAATACCATCTACTGACGTGATACAACTCACTTTGACTCTGAAGGTGACTACCGCACAGGTTGTCGAAACGTCAGTCACTGTCAACAACAACAGTCCTATTCAGGACTACGTTCACCCGGACGATCAAACTCAACCTACTTTTATATAGTCAATAACAAGTATATGTATATAGTGTATACGATATATTATCGTAGCTATTTCTTGATTTAGTTTTATTCCTTTTTTTTCCATTTATTAATAATTAGATTTGTAAATTAGCGTTTTTCTCTTTCTGCTTTCTTTTTTTCCATTTGTAAATTAAATCGTAAGAGCCACATAGTGGAGATTTAATAAAGATACTGTACTGTACTGCTATCTCAGTATCTGTGGCTCATCTCACTCTGAGTTCATCGACAATCATCGATTATATAACGGCAAAATTTCCACGAAAAAGTGGGCTCCATAAATTTATTTTCCAGTGAGGTTTTAGCAACGTTGGCAGACTTCGTCATCCCTTGTGTTTGTCGATCTTTTTCATACTTTATCGGATCCACGTATTATATACTGACTTTGGACCTACCATTGGCTTATGGTTGTGGGAAACGTCTCGGTGAATTTATTTTGTCTAATTCTCTTAGCTTCCTCAGTTACCAGTGCGGGAGAAGAACGTTGGGGGCAAAACTAAAGCGAAGTCAGATGTAGCGTCGGACAGCTGTTATACAACCTCAGATTACACAACTGATGCAGCAGGAGACTCCACAGAGGACGGTGATCACTCACATTACTGGCATCAAGACGAGTTGGCCGCCGTTGGGAGAAAAAGAAAAAGAAAGACCACAGGTGCCTTCGTAAGGTACGAAACATCTGAAATCTAGTGTCATCAGATGAAATCTGGCGGACAATAAAACTTCAGGCAGCAATTTCGATGCTGTCTTCTTCTCACTAGACGGTTCGTACAGAGTCTTGAATCCATGAAAAAGTCTTGAAATTTTCCCAGCAATTTTCCAGACCTGGAAAAAGTCTGGAAAAGGAGTATAAAGACTTGAGCTTTCTTTTTCAACGCTACAACAAGTGTTTCAGTAGCGATGTTTTTTCGTTTTGGTCTAATCTTATTCAATCTCGCCCGTCTGTTTGCTGCGCATCATGAAAAAGCTTTGTTCCTGCTTTTTTAAGGTCTCCGTTGATCACCTATTTGTCGAATGATAACCTTGAGTCTGGAAAAAAAAAGATTTTTGAGGGATAAAGGCTGGAAAAAGTCTTGAATTTTGGATCCAAAAATCTGTACGAACCGTGTTACTAGTACTTTGATAAACAATTCAAGGAAAAATTCACGGCTTTTTTACCTTTTCAGACGTTTTATTAAAGACAGCGAAAACGCTAGTAAAAGATTTCTATGAACATGGTGTCAGTGAGCCTAAAGGGAAGATAACATTACGTATGCCCTGATTACTGTTTCTTTTCCTTAGGTCAAACTCTGCTTCCGTGAACAGCGTAAGTGGTCCACAGCAAAAGGCTAAGAAAACTATCCAGAAGTATCGCCGTAACAAGAACAAGGAAGCATCAGGAACGGGTTTCTATGGTAAAGGAAGCTCAACAAGTCGTGGAGGGGGCCTTGGCTTAATGGCCCCACCCCAACCATTTAGGCGATTTTCACGATAAAGAGAGAGTTAGATCATCATGAGAAGATTCACAAATGTCAAGAAATCGTGATCTCTTGCAAATGTTTATTTTATTTTTTTTCACCCAAGAAAGGAAAATTGAGTTTATCACGTGTATAATCGTATCAGTTTGAACCTGAGTCGCCAACCTGGGTCTAATTTTATGATGAAAACCTTCGAGTTTTGTATCAAAGATTGTGGTAAGATAGGCATAGCCTCCATAATAATGAGCAGCAAACCGATCTTTCCTTTTCTGAACATACTGTAATAAAAATCATTCGCAAAATGTCTCCATGGTGAATATAGTGAAAATGAGTGTCATGTTTATTTCAGAATGCTATAAATAAAATCTTTTGATTTTAACACCATTTATCGTGAAAAGTCTCTTGATAGCACATGGTGTCGACTTGAAATCCAAAGATCCGCTAAACCACGGCCCTAAGGGACTGTTATTTAAACGAAGTCTAACTTAGGCTGCGTTTTAGCAAATATTTGGACCTCCAGTTTTTAAGAAAATAAGTGCTTTTCTAGTCTACGTCTTATGCTTTGCTTTAGATAAAAGCGTTGGGCAAACTTAAACTGGCTTGGAACTCGGTTTTGTTAAACACTGGCTGAACTCCGTTCAAATAACTGGCCCTAAGAGTTCGTTGCGCGTATCAGTCATCGGAATCTTACGTTGGTTCGTCTGTCGACAATTTCATGTCCATCACCCCTACAAAATGCAAGGAACTTACTATTCCCAATAAAGGTTTCAATGAGCCACTGTCAAGTGTACATATCAGTGGCGGATCCAGGGGAGGGGTCCCCCCTTATTTCTAGACCAAACTCAGGCCCGAAGGGCCGAAAAAAAAATTTGAGACCGGCCTCCTCTCTTATCTCAGGGTTTGATGACCGCCCCCCCACCCCCGCTTATCTGAAGGTCCGGATCCGCCACTGCATATTATCGCTCCTAAAACATCTTCAATATTAGAAACAGGAGGATGAAAATTATATTTTAATTACCAGGAGAAAATGTTTTGTTTGAGTATCAGTTTGAGGCTTAATCGACGGAACTGTGCTACTAGTAAGTAACTATCGCCGTTGACGCACCACTTTTAGCTACCTTGGAGGTCTATTGTGTTATTTTATTAGGGTTTTGTCATTTCCTTTTCTTTTCTCCTTTTTGCTCTCATATGAATCGTTTTATATAAAATAACGACAAATCGTAACGACTTGACGATTCTTCCTTAAATCCCCTGAAGAAGGACACCTTGTCCGAAATATCGGGAAACCTCAAGTAGCTTTTGTCTTTGCTGTTTTGTTATTTATATCTCATATAAATGCTCACGAAGCAGCAAAGGGTGCCCTTGAAGGAGGTGCGGTAATAGCGATAATTCTAGTGATTTAAACTACTGAATAAATTTTCAAATGGATAAACCCAAGGCAAAACTTGTTATGAGGAAAAGTTTTATTTTATACGTCTTTTATAATTCCACGACAAATTTTCACATTTCTTTCAAATAAGTGATCTACTTTAAGCCTGATTCTCCGTAGGTCCAGGTGATTCGCGGCCTGGACCGTGTGGCTATCAGAGGGTAATTTACCTTTGCGTTTCATTTCTTGTATTCATTAATTCATTATCTGACAATGCTATCAAAAGCCTTGCTTACGGAATATTTTGGAGATTTTTATATACCGTCAGAAGCGGTCATCACCGCAAGAGAGAAGCACTGACAGACCTCTTGACTCTTTTAGAAGATATTTTAACCAGCACTTGTCGATCCTTATAACTACACTTTTTTGGCCGCTGTACTGATACAATGTACTTATGTGGAAAAGTCTCCCATCTGATGCGTTTGATGTACTAACTCTTAAGGTTACAGTAGACTGTTAATAGTATCATGATACCTTCTGCCAAAGTTTTAGACCATTTAACATATAACCACGCATTACGGTTATTAACTCCTTTGCCATTCATCAACAAATCTTTTGATGTTCTGTTATAAGGCCTCTCCAGGTGATTAAAGTGATCGAAAAACGTAAGCTCACAAATCATAAGTACTTACATTATTTGATTCAGTCATTGCAAAAAAATATTTAAAATACTTTCTACATTTTTACAAAGCATAAAATGTCTTTCTGAGGTTTCTATTCTGAAAACATGGACGGCAGTAATTGCACTAAGCAGCACTGAGATATGGCCCCGGAAGCGCAAGAAGCCCTGTCTACCTAAAGCGAACCGTAAGTATTCGCGGTTGATCTGGGATACTGTCTGGTGCAAGTCTTCTTTCTTGGGACAGCGGTATTGATGACCAATCAAACGTAGAGTACTGCATGACTGACCGCTGAAGTCCGCGTCTTTTAATAGCTTCCTCCAGAACGTTTCCATCATCACTGCAAAACAAGTCTATACTTGTTACAAGTCAAGCTATCACGCTTTTCAAGTGTAAAGAAAGGACCAAACTGGACAAAATTCACAAGTATTGATGCGTTCGACGAAAGAGAACGCAATCCTAATCTAAAGGAATTATTATTAACGCACACACTTGCCTCGGTTTCAGTATTATCCTCGCTTTAACGCGAGTACTCACGTGATGACGCCCTCGTCTTTTCGCTTTCGCTCGTCAGCACGAGTGTGGAATCTTTTTTCGCTGCTCTACTCTTGGTAAGTTAAATGTGCTCGCAGAGTGAGACACTGGCTTTTCGTTCGAGTTAGTCCGGAATCCTTAATGCTAGGTATTTATGGACGGGAAGCAAAAGGTGGGGTTGTTGTCATTGTTACGATTTTGATTTCCATGCGATGTGCACGCGTATAAATGTCATAAATGCAAGATTCTTCGAATTTCAAGTTATACCACTGTTAACGTGTCATTCTACACCTGCGCCAAGCTCGTTGAACGCATTCTTACAGTGCTCGGTAATTTTGTCAAAGTTGGCTAGTCGGTATGGGGCAGCTAAAACCGCTAGTTGATTGTGAATCTAGTCAATCAGAAAAGCTAACGGGTACTAAAGGTACGGAAAAACGGGCAGCAAAAAACGTGCAACTTGTTTTCAACATTGCCGCAAAACGAGTTGCAAAGCGACGTTGCGCGTTTTACCACCCTCGTCAAACCTGTCTTGCACCAAATCAGGTTGCTGACAAATTTGAAAGTGGGTGGTAAAACGTACAACTCGCTTTTCAACTTGTTTTGTAGCAATGTTGCAAAACAAGTTGCCTGTTTTTTGTTGCCCGTTTTCCCGTACCTTAGGGAAACTGAAGTGTTCATACAACAGCAGAAAGAGGCATAATTATCCAGCCTAGGGGCTACAATACCAACCTTGTTATGGTCTCAGATATTCTACTTTCCTGCTCGTCCTGATCATCTGGATCCCCCACCCCGCCCAAAAAAAAAACATGCATCAGTCAAGAAATGCCGAAGTAGCCCTCTGCGTATATTAGAGGAAATAGTTAAGAAAAGTAAAGTCACACAAAGTGACATTTTGAGAAGGACACGGGCATACACATGTTAAAGACCCTGGGAACAGATGGGTTTAAAATAGATAAAGCATCTACCAAGCCTGCGAATACAGCGCTTCTCGCGGCCAGTCGAGTAGCGAGGAGAGGCAGCTGTATTCGAAGGCAAACATCTGTCTACGCTGAAAGTCAAAAGCAACTTATTACGCGGACGTTACATGTAAGACTTTTGCATCTGCCGCCATACTTACTACGTTAAAATATATGATAAGGTAAATTAACTGCTTATTACAAACTTATTACACAGAAGCTGACCTTTTAAGATCACAAATTTTTGTTACATTACAAGCACTGAAAAGTTACAATAATTTTTTTATTTCCTTGTTGGTAATCCGTATCATAATTCACACAGGTTATATTACACCAGACTCGTCAAAAGCATTTCGGTTAAACACTCGGCATACCTCACCCTAGTAAGATCCCATCTTGGCTATGCCACGCAAGTCTGGACTCCGCAGTCTAAAGATCTGATTCGAAAGCTCGAGCGTGTCCAGAGGCGCAATACAAGGTATATTTTGGACCTTCCATTTATTTGTAACCAAAAGATATAGGGAGAGGCTGAAGAAACTTAACTTATTACCTATCTCCTATTGGCACGAGTTTTTAGACGATTTTCTTTTTCAAAGTTGTAACTGGCACAGCTAAAGTTAGTCCTTCTGTTCTTCCTCAAGTCTTAGTTACTCGCACTACCAGATCTAACAGCAACCCTAATGTTACTCACTTTATTTCAAGGAAATGTAATACTGTCACCTTTCGGAGATCTTTTTTTAATAGAACCACTCAGTGTTCTCCCTAGGATTTTTGGAAGGCCAGGGGTTCTTCTGACAGAGATTTTTAAGAGTGCTTGTACAAAGCCTGCTGTAGCCAGTATAAAATTTCATTGGGAATTTAATTTTAGTTGTTCACTTGGTTAGCAAGTAACTGTTATTCTCCTTTTTTTTCTGAGCCCCAAAATGGCAGCTGCATTCTCATAATCAAAGTCCTCTTCTGATTTTTGGTGTTTGGAATTGATCGATTTCAGAAGATTTGGTATTGTCTTAGAACTTCTTCCACCAGATTTCCGTCACTTTTCTGTCATTTTGGTCTTTGTGGAAAGCTTATGACCTGTAGTTTTCAGAGCAAAAAGTGTTTTGATGCGTCGTTCAAGAATTTCTTATTATTCAACTTGAAAGCCACAAAGAAAATTCGACGCACATAAATCTTTTTACTGCGCTTTTCACAAACATGCGAGTTCTGAAGTTCAAAAGCCAACTGACGATCGCGCTTTTCGCTACCGTCAATCATCTCAACGGACCTTTTAGGAAACAAAACTTTACTTTAACAGGTTCAAAACGTCATGGTTTCTGATTTGTGATTGGTGGATTTCGATCCGTTTTAATTTGTGTGTTTCTTTGTTTCAAGGTTCGTTGCTTGTGATCGTAAGTATGATTGACGGCAGCGAAAAACGCAATTGTGAAGGTGGCTTTTAAACTTTAGAGTTCGCTTGTTCGGGAAAAGCGCAGTAAGCGCGCGCTTACAAGTTTCTACCATTCAAAAAATAATTTGAAGTTCGTTCACTTTCCCCAAAGAAAACTGCTCGAAAAACGAAAGGCATATGACTTTAATATACAGGAAAAACGTTTTGAGAGCCCGAAGGGTTAAATTCTGAAGCGATCTCAATGCATGTTGTTGTCTCTGCTCGACAGCTAAAGATTCCCCCAAATTTCGCAGCAGTGAATCAGTGTAAAATCTTCGAAAAATTGTAACTCTGGTAATATATGTCTAAAAGTTTTCGTTTGCTTTGACAAGCTTTTCTTTTTTCTTCCACACATCTTGGGTTGACCGAGTTTTCCATTGTGAGTTGTGATACTGCTTAGAAACTCTACTTAAAATGTCAGCACTGGAATTTCAGTTCTTACTCCACGTAAGCTCCTTGAAGGGCCCTTACGTTTGTTGGTCAATTTCAAGATGGCTGCCGTTCGGTGAAACGAATGCATCAGGGGCACCCAACGAGAATATATTTCAAAACCACTTTAACATAGCATTGTTGAACGTATTTTAGTATTTAAACGGTAGATATGGGCATATTTTTATCCCCTAAAAATTTTTCATCTGTTCGGATTTCCTAGCTGAAAGACGTAGTAATCCGAAAATTATAGGGATCAAAACTTACCTTTTCGAAAATTTGAGCCAGAAAAAAGGCGCCCGAAAATTCTAGGTCACCTTTTTAGGGTAAAAATCCGTTAAAAATGGGCAATTATACCATTTTTTAGATGTTCGAAAATCCTAGGAGAGGCAGGCAAGCAAGAAATTTACAATAAATGTTCCGAAAATTCTAGATCTCAAATCGTCTGATCTTCCGAACAGATATTTTCCGAAAATTGACGTTGGGTGCCCCTGATGCATCACAGGTTTAAACATATTCATCCAATGTTAAATCACTTTTACAATCAGTTAATTACGAGAAAACACACAAGTAAAAACAACACTGGATAATGTTTCATCAACGTTATTAAGTGATTTTGTCCCCGAAGTACCTAGTTCTAGACGTCAACATAAGCATCCATATATTGGAATAGATCTTTGGTTTTAAGCCAGGCGGCAACGATTTTCCAGTGAATTTAGCCAGGCGGCCCGACTAGCCTTAAATACCTGGGGAGAACACTGCCACTACAATCTGGAACACCTTAGCAAACGATTTTCAACTTTCATACAACTTTCAGATCAGTCAATTTAAATCCATCATTTATAAGTGCTATTTAGACGCCTTAGAACATAATTACGACCCTGAGGACTCACGATCCTGGAAAACCATCTGTCCGTCATGTTAAGTTTTACGTAATGTGTCTTTCCATCTTCGTTGTTGTTTTTAACCGTCATAATTTTGTAGTTTTACTGTTTGTTGTGGTATCCCTGCCTAATTAAGCAACTATTATTCTTTGTCTCAATATATGTAGTGTATTTATAATCCTTTATTTGTCTTTTTCTCTCTGTATCATGCAATAGGCGACGTTAATAAAATGAAATAAAATAAATAAAATATCATCTATCCGTCTTGCAGCTTGCAATATGCCATCAGGAACACTTTGTATCTTTTTCAGTCATCAAGAAAGACAACTAACATTACCTACCCTGATCAAAACCCAAGCTTTCAAATGTTGCAGAAGGAGGAGGAGCGTAGACTCTCTTTGGTGGACCATCTGCTCTCCGACCAAATGACACAGACTCCTTTACCTTTTCTCTTTCTGGCTCATATTTCTTTCGAGCTTTGTCCCTTTCTTCTTTAGTTATTTCTAAAAGTTTCAAAAAACAAATTGACAATTACTTTCTTTGACATTCACTGAAGATATCAACTGGTAAGCATTAACATGACTGTGTTAAAGTAACGTCAAATTTGAGAAGAAAACATGAAAATGAGTACCGAAAATGATCTTATAAACACCCATGGCAATAAATTACTTAATATCAGGGGTCCAAAAGGGAGCGTTTAATAGATAGGAGGCATTTAAAAGAGAGGGAAGTTTATTCTGATAACTGTAGCAAGCTCAACATGCAAAACTATTATGCTTTCAGTCGAGAGGAGAAAATATCAAGAGAGCTAGTTTAAAATACAGCTGTAGCAAAAAGTCCAGTCCATTCATTGATACTTCTTGGCTGTCTGGAGATCCATTAGATCATTTATGGTAAAGATGATTTTGGACTGAGACGGGAAAACAAGCATGGCTGCCGGCATGGAGACAAAAATATGGACAGCAACTAAATCCCAGGCAAAAATAAATTACAGACATTTCACTGAAATAAACTCCTATAATTTATTACAGACTTCGGCTAATAAGGAACTAAATCGAGCTCCCTACAGTTTCTGCTGTAAGTTGACTGTACATTAAAAGAATTTTTTTGTGATATTGCCTCAGTTTAAAGAATACATTATTAATTAACATCTGGCCCCGGTTGTTCAAACGCTGGATAGCACTATCCACTGGATAAAAGTCTATCCAATGGATAACGCAGTTGGTTTCCCTAATACTTATCCGCTGGATAGTGATTTATCCGGTGGATAGCGCTATCCAGCGTTTGAGCAACCGGGGCCTGGCCATTATACTGACAACTTGACTGATAACTAGTCAAACAAGTTTAAAAATGGAAGAAAGACAATCTACACTATATTTTGTTAATTGCTAACCTTTTCTATCCAGTAACTCAACAGAGGGAAGATGATGTACTATGTAAGATCTGTAATCATATTCTTGAGCCAATGGATTACCAAAAAGATCTACGAAAATATTAACAAGAGCAAAAACAACTTACAGGTAAAGGTACATGCATTAAAGTTATCAGTACTCTTGAAGTTGAAGATACACACATTGGAACATTTTGTTGATCAACAACTGTTACAGCCACAGCTTGTTCATGAAACCCTGCTGAATTTTAAATTAGACCATAGTCCACATGTTAAGAAGAATAAATGTAGAGATGGGCACTACTCTGTTCAACAACTTGCAACTTGGTGCTAACAACTGGAAGGGGAAAAATCTGTCAATCAACAAAATGTTGAACTGTTTGTCACCAGCTATAAATTTTAAGTTTTTCATTTGTTTTGAAGGGTCATTACATGCAGTGCTTTACAGAATAGGGGACAGTATTCCAGATACTTCCAGTTCTAAACAGTCTTGAGCTTGGAGGTAAAATTTTTTATCATGGTCAGAAACCTGGATGGGAACCACACAGGCTTCAAGGCCAGCTAATGTATGTACTGGGAAAACCAGTTTATTAACACTCAAAAAAATTGTACCAAGTGTGCCCCCCCCCCCCCCCCCCAAAAAAAAAAAATAGTACCTATTGCAAGATCATGCTTAATCAATACTTATTAGCAGCACAAAAGCAAATGACATTGCACCTACTAAGTTTTTTGAGGCACTGCATGGCTCTCAATTCATGAACGACATCAGTAAGTTTTAACAACTGATTTCCATTAAGTAGCAACACCTGAAGACAAGTCAAGTGCTTCAAACAACCATTTAGCTCCACCATCAAGTTATCTTGTAAATACAGCTCTAGGAGTTGATAGTTTGAACTAAAGCATGTCAATTTTCTTATCTGTAACAATACCCAAAACAGAGATATTAATTAAAAAAGTTAGAATGTTTATTATTCTGTAACCAGTATGAGGTAAACAAGATTATACTACTACATGAAAAATTTATGCAATTTGATTGGCTTAGAGCAGTGGTATTTCTGCTTAACTTGAAATACCTTCAAGTGAAAATTACAAATCTTTTGTGGGTAGTAGTATAAACAAATAATAGCATGATTTGTATGTGATATTTGGTATAAATACCACTTGTGATATTTCAAAATTGTCTCAAATTTCACTCACGTAGTGGCTCATGAAATTACATATAACAATTTCAAAATATCACTCATGGTAATTCTGCCAAATATCAATACAAATCATGCTATTACCTATACAAATTACCTCTTGGTATAAAAATGTTGTAGGACAAAATTAAATCAAGGTTGAAATTTTTCAGCATAGGTTTAACTCTGGGTTTCCTCTGACCCTAATAAGTGGAAAATAAATTATTAGGGTTAAGAGAAAAGTTGAAAATGTTTATCAACTTATTATGTACCTATCAATGTTAAGCCCAAGGGTGGGGTGGGGGGGGGGGGGGGGGGCTATCCACGGGAAATTGACTGAGCTTGCCTTCCCCTGGGTAGGGATTTTGACATTTAAGCGTTGGCCCAGGGTCGGGAATTTGACATGGCCGCCATCTTGGAAGATCGAGAGAAACTGGAAATGAGTGACCTGCCATCTTGGTAATACCCAGAAGTCACCAGAGGTAAATGACCTCTGCTTTTCTTGAAAGTAACAAGACAACATGAGCGAAAGAAAGGTGAGGAATCTGTTTTATTTTTCAGTGTATATGAACCATCACTTCTTTCATTGTATGATCGAATGTTTATAAATAGAAGAGTCTTCATTCCTTCTGTTTCTGTTTCTATGTGAGGTTGTAAAAGACATATCCTTTCCAACCTGTCAATTATTAAGTCCTAACTCTGTTAGAAAAAGTTACCCCAGAGGTGGGAAATTGACATTTAGTAGGTGCCTGGAGGTGGGGAATTTGACTCTGGCTTCCATTAAAATGTCAAATTCCCCTGGGTCTGCCCCCCCCCCCCCCCCCCGCCACCCTGGGGCTTAACATTGATAGGTGCATTATATGTACATGAAATTTTTGCAATACATTAATTTTACACTTTGATAGTTTGCACATATTTTGTGACACTTAAATTTTGCATTATTGAGTAAGAAACAATAATTAATTCAACTTTTTATTCAATCAAATGAAACAACTTCATCTGCATTTGTTAAGACTACAAAATGATGCATCAGTGGGTATTTGCCACGATACCCA
The DNA here is from genome assembly GCA_038088405.1 of Porites divaricata. Lineage (NCBI taxonomy): Eukaryota > Metazoa > Cnidaria > Anthozoa > Scleractinia > Poritidae > Porites > Porites divaricata. The sequence continues at coordinate 31,299,332 of JBBMOI010000003.1, read as the reverse complement.
GATACCCACTATAAATTGTTGATATATGTAATGTCTTGAAAACGATCAATGGGAGGTACATGTAGCACTCTACTCCAAGTTACAACAATTGTAATTCCCTCTTTCTCCCATTCTTTCACTTAATTTTCGTGTCATGTTATGTTGATGATACTTATTGTTTGCATCACTTTAATTTTGAAATTTGCTAAATTAAAGTGTTGTGAAAATTAAATGTAATAAGGTTAGTCGCCAGATGGTGACCCGTGTATCAAAAAGTATCTTTCAGACACTGTTGCCCCAGCCCTCAGCCGACTCTTAATAACTTAACACCAGCTTCTGGACCAACCCCTTTCCTAGGGTTCTCGGCTTCTTGTTCCTACGAAGCAAAGGATGAGTTGAAGAGAACCCTGTGAACGAAGCTGCTTCCGGACTGTTCTGTTTACCCACCCTACTAAAATTAAGAAGCTTCTTAAGTGACAGCCTTGGATCACTGCTTACCTTATTTCCATTCAACCACACAATTTGCAAATTTCTATATTTTTCAAAGTCTTTTACCTCTTCAAGACCTCTGCATAAGACACAAGAAACATAACCTCTTATTGTCACGTAAGGTGCAACTTAAAGGAGCTCTACCTTTCAATAGTTTTAGCATTTTTTTAGCTGATCTACATGTGGAAAAGACACAAAAACTTGCCTGTTTGCCAAGTAAAGTTCCGATACATCTTTATCTTTTGTAATGCCGCATCTCTTCAGCTGCTTGTCCACTTCCTTTAAACAATAAAAGACGCGTCAGAATGTAATGCAGAACGTTGAAATTTGAACGTTTATTACCACAGAGCTTGCCTTTTCGCTGTCCGCCATGTTAGAAAGTCAAGAATATTACCATGGTTACTCTGTAGAGTGCGGTTCTTAGGATAAAAAACGCGGGCTCATCGTAGTTCATTTCTTGTTCACAATGGCGGCCGCCTGATGGATTTCTTCTTACTCTTTATGGGGCACAAATGGAGAAAATAACCTTAACACAAACAGCACAGTTCTTTTACTTGAGAGTGAAACTGTAAGTAAATATCAAGTTTTCGTCTTCTGAGGTTTGTTTTCGAAGTTTATTAGTTTGATTCCGCCAAGTCGTGAAAATTCCATATATCATTTTCACTGTCACGCAATAATTAATAAACACGGTACAAAAAAATAAATTGGAAACCGTCCAGGTCAAGAAGCCAAGAAAATGAAATGTTACAAAAGGGCAATTTGTCCAAGTCTCAGGTCTATGTGGCCCACAGTCTCTGAGTAATTTAGCAAAACATTTCGCGCATCATTAGAGCTTAGTATGTAGACTGTAGACGCCTCTCTCCTCCGCAGAGGCTCCCGCTGGGTATCCCTATAAAATAGCAATAATCGAAAAAATTGAAAGCGCAACACAAAGAGGCCTCTGCGGAGGAGAGAGTGTAGATGCCACATTTGTGTACAGTTTTGGTACACAAATATGGCCGCCGGAAATCAAAAAAACATCTGGAGTTCTCTTTTTCTATAAAAGCTCTTTCCTTTCCCTCGAGAGCTAGCATACGTGCGCATAAACAGATCTTCTAATACTTAAAATGATTAAACTGCTGAAAATAAAGAGGAGAGGCTTTTTTTTAATGAGATGGCATTCCTATTTTGTGTCACGCACTGTGAAAACTCAGAAGTTCAAATTGTGGTAGTTTCGAAATGAAGCATGCTACGGGACTGGAAACTTGTACAAGGATTCATTTTTTGTTTATCTTCAATTCTTGCGGAAATGAGAATTCTTAAAACCTCACTATTTTGACTTTACAATTTGATGATGTCACTGTGAAAACCATCTATAGATGTTTGTACAACAAGTTAACCTTACAGCAGTAGTTACGTATTTCTTGGTGTTGCAGAAACTATTGTTGATTAGCTTATACCAGTATTCAGTATCTTTTCAATCTTTCATTTTACCTTCAGTGATTGCAACCATCCGCAACACCAAGAAACGTAACTCAAAAGTTTAATTTGTGCCCTCTATTGTGCAAATAGCCTCTGAATACAGGTGTCCGTCTCTCCCTGCTCCTCGCCACTGGTGACGTTTGGTGGGAGAGATGTCTACGATTTGGCCCCAAAAGTTCCACACTGGTGATGTATATTTGTCCAGAATCTGGTCAACAAACGCTGACTGGTTGCTGATAGCAGTTATTTTCTTTTAGCCATAATTTTATATTCGAATATTACATCTTTTCAAAAGACAACAGTTCACAAAGATAGAATGTAAAGGCAATAGACAACTATTAATTTTTAGCTGCTTATTAGTCTGTGTGCAGACATTCCCCTACTCCACATTCCAGGGAAACAGGAACACAATTAAAGACGCGATTCACAGATATCTCTCTCCCGGATTTTTTCTGAGTGGAAGGAGGCGTCTGTACACAGGCTCGCTGTTTATCAATAATTTAATAGATCAGTGTCCTTATTGTTTGGTATGGTATGTATACTACTTTTCGAAATGTGTGTCTGCACATCCTAATTGCATAAAAAAACACTGAATGTACGCATTAGCGCACACATTAGAATTTTTTTGTATCTTTATTTCTTGTTGCACATTTACTGAAAGGAATGAAAACCACCACACTTTCAAAAAAACGTTTCACAGTTTCCGCACTATTAATAAACACAGGCAAAGGTCAGCAGAGGTGGAAAACATTGCCTTATTTAGCTTTTCCCTTGTAAGCTTTGCATCAATGATAAATTGCCAACAACTACTTCGCAGTTTGCGCAATTTTACTGCCGCTTTCCTCTGATCAGACTCGTCACATTAGTTGGGACAGTGGTGATATTTTCTCTCCCCTCAATGTTGTTTTTTGCAAGTTGGCATCACAGAAGCAAAAACCCCAACACTCACCTAGGGAGGGAAGGAGCACAACTTTTTGTCAGAACATGGGTACAGCACGGGGTGTCCCAACTTAACGTGACGAGGATTGTAGCTGGTTTTCACTTGCAAAAGAGCTATTTCGTGAAGTAAATAATGTACCATCATTTTCATTTCAGTGGGACTTGTGAGACAAAGTATGTTCTAAAGCCATTGAGCTAACTGCCAAAGGTTGATTAGTTCAAAAAAGTCTCTGCAATAAATATTTTGTAAAGTGAACACAAATGAGTTCTGATGCTTTTTAAAAGCTACTAACACAAGTCACTTACTTTCCGCATAAAACTTTGTCCAATGCCCTTAAAAAATTTTAACATTTTCCTGTAGAAACATGTCTTTAGGGAATCCCCTTAGAAGCCAGTGCCTTGTCCACCTGATTGGCAGTCGAAACATTTTTTCTGAATAAGGCATACGAGCATACAAAAATTCCAGCTATGCAAGGCTGTACTCGAAGAATAATTGAGGGGAGTCCATTTCTCTCAACCTGTGGAATTTAAGGTGCCTGGAGCCTCCAAGAGTAACAGTAAGGCACCAGGGGCCACTTGGTGCTGCTAGAGTATACCGGTGCCTACACTAGCAAGGATATGCTCTGATTTCACCCGGTGGCCCCTACCACCTACCTCCTAACTTTTGCTCCCTGATTTTTATCATAGAAATCATATGCCCAACACCCTGGATTTCACAGTTTCAGAGCACTAGGCTCCCCTCGATTTTTTTCAGAGCACAGCCTTAACTAATGCATTTTTAAGCCAAGGGAGTATGGACAGAACATTATGGTATTATTAATTTTATTTTGTCTTCATTTCAGGGAGATAGCTAAAGAAAAAGATCTTCCTCCAATTCATCTTGAGGCAGTGACATTTAAGAGCATTCTATTGCAGGCTCTTGATTCTTTACATGGCAAGGTACAAGCCTAATATTAGTAATTTTATTATTCCTAGCTTCTCAGTAGATGAGATTGTGTTTACACTATGTGTTCATTTAGTTCAACTAAGAAAGAGAACATTATTTGTTTATCTGTTTATTTAGAGGATTTTATCTGCTCACATTATAGAATAATGACCTTAGATTATTGAATTAAAAATACACAATGTAGTTAGTGAGTGAGATGAGGGGTAATGATAGACCGAATTATTAAGTGTAAGTACCAATAGAATGCACACGTATAAAAGTTAATATATCTATCAATGATATTATTCATTTAACAAAACAGATTGGGGCTGCCCTTAATGTTGACATCCTTAAATTTGATGCAAAGTCAATGGAAGCCATAGTAAGAGTAAGAGAAAGGTCAGTGACTACAGAAGAATGCTGACTGCTTCAAAGAACAGTGCATTTTGAACTTCCTTAAAACAACTACCTTTCTTTCCAGATTATTGGATGGCTCATGCAGTGACTAGTTACACTATGTCTTTTTACAATAAACTAGAACATAGGGAGGGAGGGATGGAGGGTAAGAGTTTACATCTCCACTCTGCGTCTGAACAAAATGAGGCACTTGAACAAAGCATTTTTTTTGTGGACCACTTATATGGAGGAGAGGTCTGGAGCCCCCTATTAGACCTGTTGTTGTTTTTTACTACTTGTTTGACACTGAAATTCTTGCATTAACAGGATCACTTATCACGATTCAACTGGTTGATTTTTTTTTTTTTTTATTGAAGTGCATGTTACATTTTGGCACCATTAAACTGGAGGCATACACTGTACATGTATTAGAAAATGTAATTTTGGGAAGGTACCCTCTAATGGGCTGCTTGTTTCAACTCATAAAGCAGCAATGGCCGACTGGCGTATAACTGCAAGGGGGAGGAGGCTGGGAGGTACTCTACACTGTAGTATGGGAGTTTTGTCAGTTAATCGAGGAACGTTGAGTCGACTAGGTCTCGTAGATCGCAAATTTTAATCAGTTCAGAAGTAGGTTACACTCATAGACCTAATGACATACTAGTTAACACACACACAAAACTAGTCTAGGGGTTGCTTATATGTACCTTAAAGAGGGAGTTTCTAGAATGTTCCAAACAAAGACATAATCAGTCTATTTATAGAGACTTACATAACGTTTGGGATATCAATAGAGCCTGATTAGCAAATTGACATTCTAGAACGTTTTTATCCAAAAAAGCGAATGTAGATGAATTCCAGAAAGGTCTAGATATCATAACAATGGGTTTGAAGTCATTTGCCATAAACATGATATAGTCTGCATACATGGCTGGCAATTTTTTTGGTGTGTTTTTTCTTTTGTGGTGTGTACAGTGAGAGATACAACATGCGAAAGCTAATCCGAGGATGAAAAAGAAAACAATGAGGGAGTGGGGCAAGGGGAGAAGGTGGTGAGAAAAACTGCTTGCAATCAACCCCTTAAGATTTCTGAACCTGTGCCCGTTTTTTGGATGCAGCGAACGGCATTCCTGACTGGCCGACAGAATGTCAACCTGTAAGCAGATGTCTAATTCCAAGTGGATACAAACTTCAAAGGAATACCATTGGTTGTAATAATGCAGCTTGCTGCATCTAACTGATTTGTGTTCACTAAAAAAAAAACTCATTGTCAGTATTTGACACTTTGAGAAGTTTCGTAGTTCTTAAACTCCAAAAAGTAATTCTTAAAAGCAAGCTTGCTGTTTCTGAAAAACAAGAAAATTATCTCGTACATTTATTAGCGAAAACAAATCAAGTCAAGAGTTGCCTTATGTGAGAGATTTGTGTTTGTTCAACCTGATTCTTAAACTCCAAAGAATATAAAAAGAATAGTCACAAGAAATATTTCTGGAAAAGCAGAAAAGAATACCTTGCACATTTATTATAGTGAAAACAAATGGGGCCAACAGTTGCTTTGTGTGTGAACTTTTGCTTCTGTCTTATGATGTGTCAGTAATCAACATTCATTATTTCAAATAAGACTATCATTAAAAAAACCAGTACGGATCTGAAAGTGGAACAATTCAACAATCCGATTCCAATAAGGAAAATTATTTCCTAAAATAATGAAAGGCCTGATAAAAAACATTAAACGGTCATAAACTACAACCTTTTGGTGTGACAGTTTGTTGGCTGATTTCAGACTTCAAAACATGTCACATCACGCGTAAGCTAAACTCCTCCTTTCACAAGACTGGAACGGGCATTTCAAAAATCTCAAGGTTTGATTGCAGGCAGTTTTTTTCACTGCCTTCTCCCCTCGCCCCCTCCTCCATAATTTTCTGTTTTGATCTTGGTTGAGCATTCACGCTGCTTTAACTCTTACTTTTCGAACCACAAAAGAACACCAAAAAACCGGCCAGCTACACAGGCTACTACAAACAATGTTTCAACAGTGTTTTCTGAATCAAAGATTGGACCCCCCAATAAAAGAAAATTCCTGGATCTGCCCCTGCTTTACTAGTTAGTTAATTATCATTAATAAACCATATCTCTTTTTAAATTTGCAGTACACGGTGAAGGTAGAAGCAGACACCTGCAGGACATTTGCTGGTGTCTGTTCATCTCCAACGGTTGAATCCACTGTATTTGGTTTTTTAAGAAGTATATTACCAACATTTGACTAATTTGATAGGGGTATACAAGTATTTATAATTTGGTAAACTCTGTTTGATTGAACATGTTAATATAACAGTATGTCACATTGTTTCTTTCATTTTAGGGGGCTTGTAAAACTTTGGAGTGCCATGACACTGTTTAGTTATTATCAGGATAGACAGTGTGCAATTACCGTAATTCAGGTATGAAAATGTTACAGACATGAAGTCTACCTTTAAGCTGACGGTTTTCAACTTTTGACATGGACAAGTTAGGGAAAATCCGTCGATGCAACTGGAAAGAGCACCTTAATTAGTAAAACTGCGAAATTTGTAAGTGATGCGTCTTAAACGAACGAAGATGTAGCTCTGCAAAGTTACAGACGTTTGCATGGTGGGGACCAGTTTGTGCCCCCCACTCCCCCACCATACAAACGTCTGTAAAATGTCGCGACTTTGAGGAGCTATATCGTCATTACTTTTCAACAACTTACTTTCAAACTATGCAGTGTTACTAATCTTAAGGTGCTCTTATCAGTGGTGTGGACGGATTTCCCTAACTTGTCCACGTCAAAAGTTGAAAAAACCGTGAAAAGGTCTATAAGCAAGAGTACTTTTAAGTACTCCTTTAAAAAATTGATCCTTTAAAAAGGATCAATTTCCCAGAGTTAATTTTCCCTTTTAAAAGTGAGAAAATGTATGGGAAAAAGTTGAATGGGTTAAGGAATTCACAATGTAATAGGAAGAATGAGAAATAAAGGAAATAATTATAATACCAATAATTATTGTTATTCTCAAAATAAAAATATACGTCGTAACAAGGTGGAGCTTATTTTTAAATTTAAAGTAGTGTAATTACTGTGCACCATAAGTAGGCGGTGCATTAATCACTTCAAATGTAAACAAAGCATAATAAAAGTTCAACCTCTAAATAAAGTCGGGTCTAGCAACAAACTAGAACATTCATATTAAAGGATGGCTGGAAAAAATATTTATGGACTGTTTTGAATACCTTTCGGGTCAATTATTTACCATCAGGATATAAGATTGCCAAGCGGAGCAGAAATTTATGCCAATTAGAAAGGAATGAAACATTGTTTAAAAGAGAGGGGAGAATCAAGGATGGACCACAGGCTTGATGAAGTTTTCTTTTTACTGGAGATGGAAGAAGAATAAGAAAGACGAATAGTAATCATAAAGGTGAGAACAAATGAAAAAAAATTGTTGGTTTTTAAACTATATTTTCATAAAATGTCAGTAATTTTAACTGTGAATCTTAAATTCTTTTCAGAAATCATTTGGTGAGCAAAACTTACATCGGTTTTTCAAAAGGTCCAAAAGAGAAGAAGTCGAGAGGATAAGGAAGAGTAAAGAAGTAAAGAAGAAGCTAAGATGAATTAGTTTTCATAAAAGAAGACGTAGAACATCAGATGATGTGCCATATGATTGTAATTTTTCGAATGCACTGTCGTCACTGTAACGGTAAATGAATATGAGAAGTTGTCAGCAATGTTACAGTTCACTGTTGTGTTCTATTTGCGTAGGTACATAAATTTTGGAAGCGCTTTATTGTTGTTTTGCGATCCCATTCAATGGTTTTTAAGATGTTACATTTTTTATTTGAAAGACAAAACAATAATGGTTTTGACGATTTTTTCTGTGCTATGTCAAATTTACGAGGATTTAAAGTTTTACATTCCAGAAGACACGACGCAGCTCATTTAAACGTTTGCCCATTGGTGTTTTGTGGCGTGGCTCATCTGGTATTTTGATAAAGTCTTTTCATCTAACAGTGATGATAACAAATAAAAATGAACATGGTCTTCTTGAATCGGTACTGAATAGAAAATACACGCATACCTTGAAAAGAGGAGAAAGGAAATGATAAAACATAATCGCGTTTAACTTCATGCCCATTGTCACTGTTAGTAGCTATAGCTTTCATGGTTATGAACCCTTTTAGTGTGTTTTATAAACCTTTGGGAGCTTTAAAGTCACCTGCTTAGGATGCTCGTACATTTTTCAGTTTTCTATGACTGTTTACATAAAAATGCATTTTGTGACCAAGTCCTTTAAACAGTGACCACTTGTCACACACAAAGTGAATAGTTCTTTTGTACCACACGAGAATGTAATTGACGCTTGCATCGCGCTCGATAGAAAACAAAAACAGAAAGGAACTCGAACCTTTTGCCGGAAAGACCATTTCTTCTTTCGATAGAATCATGTCAGCAATAACGTCATGAATGACAACTCTTTTAGTATTTGAAAAAAAAAAAAAGAAATAGTGACAACTGCTACAGTATAAATGAGTGTTACGTTCAATATGGTTGAAAGTTAAATGCCATTGAAAAAGCTGGCAAAATCCTTAATTCTTGCTGCTGCTGAACTAGTTGTTGCTGTTGTCGAACTACGTGTTGCTGTTGCTAAAGTTGCATCGACTGTTGAGCTATTCCATACTTCTGTAATAACTTGCCATAATTATCATTACATGCTACTTATTAGGGTGCGTCTTGCTGCTTTTGTGCTGGTTGGAGCTGCTCAAATGTCTTAGACTTTCTAGGGGCCTTGGGCTTTTATATATTGATCTTCAATTTTCGAACCGGCTTTGGTTGAGGGCTCATTGAGGACTAGTTTTATTCTAAGAAGATCCCCACTTGTTCTGAAGATTTTTCAGATCGTCTTTTCTTCTGGGGTTGTACGGGTGCTGGTTCTTCCAACACTTTCTCTGGATCATTCTTTCTTTTCGTGTTTTGGTATGTCCCTATCCAAATACTTGAGCCACTTGGTATTCGGCTGTCTTCAAGCTGTTGGAGCTTTTTACGAGCTTGATAATTTTTAAGTTGTACGTCGATAAATTAGTCGATAAATTGATTTTGGCAAAACCAGGCAGGACGGTAAACGGGGCTTGGCGAATGTTTGTACATATTTCGAGAAACCCATCCTAACCTTTGCGAACATCAGCCATGACGCGTCAAAGGTGAATCATGACACTTGCTTTTACTCTTTCACTTGCACATCTTGAAGTTGGACGTGTGCTAAAAGACCCAGACAATTGAGTAGGTTCAACCACATTGTATCCATCTTCTCCTCTTCTTTCTGCGGTAAATTCTTAGTAAAATTTTCGCCCGCCATTGTTGTTCTAAAGAATGTTTGAGTGGACTGCAACAAATTGGACATTGCCACAATCATGTTGCTATAAGAACTATATCAATGCATAATATGAACTTACATTAAGAAAGTTTTCTGTACACATGAGAGGATAAAGGCTATGCCTTTTTACAGTGTAAGCACACACAGTAAAAAGAAGCTCCGCCCTCTTACAATGTTATTATTGTTGCTATAAATCTTTATTTCTCTCTATTTCTCATTCTGTCCCTATTGCCACCATTTTGAATTCATTAACCCATTCTACTTTTCCCACACATTTTCTCACTTCAAAATGGAAAAATATACTCTGGGAAATTGATCCTCAACGTACCCCCTTAACTACTAGCAAGCCATATTCACGCCAAGCCATCGCTACAAAAAGATACAGCAGACTAAAGGCAATAATATGGTGGGAAATTAAAGAATCATGGCTGAGATTGGGATTTTCAAATACTGTATATGTCAAACATTTGACTTAATCGTTTCGTGCTTTTTCAAAGTTAGGAGTGGCTGTACACAGGCTTGTCTTGTAAAATGTGATTTTTCCACTAGAATTGAAAAATAAAAAAACATGTGAGCTCAGAATATTGTCTTTCTGCAAACTTTGAGCTCAGTCAGATGAAACTGCAAACACAGTTGCTAATGTGCAGTTTCTTTCTGTTTGCCGACCCCGGATGACTCTTTTCAGACCATTTCGGTATGAAAAATATGTATAAATTAAAAAGCGAACATTTTTGGTTAATTTAACGGACCGCCTATATCAACATATATTTAAGGCCTAGTATTGTACAGTCATTGCATATTAATTTTGTTCATTTTGATGCTGTGTTTTCGTAGGTCTCTCCTCATTTACTCAGCCTTGCTAGTGACAGTAGACAATGGAAAATAGACGATGGCCTCATTACCAAATAACAATAAACACAGTGTGTGTGCACTGAAAGAAAGAGAAAAAAATTTCATGCGTCCTTGAAAGATCAAGACTGGTGTTCAAAGGAAAAGTTTTTGTCATTATGATGTTTATGTTACTATCAAGTAATGGCTGAGTCAAGGTTCTCATGCAGTGTCCTGAGAGTGATTAGTCATTTAACTTGTGTCATTGGGTGATGGTCACCACTCTCTGAACTAGTTTTTTGGTTGGATGTACGTTGCGCTCCCAAAAAATAACGGCAATTCCTAAAGAAATTTGGAAATTGTCGCAAGAAACTGCTATAAACACAAACAAGCAAGTGTAAACTATGTTTTACTGTAATAAAGTTTGTGGCTTCATTAAAGGTCGAAATAGGACGACATAGAATGTGAAATAAAAGCCGCGATTATCTTAGAATTTTCTTTTAACCGGAAGTGGTTTTCTTGCACGCATGTGCATTTCATTAAGAACGCAGAGTGTGCAAGGAGCATGCGGGAAAATGGGAGAGGACGGGGAGGACATATTTCGCTGATAAATTTGCTTTACTGAATTTTATTGGAGGAACGTTTTCATGAATGCGAAGGGTTGTGTAAAGGAAGACGCGGCCTTTAAATTCTACGAGCAAGAGTCTTCTCGAAGAGGCATGACTATCACGCACGAACCACGACCCATGACGGACGACCCACGACGCACAACCCACTGCCCACCCACCCACGCCAATTAGTCAATCTCTCCATTTCATTGGTAGCTTGTTTACACTCGTCACTTCGTATATCTCACTCTCGCTTGCGTGACGTAACAATCCGAAATCAGCAATCTTTACCGCTTTGTCTTCACCAAGTAGGATATTACGGGCTGCAAGATCACGATGAATGAATCCTTTGCTGGCCAAATATTCCTGGCAGAGAAATAATAAAAATTTTAACATAATTTCATTATTTAAATTATCAATCTATTTGAAGTTACAAAATACGTTAAGATCGACATTTGATTACCACGATCTTAAGGGGGTACTGAAAAGGAATTAAGATTGACAGAAAAATCAGGTTTTAAGTATTAACCGGAAGAAGGCCTTTTGATGCTTAAATGATTTCCAGGGAGACTTGGGGTGACTGGAATCAAGCTTTCTCTGAAGTAAGAAATTAAGTGAACACGTCAGAGAAACAAGCAGAACAAAGCACGCGACATAAAGAAGTTAAAAACCAGGGGGCGGGCGGGGGCAATGTGTATTAACTATAAACGCAAAGAAAATAACGTAGTGAAAGAAAAAAAATGCGTACTGCTCTGCATCGTGATTTGTTCTCTTAGGACCATTCCACTGAAAAAATAGCTCTACTGATCTTTGTCATGTGATATATTTTGTAAGCCGAGGAACCTGTTTTCTTTGTCAATGCGAATGTAGAAACGGCATAGTGTGGTGTGACGTACCCGTGGTGGTTACCCATTCTTTTATATGGATTGCTGGTGTCCAAAGATCATCAGTACTACTTGCAGACCTTTTTTGGGCTTTCCGAGGTTCCAATTACTAAAGTATCAACTGTATACCTAGCGGGTTTTTTTTAAAAGTTATTGTTGCTCATCCACTCCCGAAAACAAATTTAAGCTTTGCTCTTTCTTTCTCTGCTTCTCTTCTTTAGTTGTCCCTCTCCCTTTTCCTTAGACTAATTTTAGACTTGCATGACCCATGTTCTGATCTAATGGATGTAGCTTTTAAGAGTGAACCCGTTATAAACCCATACAAGCCTGAATTTTTTTTCAGGCTTTCTTTTCGCAACTGCATAAGTTGCGTATATAACTGCGATGATCTTCCTTCAAATAATTCTTCACTCCGCAGTTCACATAATATGATTTTCATATATTCATAATTTCATCATCATCCTTTCACGGGTTTATAACGAACCAATTCAACGACCTGCTCCCAGTTGGCTTGTAAGCTTAATTGGTAGAGCGCTGCACCGGTATCGCAGAGGTGAAGGATTTGAATCCCGTAGAAGCCTGAATTTTTTTCAGGCTTTCTTTTCGCAACTGCATAAGTTGCGTATATAACTGCTATGATCTTCCTTCAAATAATTTTACATGTCTTATTAATGTGTGGTGTCATACTCAGGTTCTGGTCAAACCATGATCCCAAGTTCCGAACTGAAGTTACGGGAGCTATAATGCTGCTCTCACCTACACTAAGAGCATCAATATTCACTTTAGCCAGTTGCTTTCTGGTGCTTTTCTTGTTCTTGAGGTGTGAATAATTTTTCTGATTTGTTACATTTTTCTATGACGTTTTAGGATACACAGTCCCAAAAAAGCGACGTGTGTCAGTTTCTTGATATTTGGTTTGATCTAATGTCACTTTTGTTGTCATATCTTGTACAGGGTTTTCGGAACTGACTGAAAGTATCCTCACCAAATTGTGAAGGGTTTTTCAAAAAGAAACTTTTCTACTGCTTCGGTCGGAGGGTAAAATTTCAATAACTCATTTTGCCACCGTTGACAAACCGTGGATCGAAAGTTGAGGGATATTTTGAGTGCTAGCCCTTTGTCACCGCGAACCAAGGACATTTTATCTAATGGCAGAGCTCAACTACTGGCGAAAACACGGGAAAATGAAAAATAAAAATGAATAAATTACTAGAATGAAAACCGTTCGTTGAAGTAAAAGCATTCTTGTCTTGTTACCGTCTTCAAACAATAGCTTATATCCATCATTAGTAATCCCATGATTCACTCTGACCGGAAAAGCGTAAAGCCCACCCGGGGCATGGATAATAGAAAGACCCAGTCTTTGTATTATCCATGCCCGGGGTAGCCTGCAGTGCAGGGGTTTTCTTTGGGCGCGCAATTTGCTCGCGCTACTCTCCCCAATCTTCTACTGTCATAAAATCAAAGATGGCGGCTACAACAATTTCGAACACGAACAAGGTTTCGCCCACCCGCCTGCACTGCAGGCTAACCCGGGGTGGTAGTTAGGTAGGTAATCCTTATTTATGCACGTTATTACAAATTCATCAGGCACGAAATATTATAAAAAATTTAAAGCCTTAATTACATTTACTGCGTTACGCTAATTACAGTATTAAAATTATTCAGTTGAGTATATACGAAAAACAAAAAGGCCTGTTTTCCAATGAATGCCGTGCCTTACTTGATATTACAATAACTGTGCAAAAGTGCCTTAAAATTACGTAGGGATTCTGCTTGCCTTTGCCAGAAAGACTATTCCACAGAACAGCACCAGTGTAGCGAAAACTGTTACCGAGTTAATTTGTGCGTGGCTGTGGAGTAGTTAAAATAAATGATTTATTTACAGAATCTCGAAAAGTGTATGAAGTGGTATTAGATCCAGCAATAAATTTCGAGCTTAGATACTCAGGAGCAAGGCCATTAATTAAAAACTATTACGGCTTTTTAGATATCACGCTGAGTACTATTTAAATTTTGGAACAGCTGCGATGCATCTGCGTCATAGCTTGAGAAACGTAGAGCTCGTGCTGCACGATTTTGGAGTTTTTGAAGTTTACCTTTATTATTTTATTTATTTCAATTACTTATTATTTTATTTTATTTGCCACATAACAATTACAAAAAATATAGGGAAAGAAGAAAAAAAAGAAGTGGCGAGGAGACCTAACAGAAACTATCGGAGCTTATGAGAGGTTAGGCCTCCTCGAACTATGAGCTGGAGCTGTTTCACATCAATTGAAGAAAAGAAGGCGAAAAGTGGAAGATGGAAAGATTTATAAACTGTTTTCATACTTACTCAATAAATTAATGTTCAGTTTTTTCTTAAAAGAGGAGAGGGATTGAGAGTTGATGACCTTGTTGTCTAGTGAATTAAAAAACTTAGGCCCTTGA
>JBBMOI010000003.1:31092500-31282500 GCA_038088405.1 Porites divaricata | reverse complement strand
TCTGTCTACTTTGAATTGCATTAAACGATTGTAGATAACTCTTTCAAAGAATTTTGAAAAGCTGGGAAGCACCGAGATAGGTCGGTAGTTGGTGAAAAGCGACTGATCATCGGATTTAAAAAAGGTATCACGCGAGCGATTTTCATTTCATCGGGAACAATACTATGCTGGATTGGCAAGTTTATGATATGGGTGAGTGGTTCAGAAACAAGTAGAATGGACTCCTTAATGACTGTCATTGGAATCTGGTCGTAGCCAGCTGCTTTGCCCGGAAGAAAAGTTTTCGCAATCTCAGCGATCTCATCTTGAGTTGTAGGGTTGAAAAATATTGACTGTGTAAAAGAACCATTAAGAAAACTACGGTGTGAAGCTGACGACTGTATACCCCTTGCTAAATTATGACCGATGTTTGAAAAACAACTACAAAACTTGTTGGCAATTTCGACAGGATCAGTAATTTCACGATCATCAGCTTTAAATGTTGAGCATCTATTGGAATTTCTTTTGCTTCTGTTTAGAATTTCATTTAAAACTTTCCAAGTAGCACGAGTATTAGATTGAACCCCTGGATTGAACGTTATTCAATTTCTTCTCGTAGTATAAACGTTTTGCTGTCTGCAGAGAATGATTTAATTTGTTTTTATAACATTTGTAAATTGATTGACGATCCATTGTTGGATTTCGCAGATATTTCTTAGAAAGCCTATTTTTCTTCTTAATACAGTTAATAAGCGCATTGGATAGCCACGGTTTATTTAAACGGAACTGTTTTCTAGTTAATTTTTTTACAGGGAAGCACACATTATAGCTTTCAGAATACTTCTTTATAAAGCTATTATACGCGTTTTTGGGGTCATGATAACCATCAAGGGAGGACCAGGTAATTTCTTTTAGTGTTTCGAGAAAACTCGCTAAGTTTTCTTTATTATTGTCTCGAATGACCACTGGGTCATGAGCTTGGCTGTTGGAAGAGTCATTATTTGAATGAATCGAAAAAACAGGTAAGTGACCAGAGATTTCGGTAATCAATAAACCACTTCTCGAGTGATCAAAAAATGTGTTTGCGAAAATGTTATCTAACAATGTTGCGGTGTGAGAAGTTATTCGGGTGGGACGTGTTATCATGGGAAAAAAACATATACCAGTGCAAGCCATCAAGGAATTCGCCAGTGTTTTGGTGATGTTGAAAGTTAATTAAATTCAAATTGAAATCACCCATAATGAAACATATTTTGTTCTCTCTAGAGATTTTCGCTAACAGATCATTGTGTTTTGACACAAAGTCACCAACTCTCTGATTAGGTGGCCTGTAAATAACACCACCGATAATATTTTTCCCATGGGGTCTTGATATTTCAATAAACAAAGATTCTGCAACATCAATATCGTCAAAACTCAAGTCCGCGCGAATTTTACCTGATCTTTCTCTCATGCCTTTAAATAGGTTTCCTCGGTGTCATTCGCATGATTTAGCCGATATCGGGAGTGGATAGGGGTAGGAAGAGTGATCGCTCACCACCTTGACACTGCTTAACGTTAAGTCAACTGTTTCAAATGGAATTTGTGCCTAATAAATACAAAATTTTCTTGCTTGAAAGCATCGGTTTTAAGCGCAATCTTTACAGCGTGTTGTAGTTCTGGCTCAAATAGATTTCATCAACAAGTCTGGGCCTGTAGACCGTTAGAGTGAGAGGAAATCCCTACATAAAGAGACTTTTCGGGTTCGAAATGTTTGAAATTTAACGGTATATTTATTCATTCAACTACAAATGGAAATCGTCACCTCATGAAGTCTGGGCGTGCCGCCTGCAGACCGATAGAGGGAGACGAAATCCCTACATATAGAGACTTTTCGGTTAAAATATTTAGAATTAGCAGCATATTTATTCATTTAACTACAAATGGATATCGTCACCTCATGAAGTCTGGGCGTGCCGCCTGTAGACCGATAGGAGGAGAGGAAATCCTTACATATAGAGACTTATGGGTTTAATATATTTAGAATGAGTGCTATCTTTGTTCATTCAAATGGATATAATAAAAACTTTACGGTTTAAGAATATTTAGATTTAAGCGCTTATCTTCAATAATGGCAAATCATCTCTTTTCTCTGTTTTACACTGTTTATTCGTGAAACTAAATGTATGATTAACACAGCTTATATTGCGTCGTTTTCGTGTCACGTGTCACGCACCTTATATTTTCGCGAGCTTTCTAGCGATCTCTACTGCCTCCTTCTATAATTTCTCAGGACATTTCGTCGGTGCTTTAGTAATATTTATCGTTAACCGTTTCATTATCCTCGATTAAAACCGTAGGATTCTATCTACCAATCGAATATGCATTTGTAAAGTCAACCATGCTTAGTTCATTTTAGCAACTCACAAGCTTCAATATGTGAAATCATTCGGTTTCTGTTGGGTTTTTAAAATCCAGATTATTCGCCGAGGAGCAAATGTGCATACAAATGAATGTGTATGCAGGTGCAGTTTAAGAATATAAAAAGATCCGTACCTGCCATAGAGCGTATTGAACCTTTTCCCTTTGAGGTTGCCACATCATCGGGGCATCATAATCCCGGGTCATAATCAACAACGCTCACTATCGCTGACTAATTACGCGCACCAACTGCAGATCCCAGCTACGATCACAGGGAATATACAAGGGAAATCCTAATGTAATGCGAATATTGGCCAGGAAAATTCAGCCATTCCGACCAAAGTGTTCCGAATATACCTGGCGCGAAGGGAATCCTTACAAAAAATATATCATTCAATACATCTCCCCTGGATATCAACCTTATTTATGATTGACAGTGCTGACAAAGGAACCGTAAGTTACTTCTGGTTACTTGAGGATCGAGCCTCTAGCTTGTGATGGTTGGATCTAATGAACCAATTTGGACGCTGGAATTGAGGTTTTCTTTCACTGTGGATATTCAAAACCAAGATTCCAAATGTCCCTGTAGTTATTATTCCAATTCAATGGCTACTTTAAGGGACTTTAAGATCCAAAGACGCGACGGCAATGAGAACGTCGCTAAAAAGTGAATTTACCTTCTTTCAGTCCTTATTATTATAGTCCAATTATTATAGTCCAATTCAGTCCAATTATTCCTACCCACTTACTCTGTCAAATATAGGCGAACCCTTCTGGAGTTGAATTCCTAGCCACCATATCCAAGTACAGAAAGAGAAATAAAATTTCGTCGTTGCTTGTTTACGTCCTCCATAAAACGCGAAATTAGGCATGTTCACGTCGTAGTCGTGCAAAAACCACGAGCGTTTCAGGTGGGCAACTTTTAAGTTGTTAAAAGTACGGCGATCAGTTCTTTTTCGTGACAGCGTGTTATAAAAAAATATGCGCACGCAAAAATGGCTGTTGACGGGAAATTTCTGTGCGTGACGAGTGTTTCATAAAAACCCTTTTCGAGTCCTTTGTTGTTGTTTGCTTGTTTTCTGTTGCAAGGGAAACTTTCAAAAAAGTTTAAACGTCTTGCGAAATGTAACGTGTGTAGTTGCAAGTCGTTCCCTCGGTGGATCAAATTCTCCAATTTTCAAAGGAATTTCACGAAGACGTATGTGCATGCTTTAACGTTATAAATAAAGCAAAGTGCTGGATGATGAGTCGTTGTGTGCTTCGTGTCGGCGGAATTCGACTCAGTGGCGAGACAGTAGACCGACAAAATTAATGAAAAATACTTCAAGTTAGCAAACTCAAGGGGGAAACCTTGTCTAAACAAAGTGCATATAGCTGGGCAAAACTGAAAGCTCGCACTGTTTAGGAGGAATTCATGCGAGTTCTCCCCACTTTTTCGGTTATTGAAAGATGTGCTTTTAAATGATTGCCTTTCTTCACGGTCTCTTCAGATATCTCGAAGCTCAGACAAACCAGCTGGACAAACATGCCGCCAAGCAAAAAACAAACTTCACATGTCAAACGTTCTGTGGAAACTATTACTGAAACGTGATTTTCCCGAAAAAATTATCTGATGAATGAGTTCTCAAACTCTTCCGGTTGGCCTACAATATGCTTTTCCACGTGTCTAAACTCTCGATGGGACGTCATCGCACACAGATGCCGTAAGACTTTGTCGACAAGTTGAATGCCAAGGGAAGAAAATTTTTTTTAGGAAAATACAGAACTCAAACATGGACTAAACAACCTCTGCAACCTGCTTGTAACATTGTAATGATCCAGATTCAACAACTCCGGTCACCAAAAACTTCAAGAGCAAGAGACGTTGAACTTTATTTACGCAGCTTATTTGGTCTCAAATGTAACAGCACACCACTGAATTGGGGTGAATAAGAAGCCCCTACTTCTTTTTCAAATTAAACGCCAACAAAATTGAATCAATCTGATAATAGTGTACAACATTCACTTATTTATCCAATTCTTTATATTGCAAACTAATTATCGGAGTGCTAAATATATTCTCTGTCCTAATATTGTCCATGCTACAAAATACAGAAGACAAAAACCAGTTAACATATACCTACTTTAACACAAAGATTTTGGCTACACATCTTAAAAGTTCAGTTTTTTGATCAGTTTAATGAAAGCAAGTTGTTCAGTAACCACATCACGAGTTCAGTAAACATACATAATGACATTCCATTCTAGGAACATGACCTGGAAAAATATGAAAAAAAAAAAAACTAACAAACAAACACGCAATATCTAGTAGTTCGATGACCACATATCAGTTCAATAGTCACTGACAGCAGTAATTCACAAACCACACAGCAGTGGCCAGCAGCCCAATGCTGTAGGTCCTGTAGGCAATAATTCAAGGAATCGAAAGGCAGTATATTTCATTCTGTTTGGATGTGGGGAGAGGGGGTGGGGTGTACTGTAGGTTGACAAGGCAGTGGTCGTATTTACATCGCTGGTTTTTAAAAAAGTATTTTTTACAACCATATTTTTCATATTACTTTGTTTTTTTTCTATTACTGGACATTGCAAAAATATCTGACACCATGATTTAAGTTTCTCTTCGCTTCTTAGCCTGGCTGTCAGTGCACCACACACTCCTATCACTTCTTCTGGTGACACTTTTAAATACAGAGGACCCCAACTAGTTCAACATTCAGGTTTAAAACACAATAGTGAGACTGCAGCATCCAATTTATTTCAAGCATCAGTTCTGCGTAGGGTTGTCGGCGAATTTCATTTTTCACTTTGAGCAAAACTATTGTTTACTGGTTAAGCTTATTATAGATTAAAAATGAGAAAATGTTTGAAAGCTTATTTGCACCCTAAGTTAACTACTGTTTTTTTGAAATGAAATCTTCCTAAAAACGGGCCGGTGGAAGAGTCGTTTATGAGTTATACCAGCGCTCCGTAAAACGTTTTAGAACATTTTTCCAGCTTTTGATATATAACATCAATGCGTCTGTAGCAATTTTTACAAAGGCACTAAGATGGCTTAACTCTGGCCAAGAGATCATAACAATTATGATCTCTTGCTCTGGGTTAAAAACGTCTTTAACGTGAGTGTATCACTACTATTATAAGCCGGAGAAAAACTGCAGTTTGGAGTTAAATGTGCTCCCCGCAAAGCATACAGGACTTACTACAGCTGGTAGCAAAATACTTTCCTAAAAAAGACGATCCGAGGAAATTTTGCAGCCAAAATACTTAAAACCAGAGCAGAAAAACAAAACAAAAGCTCGAGGAGAATTGTTAGCAAGTAGTTTTCGCAATTTGATTCCCGCAAAACTCACGCAGATTTGACGAACCAGTTGCTTGCGAATCGCGTGACGAATTTTGCGCATGCACGATAGAAAATTTATAAAGCGGTATCAGGGTCAAAATTCAGTTCCCAATAGGGACAGGCACAGCAAAAGGCCAGCTCAACGTATTTAGGACAGGCACAGCGAATCGAGGACAGGCACAGCACATCGAGAAGAGGCACAGCGCATTTAGGACAGGCACAGCGTATTTAGGACATGCAGGCACATCGTATCGCGGACAGACACAGCGTATCGACGACAACCAGATCGCATTGAGGACAAGCACAGCGTATCGAGGACAGACACAGCATATCGAGGAGGACTGAAAACCATGAAACCCATTATCCCTTGCCAGCGCGCGGGACAAAGCAAAGGGACCTGACAGGTGAGTTCATTCAAAATGTTTTGTAAAAAGGGAAGTTATTTGTTTGTACACATTCTGACTGTTATTTAAATTTAAAACAAAAGAAAGATTTAATTTATTTCGACAGCAGATATTTCTCTTTTTGGCACATTATGTCCTACCCAGGGGTGGGGGGGTGGGGGGGGGGGGGGGGAGTACTCCGGATTTCAAGTGACAGGGTTGATCGAAGGATTTTTGGGGGTTTGAAATTTTTGATTTCGGGATTTTTTTGGGCAAATATTTTTTTTGGGTAGCTTGATTTAAGTAGGGATTTGGGGCATTCAAAACAATCTGAAGATTCGTTATAGTTCCGCGTATCCCGGCCGCGTAGTTCCCCGAAGAAAGTAAAACCAATCTTGTTTTGCGACTGATTTTTTGTTGTTTCCGTTTTCGCCTGGCTTTTAGTATAGTCACCTGAACTCCCTTTTGCTTTTAGTTAATGTTCTTGGGTGTCTCGAGTGTCTTTGTTGCAATGACCACCAGATGCGGAAAAGGTTCTTACTGCAGATGGTGTGGGGATTAATAAACAAACACAAACATTCCATTTCTAATTTTTCTTTTTTTCGTGTTATATCATTGAATGAATTCTGGAAATATTGATGGTTCGGAAATTCGGCATGGGATTTTCTTCCCGGGGGAGGCATTCAGGGCGGAAAAAGTTCTGCGCAAGCTTCTGCGCATCCCTTATCGCAGGCTCAAGGCGGGCTTTTCTGTGTGTTGATTCGACTGTTTGTTTGTTTGTCAAGAGAGTTCTGACTAAGACTGAATGAAATGCACAAGGTGAGAACGTTTGCTTCTCGAAAAGCCTTTTTACTTTTGTGTGGTTTTTGTTTTTCGTCACTTGAAATTACTTTGGACTCGGAACAACCAATGTTAAAGGAAAAACGGATCATCCTGTCAGCCTGAGGTGGAATAAAAAGTTTTGAACATTTCCAAAGAGGCGAGTATTTTTCTGATTGTGCATTCGATTTACTTGTGAGTTTCGCCGGGCTGAATTAAAACCCGCTTGTATTCTGTTATTAGCAAATACTTGTTCACATGCCCAGATTTATTCCCTTTGCAGAATCAGCTTTATCCTTCTCTTCAGTCAAAGAACCATTTGTGCGCCGTAGAACCTTCAATAGAAGGCCAGTAAGCTTACTCGAGAAGAAAAGACTACTTCGATCATTTTTCTGTTGCTCAAGCATTAGTAGTCAGAGTTTTCTTCACTTTTAATTACATGGTTTATTTGTTTTTCCAGTGCACTGTGAAAGTTCCTGTTCTTTATAAGAAATAACTTTCTGTACGCAAATTTTCCTTTTCACTCGCTGTGAAGTAAAGAACGACAACTGCCGGCAGTGACTCCAAAACAATTGACTCTGCCTGTAAACAATTGCTGGAGCTGGATTTGTCTGAGGTAAGCAAAAAAAATACCCTTATGTGTAGTTTTCTGTATTTTCTAACGATTGGCTGAGTTTAATTTGCTTGAATGAAGACCCTCACATGGACCAGTTATTCACTGAGTTATGAAAAATAGCTACATGGTGAATCATGGTTTAACTGCGAAGCTCACTGAAACTGATCTTTTGCTTTTAAGATCTTTAGGTAGGTTGTTTTCGAACAAAAAAATCATTTCTTCATTGTCAGCAAGATGTTTTTGCAATGTAATTTTAATTTTGTTTCAAGGAAATCCTACTTACACGTAGGCTTTTGACAGATGTTACATGTATGCATGTTCAACTTGACAACTCAAAGCATAATTTATATTTATCTTTAGTAAGCGAAAAGATCAAGTTTGAAAACAAGCTACAGTTGCTTTGAAACCGAATTCTGGGAAGATTTTACTGGATAAAGATTGACCTTTTTTCTGCCCACATATCAACGCAGTAACTTTTACATTACGGATTTTGTTTATATTTTAGTGATCTACAAAGCCACGAGTGTCCAATCGAGCGTGCTTTAAAATATCAGCTCCAGTGCGACAAAGTTCAGTGACTTAAAACACATCATGGGCAAGCGTTAATTTTTTTGGGCAAATCACTGTACAAAGATATGTTGTTTTTCTGTCCACAGTGGAGCTCCGGACCTTATATATCCAGGAACTTCCTTATATGAACACATTTTGTGAATGCATCTTGAAAAAAATAGGACCTATGCATGCACATTTCCAGTACAACGCAAGGAAATTAATGTCGTTTAAGTCCGTTTTACTATGAGGTATTCTTCGAGAAAAGTAAGTAATGATAAGGTTATAGCCACAGCTTGCAACTTTTGAAGACAAATTGCTTGTTCTTTCCAGGTTATGAGTGGAAACATTATATTTTTAGGCAAAAAAATATTTGACATCCCGCCATTTTTTCAGACCCGGCCAGGGGATCTGGGCAAAAAAGTTCACGCATGCTCATTACGTTTTTCCGCCCTGAAGGGGAGGCACTCCCTCATATGGCCTATACGGGTATGTACCGCTGAACAGGGTATGGTTTTCATGGTTTCGAGTCTTAAAAAGGGTATAAAATTTCACTACTGAGCGTCTTGAACTGGGTGTCTTTTTGGACTGGAAGCCTTCCAAAGAGTGTGAAGACTTGCGATGAGCGGTCTACATTTGCAATACCAATACTTTTTTCCTCAACATGTATTTCCACAAGTGTGAAAAACTACTTAATTCTGTGTGCAAAACAAACAAATCAGGGTCAGAAAGTAGTGTCTCCTGTCTTAAACAGGGTAGCCAAATGAGCAATTTTCGTCTTAATCAGGGTCGGGGTTTGAAGGCCTCGGCGGCACACCTCTTCACAAACCTGCCTTGAGTGCCCCCCCCGGGGATTTTTTGGAGGTTAAATTTTGGTCCAGGGATTTTTTAGGGTTTTGGTTGAAGCCTTAGGGATGTCACATCGAATCGACTTCAATTTGTACTCAAAAGACTGGGTATCGAAACTACCAGGAAACCTGACATAATGTACAAACAAGAGAAATATCGGCTGTCGAAACAAATTAAATCTTTCTTTTGTTTTAAATTGAAATAACAGTCAGAATGTGTATAAGCAAACATCTTCCCTTTTAACATTCTGATTGAAATCACCTGTAGGGCCGCCATTTTTTGTCCCGCTGGCAAGGGATTATGGGATTCTTGGTCTTCATTCCTCCTCGCTGGAGAGGTCCCGGATACGCTGTGCCTGTCCTCGATACGCTGGCTTTTCCTCAATACGATGTTGTTGTCCTCGATACGCCGTGCCTGTCAGCCATATGATGTGCCTGTCCTAAATACGTTGAGCTGTCCTTTCGCTGTGCCTGTTCCTATTAGAAACTGAATTTTGGCCCTGATACCGCTTTATAGTGGGGTCATTCTGCTTGGTTGAGGAGTCATAGTCAAAGTTTATAGTAAATTCAGGTGCGCGTAGAGAGGATAAACTCTTTTTGTGGTGTCGGCGTGTCAGTTATTTCCCATCGAATCTGTTGGCCTTTTCTCAAAGAGCCCAAGAAGTCGGCTCTTTTTCAACCCTCGTTTTTGACTGACGCTCAAATTGTCTCACTCAGTTCGCTCTCCAGTCCAACACGCAATGTGCCTTATGATATTTGTGCCGGTCCATTCAAATTAGCCCTCCAGAGGAAAAATCCTACTGGGTTTCTGTATACACAGACGAGACAGTTGGTTATTTATCAGTTAGCGGGTACGAAAACAAACAATGATCTTGCACAAAACTGTTTTGCCTTTTGCAACATGTGGTCAAGCACATGTCGAATTCGAATTAACATCTTAGCACACAAAGATACCACATAACTGACTCGTTTTTCCTCTAGGTTGAGTCATTAGGCTGAATAGTCTGTCTTGTGGGGAACAGAGTGAGGAGAAGACGAAAGAGCGGAAACAGACAGGGCAAGGATTAGATTCATTCTCTGCCTGATCTTCCCTAAGATTTGTTTTCAGGTTAAAACCGGAGACTGCTTTTCTCGGGATTCTCATCGTATCACTCAGAAATGATCACAAACACAGATAAGATTAAAAGCCTTTAATTTATTTTAAAGAATGACATCAGATATAAAAACTGACAAAAGCTGGACATTCGTTTGTGAAATAGGCCACTGTCGATATATCAAGTGAGGTCATGTCCTGAGAACACAAAGAA
Source organism: Porites divaricata (assembly GCA_038088405.1). NCBI lineage: Eukaryota > Metazoa > Cnidaria > Anthozoa > Scleractinia > Poritidae > Porites > Porites divaricata. Next base: position 31,272,259 of record JBBMOI010000003.1, on the reverse strand, counting down.
GAGGAGTGATGACATTCGTTTCTTCTGGGTGTTTGACCTGTACCGTTCCAAACATCTTATTTCGTCTGCACTTCCATTGTTTTCAGGGATAGGGGTATTGTTATGTCACAATCCCTATTGTGTTCCCAGCCAATCACAAACAATCTTTCAAATAGGTGGAGATCGCCGCCGGGTTTTCTTGGCGTGGCTATGAATTTGGATAATAGCACGATATATCAAATGACCCATTCAAACCGAAGCCCCTACAATATTCTATCTTACTACTGCCATTCAAAAAATTATTTTTATCGTTGTAAAATGAAGCAATATTGTTATGTAAATATGCAATATATATCAATTAAAATGAATAAATGTGGTTGCATAAATTAAGTTATTGTTATAACTATCAAAACGTTCTTGCTGTTGCTGACTTCGTTCCTGGTATACTTCCGTGATTGACAAACTAGCAAACGCTTCTTAAGCTTCTCGATGACATTTCGGACCTAAAAGCTATGAGTCATTAGTATAATTACATTGATGATTATCAAAAATAGAGCGCTGTGATTGGCTAGGAGCTTCGCTTTATCCTGCTATAATCACCGCGCGGTGATTATAACATTGAAGGCTAGCAGTTTTCAAAATGGCAGCCAGATTTTTTGATGTTTCGGAGTCGGAAATTGATCAGTACTTTTATTTTCTCGAATAATCATCAATATAATTATACTAAAACAATTAGTCGCCTCAGGCGACGTGAGTATCGGCGAATAGTCACCTCGACTTCGTCTCGGTGACTATTCGCCGATACTCACGTCGCCTGAGGCGACTAATTGTTAATTAGTTAGTTATTCATGAAGTTGAGTATGATCAGGGGGGGGGGAAGGTAACCCTACTGTTTTCCATCTAAGTTTCTTGACTCACCTGCCAGTATGACGTCACATAATAACGGGCGAGAGCCTCGGGTCGCTTGTGCAAATTAGCAAGGGATACGACAGTTATTTGGATGAGCGAGGTCGACGAAAAGCTAAGAAGCTAGCAAATATCGCTATATATCGCTTATTTGATCGAAAGTGTGTGAGCTTTGGTGTTGCTATAATCTGCTTGTGTAAACCGTTTTTTTGGGTGTACATATAAGGCTATCAACTCGATGCAAGATTTGTTTCACTCTAAAATCACTTAGCCTGTCCCTCAAAAGTCACACTGTGCCCTTAATTTAACTGATTTGTGGATTACAAGTTTATTGTTTGTTTTAAATTATAAATTTATTAATGGAGCTTCGCTTTTAGCCCTGGCTAAATCTATATATTATACTGTATACCAACTTCCAACCTAGACCTTAGCTGCAGATATTGTAACAAAGGTTCCTGCATTGCTTATTGTATTGGCACCGTCCGTCGGAAATTTAATGTTATTTTTCCGAACTGCCCCTGATAATCAGAATCATTTTCTCGTTCCCGGTCACTTTTCATACACAGACGTGGATTTCCCGAATGATCACTATTTGAAAGAACACAAAAATCTAAACCATAATCACTATAATTATTATTCAACAGCAGCAAAGGTCTCTACAATATTTTTTTGTTTTGTTCTACTGGAAATATTGCCAATATTATGGAGGTATTATCTTTTTCCCGTTTTTTACCGAAACGACCAGTGCCAGGCTTCCTCTTTAGGCGGAAGGTGATCTGTTTTAACCATCTGTTTTTTTGCAAATGGTATAACTCTAACCCAATCCCTTTTAGGAAACGTTTTAATATAAAGTCCAGTAGAAAAGGTTAGCAGCGCTCAAACTGACTTAGCTAAGCCATGGCGTCTGAAGAGCTAAGGCTATAATCGGTCAAACTGTACTGGATAGCCCTTGCACCGACACGAAATAATACCGGATTTTGCTTCTGTTCTAAATTAAAGAACTGTGATTTTGCGACGAAGAGTGGCAGAAACCTATCTGATATGTGACAATCCACTTTTCAAGATCGGCGGCGGCGCAGTTTCGCTCCCTAACAGAAATTGCTGGGAAATCACAGTTCTTAATTTAGAACAGAAGCAAAATCCGGTATTATTTCGTGTCGGTGCAAGCCGCCGATCTTGAAAAGTGGATTGTCACATATCAGATAGGTTTCTGCCACTCTTCGTCGCAGTGTGAACAGGTTTCAAGTAAATGAGTAGGGACGAGCGTGGGCTGGGACCCACATTTTCAGTAGAGAGGACTGGGATATAGAACACTAAACTGAACCTCTCGGTCAACCGCTCTGGTACAATGTTCGATGTGTGTGAACGACTTGTTCCCAGTTCTCTACCGTTGCCGTTTATGCTGTGTCGGATACCTTTTCATGTCGGCTCAAAAAAAAAAATTTCCAGTACTGTGTAGACAGTACTAAGTGAAAGAACTAGAGATTCGAACAAGACAGGAGACAAGAGTAGTCAAACATCTTTTAGCAAGAATGTCAGATAAACTGGGGAACCACGCCCCATAATGACATTTCACTGTTACCACTTCATTTCCAGAATTGTAGGTAATAGTGAAGGGCTTCTTTCTGTCAATAATAATGTCTGTCTTTCCTCCCTTTCCCTTGATTTTCCGCGTCAAACTGACCTCTTCATTGCCGAGGCAAGCACGCAACATCTGCTTAAACTTTGGCTTACTTGTAACCTCTACAATCTGCTCTTTCTTAGTACGTCCAGTGCGAGTCTCTACACTAAAATGGGAAGTACACGTGAGCACATTAACAATGTACTTGAAAATAGGCTCCTAGAGTCGCGAGGCGAACTTAATAATCCACGGATGAGAATGTTTGGGAGTCGGAAATTGTCTGCGCATAAGTGTTTTTTTTCCAATAGCTTACTTCATTGCACGCCATATGATGTAAGTCAGCCCTTTTGAATTTCATCTTCTCCTTCAAACTTGTCTCCGAGTGGGCCTTCACCGTTTCCTCTTTGAGTACCTTTAGCTCCCTAAATAGGTCTTCTGTGAAATAACGTCTCTTGTGCGTAAAAACGATCAATTTCTTTCGATATTTCCTTGGCTGTGTCATTGTTTACAGAGTTAGCCGCCATTTTCACCTCTCCCCAGGACTATTCGTGTTCAAACCAGATGAGCCTCGATTTCGTGATTCGATGAAAATCGACCAAAAATCCCCGGTGTGATACCAAGAACTTAATAGTCATTTGTGGGGAATGGCCAACCTCTTTCCCAGGGTTCTCTCTTGGGAAAGAGGTTGGGGAATAGCATGCGATATTAATATGCTTAAGAAAATTGAACCTGATTTTAGTCCCTAAAATTGTTTTTACATTACCTATGCAATTCAGAATTTTCTCGATTTCTTTCAAACGAAATTAAATATTACTAGGTATCTTATTGTAATAACGCATTAAACAGTTGTGCTAGTCATCTAAGTCCTATTCCTTGGTTGGGAGAGGAAGGGACCCCCATATGAAAATAGTGAGGATGCTGGTCGTCTCGCTTAGACGTAGAAATTGCATATTTTGGTCCCACTTTGGGTGTGCAAGACGAAAAGCTAATATTTTTACTCATATAAGTATCGCTTAATTCGGGTTGAGCGTAAAGAAATTAAAGAGCTATGTATAAAAGATGTTGTCATAATGAGTTAGAGAGTGTTCTACTTTGGCGTTCAAATTATAGTCAGAAGTGGAGACTGGTTATGAATGCTAATGCTGGCAAACATTAACATTGCAGTTTATGGGTTAAGCTTCTTGGTGTTACGGACGGGTGCAATCTAATTATTAGTCTAGATTTCAGTCGAGCATTCCAGTAGGCTTTCATATTGGAGCCCCTCGGAAGGTTCTATGTTAATCTGAAGAAGAAGCGATGCTAAGACAAACATTAAGCCATAGAGACCCTACATAAATTACAGCTTCGTATCAAGAGTACTAGCTTTACTGGTGTTAGTAGCAGATGCCTCACGGTAACATGGCTGGTTCTGATCCAATAGTCTGAAACAATAGTAAGGAGTATCTTCTGTCATCATCTCTTCTAGTATTGGAATCAGTCGACAGAATGTGGATCGTTCATTTGGATCCTCCTTCCAGCAATCCATCATCAGTTTGTATCTGTTGAGAGTGGAAGCCATTGTTTAAAATACCACCACACAAAAATATCATGTCTCCGTTCACTTTGAATATTGAAGACACTTTTGTTCTATTGGCTCTTTTTAGAATGGGGCAACGTAAAGGAAAGAGGCGCGCTGTAGTTTCCACTCCTTTGAAAACTGAGGCTGACAATTTTCTAAAAAGAAAATAAAAAACTATTTGAAGGACTGTGTAAAGATTTCTTCATCGCGCCCTTTTTTCGGACGTCTTTTATTATTTCTATTCTGACTTACATTTCATCAGTGCACGTGTTGGGTTTCTCCATCCGATATCCAGATTTAAGTAAACTGCATAGCCTCATAGGAGTTATCCCAGGGTATGGAGTACCCCCTGAAATGACAATGATAATTTCAAGATGAATGCTGTTTTTTCAACCATTATAAGGCTTTTTTGTACTATATTTTCAATTTGTCAACTTAGGAGGGGGAACAAAATAACGAAATGTACACTGAGTTTACCATTGGTTTCTCTAATACTTATCCACTGGAAAACGATTTGTCCATAATTGAATAGCGCTGAGTATCCGCCTTTTGAACAACCTTCATAACTTATTGCCTCCATTATTATTGGCCCGCGCTCCTTTTCACGAAAGTCTCTTCTAGGAGGGCGGAAACGAATAAGACCGGACCGAAGAGAACGGCGGAAGTCGAACCTTAGGGTGGATTCCACTGTCGCGTAATTGTTACGCCATGCGTACGCACGTAAATATAATAGAGGTAATGTGCTGAATGTACATGTATGAGAGGTCGCGCGTAAGCGTCGGTATTGAGCGAGATTCAATTTAAAATTTACGTTCATGTGCGACCTTCCATACATTGGCTCTATTTTATTCACGCAAGTAAAATTTACGTGCGTAAATATACAAAGGTTTTTAATAAGACCAGCTTACCCATGGTGGCTAGTTCCCACAGAACAATTCCAAAAGACCATCTGCAACAAAAGGAAGCAGATAAAGAAATAGCAAAGGTTAAATTCATATAAATAACAAATTTGGGAAAGAAAAAAAAAAACTTTGTTAACCTGGCACAATTTAACGTAATCTGTGAGCGTAAATTTTCTTAAACATAGTATTGTTAAAAGAATTTTAGTCTTGAAACGGCAGATATAGGCACTGATTTTTGTCCCCTAAAAATGTTTCATCTGTTCGGATTTCCTAGCTGAAAGTCTAGTGATCCGAAAATTATAGGGATCAAAACTTACCTTTTGGAGAATTTCAGCCAGAAAAAAGGCTCCCGAAAATTCTAGGTGACCTTTTTAGGGAAAAAATCCGTTAAAAATAGGCAATTTTTAGATGTTCAAAAATCCTAGGAGAGGCAGGCAAGCAAGAAGTTTTACAACAAATGTTCCGAAAAATTCTAGATCTCAAATCATCTTCCGAACAGATATTTTCCGAAAATTTAAAGTTGGGTGCCCCTGTTTTTGGAATCCAGAATACACTGAGCTGAAATCTCCAGTGAATCTAGTATGTGGAATCCGGGATCCAAGACCAGCTACATGTTTCTATTTATTTATTTATTTTTATTATTATTTTTTTCAAGTTCGGAACGCCTGAACAGGCTATATTTTCCACGTCCCAGAATATGTCTCAAGAGATACAGTCTCGTGATAATGGCTGCTATAGATAGACTGCTATGACCAAAATTCTGCCTATTCTTAGCTATTTATCTATTCTAAACAATACATTGCAGGGTCTATGATATCGAGAACCTCAATGCACTGGCAAACTACAAAGTCACTCAGCATCACAGGTAACCCAAGCTTGGCCTAACAGTGACCGCTTTAACATAAACTTACACGTCAGTCTTGAATGTAAAAATGCCACTTTCCAACGCTTCAGGTGCCATCCATTTCATCGGTAGCTTGTTTACGCTCGTCACTTCGTAAATCTCACTCTCATTTGCGTGGCGTAACAAACCGAAATCAGCAATCTTTACCGCTCTGTCTTCACCAAGTAGGATATTACGGGCTGCCAAATCACGATGAATGAATCCTTTGCTGGCCAAGTATTCCTGGAAGGGAAATAATGAAAATTAATTCTCAAACAATTTTTAGTAACAGATACCTTTAGATAAACACAAATTTCTATTTGATTGGTCAAAATAAAAGTAAAACTATAGAACCTCGATTTTACGGGGATAGCAAAATCATATCGTTTAATCTGGTTGTCGTCGTAAACGAACTCCCGATTTAACGATTTGGCGGAAAAGCAACCAACTGCAATGAAGCGCCTGTTTCAGGCTCAAAGATAGCCCGCCACCGCCCTCTTTTTCCTAGATCACGCGCTCATATTTTTGCGTGCGGCTTACACTTACGCGACATCTCTACTATCTGAGGACACTGTAAACTGTGCCAGGCAAACGGTCTGGAAGGCGGGAGGAAGTGATCGTCGGTCATGTGCCTTTGACTCTGTCGCGCATATTTCAATTATTATTGAAGAATGGAGGGAGGATTTCCGTTGCAGTTGTTGGAAAACGAAGGAACAAACCAAGTAATCGGCTAAGCAATCCCCGCGACGTATACCTTTCAGCACAAAAAGCCGTCAAAGTTGAACAAGCTAAGTGAACTAGCTATTGTCTACTCGAACCCTCGCTAACTCGAACCAAAATCGATTTCCCCTGGGTTTCCTTCATACAGTTACTGTAATTTTACATTTGATCAGTAACTCGAACCCTCGACAACTCGAAACTCCCGCTAACTCGAAGTAATTTTTGTTTTTCTTCAGATCACTTCTATACAATTTTACCCTCGACAGCTCAGAAGGGATTAATATTGGCTGAAAAGTAAAGATACAGCTGAGCCATCAGATATATCAATTGAGCTTACAATAGGTAGAAAATATCATCACGAAAAGCAATCCCTAAGCTTCAGCCATCAGTTCCACTTGCAGAACGTTTATTGTGCTTTCCAAGATTCCGGTTACGGTAGTATTTATCTTTTCCTTGCTGCTCATCTAGTCCCGAAAACAAATTTAACCATTGCTTTTTCTTTCCTCTGCTTTCGCTCATTTCTTTCCTCCCCTTTATTTCCTGTCCTGGCATGAATGTTAAAAGCTTCGTTGTACGATACAAATAAAATAACTGATAGTTAATTCTTATTCCGGTCATACGACTGTATTCATAAGACACCCTTTCGAAACTATGAACTTTGAACTTGTAGACACTAGTAATAAAGTATTTTAAACATGGTACGGGAAAGAGGCAGATTTTTGTGATTCGCAAACGATGACTACATTTCTCAAGTCATTCTTCAGTCGAAAAGTTCTTACCATCCCCTTAGCAATCTGCCACGAGTAACATAAAACTTCTTTCCCAGAAATGTCTTCTTCATCATCTTCCTTGCCTTCACAGCTGCCTTCTTCTTTCTCGATGGTGATATTTTCTTCGACGTTTCTTAAAGGCTTAGCAGGAGTCAGCTCTCTATCTTTGGAGAAATGGGCAATATTGATCGAAGGTAACACCATCACCGACTCAACCGGCCCCTTTTGCCCTTCATTTTGTGCATAGCCAAGTGAGTTGTTGACATCGTCGCTTTCTTCTTCCTCCTTGTCATCTTCGCAACCCAGGTTTGAGGAAGGAGGTTCCATCTCAGATTGGGGCGCATCGTTGATTAGAACTCCTCTTTCATCGTCGTCCAGGCCGATTTTAATTTCCTTCGTCTCCCTGCAATGATAACCACCGTCTTTTCCACTTTCGTCATTATTTCTTTCCCTGTTCTCCTCTTTCAGGTTTTCATCCAGGACATCTTTTATTTGCAGGTTCCTGGACACCAATTTCGGCCTCTCAGGAACAGGAGGTTTAAGCCTTTCAACAACATCACTTTGACGACTCTTTTTCATTGTAAGCTGTAAAAAAATATTGAAATGAATTCCGTCTGATCATGAAACGGTTTTTTCAGCAGAAACAATTTCAACATTATCAGTTTGTTAGCCGAAATATTTTTACCCATTTAAAAGGAATCCATGTGAATTGAAAGACTACTTAACCGACGTTAAACTGAAAATCTAGCCGGGAATAACTTATGGGCCAACTTTCTTTAATTCGTCCACGGAAAATTCAAATGGATTAAACTGCAATAGAAACTAAACTTTTCTTCTACTTTGTTACAATTTTCTATGACCTTTTTCAGATACACAGTCCCAAAACCGCGACGTGCAGTGCTTCTTGATATTCGGTTTGACCTAATGTCACTTGTGACGTCACATCTCGTACAGGGCTTTCGGGACGGACAATCATTATCTCCACCAAAATATTTTGAAGGGTTTTATTTAAAAAGAAACTTTTCTACTACGTCGGTCGGAGGGTAAAAAAGCAAAACTCTGGTGATATCGGTTGATTTGAATAACTCATCTTGCCGCCATTGAAAGACCGTGGATCGAAAAGCTGACGGGCATTTTTTTTGAGTGGAAGCCCTTTGTTAGCTCGAATCAAGGACGGTTTATCAAATGGCGGAGCTCAGCTACGGTGAATACATGGGAAAATGAGAAAAAAATAAGTAAATTGCCAAGAATGAATAGCGTTCGTCGAAGTAAACTATTCTTGTCTTGTTACCATGTTCAAACAATAGCGTAGCTCCACCATTAGTAAAACCCGTGATTCATTCTGACCAGAAAAGGTTAACTCCCTCCTTGGGGAGGGGAGGGGAGGGGGTACTTTCAAATAGCTCAGACAAACGAAAACCAATATCCTATTAAAGACCCAAAAGAGGAAAATGAGGCCCAGTTCAAGGGAAAAACAAAGCCTAAGAATTAATGGAAACATATAGCGCTCCTAATTAGCTCAAGGGTAAAGTTCAGTTTTAGCAGTTCTATGATTTGTTTCTCGTGTGCTGGGCATTAACGCAAGTGAATTTTACCTGATAGAATAACGGTACCCTATCTAAGGATCACATCAGCCAACACTGCGCCAATAAGGACAACAAGGATACCATGGATGGAGATCCGGGATGACCACCTACCCCTCCCCTAAGACAACATTAACACTACCTTCTCATTTAGGGCAAAATGTGGCTTAGGGGAGGGATAGGTGGGCGGGCAAACTTGACTTTATGAACTCAGTGTTGAACACAGATTTTTGTGTATTTACCGATCTTTGTTTTCCGAATACATTAATAGCATCTAAACCGTCTGACCGTATAAATCGCGTTTGGAAAAATACGAATATCCGGTTGCATTGATATCTACATTTTTAAGTGCACCTCTGTCTTTGAGAACTTAAATTTTAGGTAACATGTGCAAATTCTCAGATCAAGTTGTTTAGCATCTTATTATTTTTACTGAAGACGATGGTTTTTAGAAGTGTGATGAGAGAGAGGATTTTCCTTCTGCCTTAAGAGACCACACAATGTAAGAAAAAGAACATACACACGCAGCAGGATGCTCATTAGAAAATTAAAGTACAGCATAGAATACTAATAAAGCCAGAGTGACTAATTTGCAATGTTTGTCTACTGATGATCTGCCATTTTTGTTATTTTCATGACAAAAGTCAGACAAACGTGACATTTTAATGACAAAAAGACAAACAAAATTGAGGAATTTGTTTGTCTGAGTTTGAGTTTTATAAATTATACCTGTGCGCAGCGCTATTGCGAATGGAGAGAAGGTATTTTTTAAACAAAAGGCAAAACAGAGGGCAGCAAATTTTTATTTGATACAGCTTATAAAGTAATGATACCTGTTGCCTTTTGTTTCTGAGCCAGTGAAGAAGATCACCGTTTGGAACATATTCCATGATTAACATAATGGGAGGTGATTGGATCCAGTAGCCGAGCATGCTCACAATATTACGGTGTGTTCCGACTTCCTTCATCAGCTCAATTTCCTGAACTAACTGCCGTTTGTCCTCCTCCGTGGCATTTTCTGAAGAAAAAGAAAAACATAGAAAAAAAATCCAGTAACCTTGACCTACGTAAATGCTACACGATATCAGTTAGTATTAAACAACTAAAACCAGATGTAAAAAAAAAAAGAACTAATTAAAATGAAAGTATATTTAACCTATGAAAATAAAACACAGTCAATAGCTCAGGTCCTAATTTCTGCTTGAAAAAAATCTGTTTTTTAAAAAAATTGTTCCCCAAGTTAAGTGACGTAGATAAAACAAAGCCGCAAAGAAAAACTATCAGTTCTCTTCTTTTAGCAATCATCAATCACGGCCGGTAACATGATGTAATGCTGGATGATCTTTTAGTGCGCAAACTTGTCTCTTTAATTCTAGACGTCACGTTTTGTATTCTTTAATTGCTTCCCTATTCTCGGCCCACGGTCTCTTCATCTCCAGTGATATGACTTTCCTTGAGTGTACATTTGTAATCCTTACGCATCTATCCAATTGGCTCACTTTTATTGACTCTGCATAGACAGGGACGTCCCAGCATGCTTTTGTTGTTGGGTTTCATCAAGGGTTTTCTGCTCACCGTCATCGTCATCATTACCATCATCATCATTATCATCATCACGCTCTAAGGCGCCTTACAATAAATGTTTTCAACTTAAACGACTAGAAAACAGTTACTCGTTACATTACAAAAACGAAAAATTGTTAAACAAAACTACGAAATAAAAATAACGCTTAGAAGTTTTTAAAGCTTTAAGATTGCTCTTAGAAGAACGAATATTAAAAACCCATTTTTTCAATGTATGTGGTCTCGAGAATCATTCTAAAGTGTAGGGGCACAAAACGAAAAAGCATGATCGCCCGATAAAATTTTAGGCTTGATCTGGGTGTCACTTATTAACAAGTTCATGGTTGAAGATCGTAAACTCGTAACAGGCTTCTAAGTCTGAAACAAATGATGATTATAGGTTAGACAAAAATAATTTAATATCCGCTACTCATGCTCCAAGGGAAGCCAAATGTACGGTCAAACCTGTATTAAGCAGTCACCCACGGGGAATGGCTAAGTGACCGCTTAATACAGGTATCGTAAAATTCAACATCAGGGTTAGTGGGAATGGCATTTTATTTGATATATCTTTTGTATTTTTAAATTAAAAACGCTCGCGTAGTGATGCTAAAAAAAACCCAGTAACTATAACAATACAAAGAAAACAGAAACCAAGCGGAGTAAACGTAGTACACTTGTTCATCCAAAACTGTACGTGAGGTCTTTTGTGCTCGGCTCAGATAATTTCTGAAACCACTTGTACAGTACTCAGCTTTGTTAGTTAGAAACCGGCAATAACACATGTACAGTTATATCCAAATTCGTCTTCCTCTGTTTTCTAATGAAAAAGTTCGTATAGTCGGTGGTTCGCTCTAAGTATTGAAAGCGTGTTAACAGAGGAGCTGGTTATGGTTTAGAAGTGCCTTGTGAATATCATTTTGAAGAGGACAATTTTTTGTGCAATTGGTTAAAAGAGAAGCTAGTTAAAGATCAGACAGTTGATTTCGAGACATTTGTGGAAACAAGTTACACTTACGAGTCTTACGATTTTAACTTTGCTGTACTTGACTCCCAGAACTTATTTTTGGTAAACGAAGTGACCGTGTAATACAGGTGAAAACGATAAAATCGGAACTTTGGGACCTTAGAAAGGGTGACCGCGTCCGCTTAATAGAGGTGACCGTTTAATGGAGGTCAAGTTTATAGTAAATAAGGAAAGTGATCTCCGGGACTTTGACAGGTGTCCGCTTAATAGAGGGTGACCGCTTAATACAGGTTTGGCTGTAGTTCTCTAAGTAAAGCTGCAGTAATGTGGTCATATTTCAGGGGCACCCAACGAGAATATAGTTCAAAACCACTTTAAACATAACATTTTTGAACGTATATTAGTATTTAAACGGTAGATATAGGCATTTTTTATCTCTAAAATTTTTTTCATCAGTTTTCCTAGCTGAAAGCCTAGTGATCCGAAAATTATAGGGATCAAAACCAACCTTTCCGAAAATTTCAGCCAGAAAAAAGGGGTAAAAATCCGTTAAAAATTGGCATTTATACCATTTTTTGGGGGGGGGTTCGGAAATTCTAGGAGAGGCAGACAAGCAAGAAATTTAACAACAAATGTTCCGAGAATTCTAGATCTCAAATCGTCTTCCGAACAGATATTTTCCAAAAATTCTCGCTGGGTGCCCCTGATATGTACAACCACATATGATCAGATAAAGTTCTCAAGTGACAGAAACCTGTGAATAATTATAACGTATTTCGAAAGATCACATAAGAGAACGACAAATTATTGTTGTAAATTGCAAACATTCAGGGAGGTCATTAAGTAGAAAACAAAATTTTTAAGGATCTAAAATGGGCCCTTGAGGTATATCACACTGTTACCGATTGGGTATTGAGATGCTGTTTTCCACAATATAATGTTTGCTACCTGTCGGATCAAATAATTCAAACATGTTGCAAGAGAGGCTCTTTTGCCTGTTACTCCCGTGAATAGCGTTTGCTGAAAGAGCAAATTACCTTTTTGCCATATTCTGAATTCACGCACCTGGAAGAACTTTTGTAGCAACAGTACGTCCCTCAGGCGAATCCAAACTGTGATCCTTGGGTTTGGAGAATGCACGTTTTTCATGTAACCCCCTCATCACGCTCTTATAAACTCTTCCAAAAGCACCTCGTCCCAGTTCCTCCATGGTAGTAACCCGCTCGGGTGGGACTTCCAGCAACATAAACTCAGCAACGTCAGACTCACTGGATCTAAAGAAAATAGTGCAAATTAAATGAAATTCGTCGTCATTACTAATAGGCTTTTTGTAATGCCTAAATCAGAGATGGCTTCCTAGTTCATACGTGATAAAAGTTATATCGCCTCAGTCTGTAACGAAGATCACACTCACCAGCGCGACTTGCTAGAGAGACAGACACTTAAAGACAGACAGACACTTCCACAGAAAAAATATCGTCTATTTCCGCATGCGTATCATTATCATAATACAAAGCATTCATATAAACAAACACATTTTATGAAATACCGTTCATTCCTCTTTGCTCTCTTACGATAGACAATTATCCCCACCACCACAGCAGAAAGAGCCACGGAAACTCCCAACACTATCCAGACAATTTTTGGAATATCATTTTCACTGATAGGAACTCCTGTAGGAGAGTAAAATTGTAAGAGCCTCTCTGGTCACTAAGGGATACAAACAATCATAAACGTAAAGAACTGTTGATATATAAACAGGTAAGTTTTCTAGTAACTACTTCTCGTTTAAGACTCGTTATAGTTTATAGGCCTCCATATTCTGCTAAACATCCTGTGACCACATCCACATTTTTCACTGAGCCGTTTACCGATTACCCCGAGTCTCTGGTCTTGTCAAGTGAGCCCTTGATAATTTTGGGCGATTTTAACATCCGTATGGACCTACCTGTCGATAGTGACTGTAGGAATCTGTCGGAAATACTGGAGTAGATGGGTCTCACGCAGCATGCTCGTCTACCTACGCACGAACTTGGTCACACACTTGACTTGATTATCACTCTTACATCTGATAACATCACTGCTGCTTGTCCTTGTATTGGTGAGTTATTCTCCGACCATTTTCCAGTCTTATGTCAAGTAGGATCTGATAGACCTCAAGCTAATGTCACGCATGTGCAGTTCAGGATGTTGAAATCAATTTAGCCCAACCAATTTTCTGAGGCCATTCGTTCTTCTCAGCTTTATCATGATCCACCTTACGACTTAGACTCTCTAGTAAGCTGTGATGATGAGTCGTTACGATCTCTACTGGATATGTATACACCTGTCTTAACTCGTGTCATTAATGTCAGGCCTCTTGCTGCGTGGTTCAATGAAGATATTAGGAATGCCAAACGCCAAAAATAAGTGGAGAGCTACAAGATTACCTGTTGATCTTGCTGCTTTTAAGAAGGAAAAAATTCGTGTGGTGAATTTGATGAATGAGGCACGCCGTGTTTACTATAATCAGGTTATCGAAGATAACAGCACAGAGCAGAGGAGGCTGTTAGCGGCAAATAAGAGTTTATTGAATAAGAAGAAAGATCAATCTCTTCCACACATTCCGTTTGACGTCTTGCAAACAATATGGGTCAGTTTTTTATTCCCAAGGTTACCAATATCAGGTCAAAGCTGGACGACATTCCTGCTGTCAACGCCCGAGCCGAACCTGGAATCTGAATCTGGCGATATTGTATTTTCGCACTTTCAATACCAAGCGACTGAGACAACTCGTCATATGATTACATCTGGAAAGAACAAATCTGCACGTTGGACATCTGACCTGCCTCCTTCTTATCTGCATGTTTAGACTCACTCCTTCCTGCCATTACTAATATGGTCAACCTCTCCTTGCAGACTGGATATTTTGCTGAAACCTGGAAAACTGCTGTGGTATACCCATCATTAAAAAAGCCCGGCCTCGATCTACTGTTCAAGAATTTTCGTCTAATAAGCAACTTACAGTTTGTGTCTAAATTGAAAGAGCGTGTGGTGGTGGTGGCTTCTCAGATTCAGTGTCACATGATTACAAATAATCTCTTCCCTCAATTGCAATCTGCTTATCGCTCCAATCACAGTCCAGAGACTGCATTGTTAAAGTAACGAATGATCTACTCAAGAATATGGACAAGGGCCATGTACCACTCCTACTACTCCTGGATTTAAGTGCCGCCATCGATACCGTTGACCATGGGATTTTGCTACAATCGCTTTAAATGAAACTAGGTGTCTGTGAATATCAGATACTGCTCTTTCCTGGTTCAAATCGCACTTGGAAGGGAGATCTCAAAGAATCTGCATAAAGGAGACGCTCTCGCAGCCGTTTGACTTAAAATGAAGTGTCCCTTAAGTTCTGATTTCGGACCGCAAATGTTTACTATTTATACACAAGATTTGTTCTCTAGATGCTAGTGCTCGCTTAATTTATTGTACCCCAAAGTCGTGCCATATCACGCCTCTGCTTCGCGAGCAGCATTGGTTACCTGTTTGCTACCGTTTTGGATACAAATATTACTCCTGACATTTAAAGTTTTGCAAAACGTTTCAAAAAGTTTGCAAAAAGGTTCCGGAAAATCCGGTTAAAAGTAAATGGGACGCGACTGTTTGGGTCGTTTCAGCGGAAAACTTCCAGGAGCAACGGAACAACTGTAAAGGTAGTCCTGCTTTTTTTGGACGGGATGTTCCAACGAAAGTTCTTGTTCCATTTCTTCAAAGCTTTCGTTGATACCAGATTGAGGCCTTCGTTGTCGTTTCTCGGGAAATGGATCTGATTTGAACAAATGGCAAACGCTATTCCGGGACAAAATTTACCAGTCCTGGATTTTGCTTACCATTTACCGAAACCGCCAACTGACCGGCTTGCCCACTTGAATGGTAAACGTAACAACCAAAGTCTAAAACAGCAATTGTGTGACGGCAAGTTTGTCCTCCTCGCTACTTGGGGGAAGGGTGGGCCGGGGAGAGAAAACGTATTCGGCCGGACTGACTCAGAACTTTGAAACGAATAAATAAAAGTCTATCACCGAGATGTTTTCCTAAAAAAAAATTATATTTTCCTACATAAATCATTTGCCCCTGGAGACCTACGCTTCCCGACCACCTCTATCTCAAATAATAAATAAATAAATAAATGAATATTAACGAATATTTTAACAAGATCAAAAACCCATCAGTGTATAAAAACACTGTTGTCATGATCAATGAGGTCCTGTAAAAAATAATCAACTAAAATATAAAAAGATAAAAACAGGATACGATAAAATGACTATATGACTATACTATGGTTAAAACGATCCATAAACGTTTAGCGCTTTTACTGCTTCTTAAATAAGATTCTCGAAGTTAAGGGTCGAAGTCTAATTGGGAATTCATTAAAAAGCTTGGCTCCTCGATGGTAAAAACTCTTTTTCCCACACTCGAGGCGGACTTAAGGCAATTTTACAGTGAAAACCTCCCAGATCCAGTCTCTTTCAAAATACGACTTAGGCTGCGTTCACCCGGTACACCTTGAATTTTCGGCCGGTTAAAAACTCGTACGATTAGGCGTTCCGTTCACACGCTAACCGTACGAAAATTGAAACGCCTAGACGTTCAAAAATTGGAACGCTAAAATCGAGGTCAAATCTATGAACGGCAAGGTGTGTTCACCGTAACCGGCTAAATTTTTGGCACAGCAAAGGCGTGGCTGCATGAACGCGTGGTTACTTAGCTAGAAAGAGGGAGGGAGCTGAAAAGGGGTGTCCGCTTTCTTAGAGATCTACCACTTATGGGCCCTTGTAGAGGTTCAACTGGATATAGCATGGAGTCAATACCAAAACTTATCAACTATTGAGCATACATAAGGTAATGTCGCACCTATAGAGCGGGTTTTAACTTTCCAAGAAACTGACCAGTCGCTTTGAACTTTTCCAAACCACGAAGACACACCAATTTCATACCCCTTGTCGCATTCCAGAGATAAAAGATGAAAGGTAGTTGAAGGAACCTTATATTCTGTCCATTCAGCTTCAATGCCTAGTGGCTTTATCTCCCTAAAGCGTACAGTGATCTTCGTTATGGTGCATATTTCTTTTCTACTCCACGTTACATTGACTTTGCAACCATGTATTTCCAACTCTTTGTTGTTTATCACGGGTGTAATTGGTTTGCCTTAAATTAATGAGAATAATACTGCGATTATTAAGTGATTTCCACTGGTGTATTTGCGGTGATAGATGAATGTAGAAAGGTACACCACTAAACCTACAAAACTATCTAACAACTTCTAAAACTCAACAATTAACAACCAGCACACCGACGCTTTCATAAGCAACCGAGCTTATTATGCGCATGCGTTGAGTCCTTTAGAAAAGAATTCTTGGTTAATTCCTGCGGGACCGAAGTCCCATGAATGTGACAATAAGCAGACAAAAAAAATTGATTTTGTTACTTAAATTTGCCTGTAATTAAGTCTTGGATCTTGAGAATGGGCGCTTATTCGAGGCTAGGCGCCTAGTGTAGTATGTTTATTATGCAACAAAACAATAAATGGCTATAACAAAATGCGAAGATGTAACAAAGCAAGGTTTCTGTAAAATACTCTGAAGAAAACTCCGTCTTCGGGGAAGTCTCTTATTAGTATTTATTCAATTTCAATTTCAATTTCAGTCTCATTGTCACTCACGTCAGTAAGTGAATTCTCTGGTGCTGCCTCCTCGATGTCCGACATCGTAATGTCGGCAAATGGCCAAATAAAAATAGTGTCCCCAATTAGTACTTTCGTGCTAAATACATAAATAGTTCAAATAATTAAGTGCATGTTTTAGATACTACTCTTGCCTTTGATTAAGTCACCAATCTGCCTCACGGATAAAGCTATTCCAGTCAAATAAAAATCCATGACTGCTCCAACAAACACCCCTTTTGTCATTGGCATCTGGACGAAATCTGGATCATTCCCTATGACGTACTCTGACTGATAACGGCCTAACGATGAGAAGAAATACTCATTCCATTCGTCCTTCAATGCCTCCTCCTTACCATTAACGAAGACCTTGATCTTATGCAACTGACAGGTTACTGCTACATGATTCCAGTAATTGATTTGTAAGTGAAAAGTGTTGTTTATCGATAACATGAGTCGGGAATTCTTGACCGTAACGTAAAATAGTTTTCCACCCTTTGACCAAAGTGCCAGTATAGGTCCGTCAACACCAATATACTTTACCCAAAAAGCAATTGTAAAGTCACAGGCTGTCATGTTAATGTTAGGCACAGTGGCATAGGAACCATTCTGACTGAAAGTCGCCGCTTTGCTTCCACGACACCAGCCTTTAGTATAGTTAACAGTACCAAAATATCTGTAAGATAACAAAAACCAATGAATAGAACCTAGCTGTGAATAAAAGAATTACCTGTCATAGGAACGTTCAAGCCACCATTTTACCCTCGAATCCTAAGTTATGAAACAAAAATTTAACCAGTCAACGCTATGAGTGTAATGCCACCTGCAGCAGTCAGAAGTGCAAAGGCATAAGTTTGAGGCGATGCTGAGACCTGGATGTCATCATGAAAGAGAGAATGGTCAATCTGAAAATTTATTTAAGAGTTAAAGAGAGCTAAGATAAGAAGTCGTTGTCGTATACAATCTTTTGAAATCTGAAAGTAGGGATAATACATAAAAAGCCAAACCTCCGTCCCCCACCCCGCCTCGCCCCCAACATTGAACAAACTAGATACACATAACCCCACTAACCTCACATCTCGATCAGTGCCATCTAGAAACCAGCGACGGTATAAGGGTTTTCCTAACAAAACGAACAAGTTCATTCCAACAGTAAAAATATATGGCGATATCAAACAAACCTGTAATAATAAGCTACTCTTATTTCATTATACTTTGGTCTTCCGTTTCCCTTTATAATGTTTAATTTAGAACCATAAGCATTTCAGGTAAATCTAGGACTCTTTAACTGACACCGAAAAAAGGCACGTATACGCTCAATAACAAAGCTTTGAGATGAAATATTTCTTAGTTCGTCTGAACTTTGTTTTTGTTTGTTTGTTATTTATTGTTTTCCCAAAGGATCCCCACAATGCATAGGAACGACGTGTGTCATGAATTCCTTATTTTCTATCTTGGGCCAGTTCTATGAAGTCACGCTGAAGCCAAAATATCAAGCTTAAAGGTTTCTTCAATAGGAAAAATAAAGAATCGGACCTAAAGAATTCACGTTGTTATATTCATACTACTTGTACTGGATTTTAAGGGGTAGATTGTATGGGTTGGGCCGGCAGCTCTGAATAGTGTTAACAGGAACAGCTTCGCCCAAAGCCCGGAACAAGCAATTTACTTGGCCGACTTATCAAGAGAGTGCGCAATGTTTTGCACACAAGAAACCAATTTTTAATGCCCAGCGGTCACGAAACGCCACAGTAAATGCAAATTCAGCATGTTTAACATCATACGAATGACTGTTCTCATTGAAGATGTAAGTACTGTATACCGTATATTCAGTAAGGAGGGATGGGGTTAGGATACCTGTTTAGGATTCGTTCGATCAACCTTATTCTGGGATACGATACATAGAATCGCGTGTAATCTTTATTCATTTATTTTTTTCATTATTCCATTTAATGCTTCGGTTGCATAAAACGGAATAATTACAACAACAAGAATAATGACGAACATTGTCGGTTACGCAAAAAACGCAAAGAAGCAAAAGGCTTGTATTAGCAGGACAACAGCTTTGCACGTGCAGCACGCTTTTTAGTCTCGCTTGCGTAAGCAGC
This sequence comes from Porites divaricata, assembly GCA_038088405.1. NCBI lineage: Eukaryota > Metazoa > Cnidaria > Anthozoa > Scleractinia > Poritidae > Porites > Porites divaricata. The sequence goes on along the minus strand of JBBMOI010000003.1, from coordinate 31,252,995 downwards.
GAGACTCATAAGATGTGCAAGCCGTTTTTTTTCTTCGTATTCAGCACACAAAAGGGAGATCATGTTCCCAGGCGTTCCTAGCGGAGACCGTGGAAACTGGGAATAAGAACCGTTGTGTAACCGAAGCCATGCATGTTTTGCGAAGAAAGCTTAGGAAAGATTAATGCGGTGTAGAGCTTTTCCGGAACGTGTCGGTCCACGAATTCTATTGCTTGAAAGCGTTGATTACTTTAGAACAAGTGAATACTTAAAAAATAATAATAATTAGCAAAACTTTGATGGTGAGGCTAACTGGTTTGGGTGTTGTAAACTTCCATTGTATGGAAATGGGTCTTTTGTTGAGCATGCGGTTTATTTTTGGCTGTTTGGCAATGATGTAATTTTCCCCTAATCGAGGCCCTTGATTTCCGCGTAATTTATACACGCGTATAGCGTGCCACCGCCAACGTATTTCCGGTCGTCGCTTTCACGAGTACTAAATAAATTCGGGAATAAATCGTCGAATACGATACAAAAATTGAATATCCCGAAGAATACTCGACCGTCGATAAAGTAGGAATTGAAAATCTTTTAGCGAGGAAATCCTGTTTCGTTCAGAATTAATCGCCTCCTAGACTGTGAGCAGTCTCCTTTTTCTTTTTTGAGTCACAGTAGGCCGAGAGCATAATTTTACTTTTTTGCTCGCCGAGCGTGGCCCTTAGGAAAGAAGGACGACCGCTCGCGGTCTAATCGCCTCCTCATTTTTTATCTTACATGTACCTCCACGCAAGCGAGACTCAACGCTTCTAAGAGCAACCCTCCATAACAAAGTTGTGAGATGAAATATTTCTTAGTTCGTCTGAACTTTTTTTTTTCATTTTTGTTTGTTTATTATTGTTTGTTGTTTTCCCAAAGGGTCTCCACAATGGGTAGGAACAATGTGTGTCATGAATTCCTTCTTTTCTATCTTGGGCATTCTATGAAGTCACGCCGAAGTCAAAGTATCAAAGGTTTCTTCGATAGGAGAAACCAATTCAATATGAAATTGAATAGGTTTCTTCAGCGGTCACGAAACGCCATGACGGTATTTAGCTGTAAATGTAAATATCAATAATATATAGATTTATAGCCAGGGCTAAAAGCGAAGCTCACGTTAATAAATTAATAATTTAAATCAAACGATAAACATTAATCAGTTAACTTTAAGGTATATTCATGAGACTTTTGAGGGAAAGTGATTTTAGAGAAAAATAATTGGCAGTGCAAGAGTGAAACAAATTTTACATCGAGCAACCTTCTTCGATCACAGTATATTATGCGTAGAAAACAATTTTTTCCCAAACAAAGAAGTTAAACCCAGTCACCCACCTACACTACCTTTATTTTATAAGGTTAATTATATAGATGTTAGTAAATCCGATATTGACAGCAAAGCTATAATATTTTGTTCTTATTATTTAACTGAGGGAGCCCATTCCTTATAAGTCCGGTGGCTTCTCTTGGGCTTCCTCGCCATGAGAGTTGAAATAACTAGATTTTCTTCTTGCTTTTGTACAACTTATGGCAAAACAATAAACTGAACTGAACTGAACCTATAATTCTGCACAAATTTGGAAGACAAATTGCGCTCACTCACAGGGCTGTCAAAACGTTTTTAAGTAGCAGGCTGGTAATGAATAGTAAGCGGTTTTGGAACTCGAAGGAACCAAAGGCTCAAGTTCTTGAGAGCAGAGGGACATTTTGAAATTAAGAGTCTCGCGGAAAGGGCATTTTCAGGGGTTTTCAAGAGGTATTTTCCACCGCCGGCGCCATGTTTTTTCGTCAGAATACACGCAAGACCGTCGATATGTCCCAGACGTTCCAAGACATCGCACGGTTCGAACGTTTCACAGAGCTAAACCTGTTTGAATATGTATTCAATGCATGCTGTCGATGGTGCCTATTTTTTGTTAGCAGTTATGGTAGAAGGAGATGAAAGCAGCCGGCTAAGGATGGCTAACTAGCCGGTGGTTTTGGCCGGTTACCGGCCCTTTTGACAGCTTTGACTCAATATCCAGGACGATCGAAGCAGGCGCTTCCTTTGAGCAAAAGATTATAGAATTGGTCAACCACATTATAAAACGTTTTCATGAAGGGAATTTTCCATAATACCGGGACTGTTTAGTCGAAAAAATCTGCTCCTATGTTATATGCAGGGTAATAATTATGGGCTTTTACTGAAAACGATCAAAAAATTCCCAAAATCACATAATTATATATACGGCCAGCCGGTCGGGTTCTCACTTCTGTCAAGCACCAAATTTGCAGTCCGAGCTGTCGAAGCCGTTTGAATTAACATTAATAGAGTTAGGCTTCAACATGATAGATAACGTATTATGTTTAGGTCTTATTTCCCTCTATTTATAGTTTTGTTATGTGTTATCTTTAAAAGCGTACGTTTGTTATTTACGGGCGGCATTTTGAGTACTCCTGCATGCAACGTTTCGTTCTATGTTCGACTGAAAACAACCGGCGCAGCGATTAAAATTGCGAAAGAGACTACTAACAATCAGTAAAATAAATATAATTCGTTGAAACATGTACACAGACAACAATTTTCATTCCCGAACAAAAGTTTTGAGAGTCAGGATAGCATATGATTATAAACTTAAAACCTTGTAGATTTATGTTTTCAGGCGACTTCCTGGTGTTTGCTATACTTCCAGATGAACCGCGAGGCAAGAATATCGCTCAGAGCTTTCTTTTTACATCCAAAATCATAACTAAATACATTGTATTCTTCGGAACGTTTTCTTTGTATTTGCGGTCAGAAAATGTTAAGACTTTCTGATGCTATTGTAGGTCAGATCACTGTCTTTTGCATAAACTAGGCGCAGAAAGTACGCCCGACTTTGGGAAACCAGAAATAAAGAAACAAAAACAAAAACATCAAATACAATAATAACTCAGGCTAACTAGTCAAGATGTAGCTCCTGAAGGCCAAGAGAATCGCTTGAGACTTTTTTGGACCCTCTTTATAATACGCATTAAGCAAGGGAAAGTGAGTCTACGCCTCTTCAGTCAACCTCAATCATCACTTATGCGGATGATACAGTAATTTTCACTGCTGCTAAAGATCTGGAATCCATTCAAAGGCATCTCAGTTAATATTGTCACAACCTGTCTTCTTGGTTTCGTGATAATGAGCTTGTCCTTAATCTAAAAAAGGGCAAAACTGAGTGATGATCTTTGGTACTGCCAAAAGGCTTAATGCATTGAATGGAAGACAACTAGCCTTGACTGTAAATGGAACACTGATTAATACCACGTCATCCTATAAATACTTGGGTGTAAACTTGGATTCATCCTTGAATCTCGAATCCCATTTTGACAAAATGTATGAAAGAGCAGCTGGAAGATTTAATTTACTCAGGAGAATCCGACCGTTAATCGACAAGAGCAGTGCTGAGAAAATCTACAAAGCAATGATTCAACCTGTTTTTACGTATTGTGGAACTTTGGGTCTCTGTTGGTCACGTTACCGTAAGAGTCGAATTGAAAGCATTGAACGTCGAAGTCAGAAAGTCATTGGTGGAAATTATCAAGTCCAGACAGTGGAGAGTTTAAAAAAGAGACAGTCCTGCCAGCTTGTGTTTGATTGTCTTCAGGATAACGTCTGTACCCCTTTTAAAGGATATTTTACAAAAATTGAACACAACATTAGCACTAGAAACAATGGGTGTTCACTAAAACTTCCCAAAGCCAAATTAGAATTTGGACGGAAAAGTTTTGCCTTTCAAGGGGCTCTAGTTTACAATACCTTACCTCGGCATTTAAGAAATTTGAATTCTAGGTTTCTTTTTAAGAGTAATTTAAAAGAGTTTTTTCAATAGTATTCCATAATTCACAACTCTTTTCAGTCTTGTAAGTCGATGATTTTTACAGATTTTGATTTTTAAATCTTAGATTTCTTAGTGTTATCTTATTTTATCTTATTTTTTTCGATTTTCTTCTTTATTTTTTTAGCTATTTCTGAGATAATTACAGGACCCTGTTGATAACAGTTGTTTTTAAAACTGATCGGTTATCCTGTATAAATATTCGCGTTATTGTTATTATTATTATTATTATTATGAGTAGAAGCGATCCATCCGAAATCGGATTTCCCGGCGATGACTTTGACAAGCGACGCATTTCTGAACCAAAACAACAATAAACAAACCATCCTTGAATAACTTAATAAGAATCTTGCTAGCAGCTGTATTTCATTTTGTGTGTCCAGTGGAAAAAGACAGTAAAAACATGAGAAGGTTAATCTTACTTTTCCACGGCAAAACTTACTTTTGTGCTTGTCATCAACACTGGCTATCTTTAAAATAAGGAACGGGGAATCGGGGAATGGAAATGGGGAACGGGGAATCTTTAAAAGCGGGAATCTTTAAAATGGAGAATACTTAAAAGCGGGAATATTTAAAACGAGGAATCTGACATCATCGCCATAGGCTCCTCGCAAACGGCCTTGATACAATGTTCTTGTGCTGTAGCTCTTTTAAAATCTTTGCTTCTTTAATGACGGTTTCTGTAAAGTCTTGAGCTGTACTGAGCAGCTGTTTTGACAACAACATTTTCGGCTGGCTTTTCTTTCGGTTCGTATTTTGCGACAAAAACCGCTCAAAATGTTCCTTGCATTATAATTCATGGCCAATTATCTCTTCCCAGGAAAACCGCGGCAAATCACCAAGCCTATCTATTTTTTGACCTAACATCAACATGAGTTGGAAAGTAGGGCAGAACGTTGCCTGCTGCTTTAATATGTTTTCTATGTTTTTCCGCCATCTGGAACACCTTCGGGATAATTTATGACAAGCAAATACAATTTGGTTTTCTTACTTTTCTTTAACCACTGGAGATACATTTTCCTAGTTGTTTTTATTTTTGTTTGTGTGAGAACGGTACTGTTTCTGAATGAGTATCACACAACAACGAGGAAAGGACATAAAACTAATCCAAGACATCAGAAGGCATCTTCTCATTGCTGTTGAATGCCACTGAACATTGCCACAAAAAATTATGCACGGCAATGCACGATTGCACGGGTTCAATTTCACTCACGGGGGAATTTGTTTGCAGATTAAATGACAACCACGTTTTCCCACGTATTTCTATCTTAAGACTGCCGATATCAATTCAGTCATTAATTTTTTCTAAAATTGATTTCGTCATCGCAAAAAGATCATCCGAATTAGATCATATTAATTAAATTGCTAATTTTGTTCTTAAGGCCAGTCCACGCAGCTTAGCCAACCACGACAACCACAGCAACGAGAACTTCAAGAAGGCAATATGAAATTTTCTCTGTTGCTTAGGTTTACTTGCGTGAACGTTTTAATGGTTTTACGTGCGTAAGACGAAAAAGAGGAACGGTATGGAAGGATTGCGTCCGCGTAAAAATAGTTGAATACTGCTCGCAAGCCGTTCTCACATTTGTTCATCCTCACACCCGCTGACCCTTGTAAAACTAAGCCACAGTTGAAATAAGAATTCCAAACATTATTGCCAGAGAGGCAGTTTTACTCTCGAGAAAGTTCGGTCACATACATTAGATCAATTTACAGTGGTGATGCAAAGATTCCTGCTTTTAAAGATTCTCCATTTTAAAGAGTCCCCGTCTCCCATTCCCCGATCCCCGTTCCTTGTTTTAAAGATAGCCAGTGTTCATGACAAGCCCAAATGTAAGTTTTGCCGTGAAAAAGTAAGTTCTGCCGCAGAAAAGTAAGTTTTGCCGTGGAGAAGTCAGTTTTGCCGTAGAAAAGTAAGTTTTTCCGTGGCAGATGTGGGCCACCGTAATTAAGTTTGAGCCCTCAGTAAACAAGTTTCAAGATGCTGCATAAATTTTCCGCATGAACTCACAGTCAAATTTTGACCAATCAGAGCATTAAAACTGGACGTAGAGCGTGACCATGGTGAGAAAGGTCAAAAACATCTTCCCTGTCTGTAAAAGCTGGCTGAATTCTCGTGTCCGAGGTCAGTTTGAAATTAAAAATTTAGTAGTGCGGCTCATAAACACAACTTCCTATTTCCTATGCATTAAAAAAATTGAACTTGAGTCTGCAATCATTTGAAAAGTAGTAACTTTTCTGGAGATAACTTCAAAAAAACTCGAACTCAGTGAGCCGATACCTGAGCCCTCGATACGGTCAGATGATGATGGTCAGCGGATGCTCTAGTCTGACAGCTGTCAAATGAACTTCATTAGAATGGCGAATTTTCTAATGAACGGACTGTTGACTGGGAGTGTGAGTAAGACATTTCAGTCGGCGTTGTAATTAAGGATTAATAGGGGAAAATGTGAGATCGTGTATTTGAGCCTGCGTTGTTAGTGAGCTGATAGTGGTCTGCATTTGTCCCATTTTGCCAGCTATCAATTCATCTTAATTTGGCTTTTGCACATGACTTTAAATTACTGGTAGCCGACTGACAACCCTGCCCGGTGAAAGCGAAGTTTCAGTTTCATTTTCATTTTTATGTTGGTAAGTGTGACATATTTTTATCAGCTTATATGTAGGGGAAAAGCGACTGGTCTTTCATCTGAGCTGGCGAAATGGTCATGTGATTACTGTCGGCGCACGTCTGATTTTGACAGTTATCAATTCATCCTCATACGGATGGATTACAAAGTGTCAATTTCTGCAAGATCGAATGTGACATCTGACATCAGCTTATATAAAGTGTCTGTAGGGTGGGGGGGCGTACGCTACGTCATAACCAATTTTCCTCGGATGGATAGCTTACTAAATTTTCTTATCCGTGGTGCTCCGCTGGGGCGCGCTTCGCGCGGGCGAGAGCTTCGCTATTAGCAATAAAGTAGTAAAGGCCGCCAAAAGTGATAAATTAAACAAGGATTTGTTTGTATTTTTCCAAATTCCTCAAAAGAAGGATGTTACCAAAAAAAGTACCTTTGCAGCCATATAGTTCAACCCTCATTGATATGTGGTTATGCCAAGCTGTTGGTTGAAAACGTGTGTAGCGTGCTACAATCGACCCATTGAGTTCGTTATAAACGATAGTATTCTCGTCTGTGTTGCCAAAAAACACCTGAAGCAGGCAAAATAAAAAAAAAAAACAGTAGTTAGATGGACAATTAGTCGCGATGTTGGCGCCATTTGCCTACTTTTCACAATCAGAGGGTGACATTTTGTGTCGCCAGGCACTGAATATTATAACACCCCTGGTCCCTGCACACCAAGACGTAAGCTCTAACAGGGATGAAGGCTGTTAATAGGGAACTTAAGAACCACGACGAAGTCCACGACGACGACGTCCGTTGACCCGGAAAGGACTAGTACTGGAACGAGAACGTCAGTTTCGGCGGGAAAAGGAAACTTAAGATACAGTCGGTCGGTAGGACGACGACGGCACTGAATGTAAACACAAAACTGTTCGTTCGCGACAGAGTTTTTTTTCGCAACGGCGTCTTTTAAAACAATGCAAGATCTTTTTTTTTTTTAGCCATACGTGTAATTTCATTGATGACTAAGAATTTTTAGTGGAAAAATCCCTGCTTTCCGTACGAAGCTTATTTACCGCTCAACCTGGATGAGATGACGGAGTCCGAGTGTTTGTTAGAGTTCAGATTTCGGAAAAAGAGACATTCCCATACTCGCAGATGTTCTTGGCATTCCAGAGACCATACAGTGTGAACAAGGATCTATTTGTGACGGCCTTGAGGGTCTTCGTATGGTCTTAAGACACTTGTCATTCCCATGCAGATATGTGGATATGACTCCCAGGTTTGAGATTGCCGTCTCAGTTATAAGTATGGTGACGAACGCTGTGCTGGACATTATATACGCCACTCACAGGCCTAGAATAACTCGATGGAATCATGATATCCTAGACCCCGATCAAATGGAGATGCATGTTGCAGCAATAACCGCAATAGGTGCCCCCTGCAAAATTGCTTTGGGTTTATAGACGGGGCCGTAAGACCAATCGCTCGCCCTGGGGACAACCAACGTATCTTATACAACGGCCACAAGCAGGTGCACGCTTTGAAGTTTAAGTCGGTCGTTTTGCCAAATGGCTTAATTGCTAATATATACTGTCTAGTAGGTAAGTTATGCATTCTATAAAATAAAAAAAATTAAGTTTTTAAGACTTCAACGCTCTGTCTAGAGTTCTCAGTTCTCTAACTCTTGTTCTCTTGGCTGTATCTCTTTAGAGGCTCTTCTTTAAATATTCCACTGCTTCACCTGTGCTCTTCCGACTCTCTCTTGGACTTTAATGCCTCCGGTCCTTTTTCCTTGCCTTTTCGCTTAGCTGTTTGCCCAACCCGTTCTAATGCACGTTTTCGCATATTTTCAGCTGCCGCCTTATCATTCGCAAGAGATTTCTTTTTGTCTTCATCGTCATTGTCGAGCTTCTCTTTTGCCACTTTTTCCTTCACAAGTTCAAGATCTCCTCTAAAAGATTATCAAGCTCGGAATTACCATCAAAAATGCCACTGGCCCTCTCTTCCTTGTTCAGTCTTACTTGGAACTTTTTTGTTAGGAGGTTATATCGGTCACGAACAGATCGTGGGGTGACTGTAAACTTTGGATACGATGTCGCATTTAAGTGACTTGAAATGGTTTCCCATGCTTTCCCTCTTTCGGGACTTCGTAATTCAAACTGTTACGGCTCGATGTCTAGAACCTCCCGGCACATAAGTATGGCATGATTGTAACTCCATGTAAAGTCCAGATTCCTAAAAATAAATGAGAGAATTTGCAGTCGAAAACTGCCCGTAACCCTTTGCAAATGTTCGTCAATTAGTAATGTAAAAGTGAACTCGAAGGGTAAACATCCCCCGGGCAACCCCCGCGGACGTTTCAGGTCGAATATGAAACACATTTTTATTCCGTTTTCAAGAAAAAAACTTGACATATTGAAGACTTCAATGCAGCTTAAAATTATGAAGAATAGATGAATCAGTATTAAATCTTCAGAGAAAAGTCATATTAGTCAAGGTTTATTGGCTCCTGAAAGTGCTAAGACATATGGGTATTAAATCGACATTAAATCAGTTGAAATTCCCAACTTCCTACATGGGGTGATCAAATTCCCGCATCCACGAAACGAAAAAGGCGTCAAATGCTCAGGTTATGCCTGGGGGAGGATGTTGAACCTTCGAATTGAATGTACATAATTCTGTTTAACCATCTTAAAATTTTCTCTGTGACAAACTAAGTGAAATTTCCACAACTGCTCCCCAACTGAGGTAAACAATCGTATAATTGAGACAAGTTTATATCTTTCGTGATTGCAGTCGTTGCGCTAGCGTTTGAGTAAGATTCCGACTTTGAATAACTTTTGTGAAAATTCTGTATTGCAAAAGAGAATTGCATAATTAAGCTATTAGGCAAAGAGCACTTCTTGGAAATAATTGAAGGCTTTACCTCCGCTAAAATCCCTTATTTTAATGACATAAATTTCCTGCACGTTTGACTGTAAAAATTTTTCTCGTGAAAAGTTACACAAATGGATGGAAACTATAAGCTTAAGATTAAAATAAACAAGCGACTGGGCTAACTTACAGCGCGGACAAAACCCTCAGAGTTTGTGGGTAGAATCTTTTGCCTTTTATCTTGAGTTTACAACTCATATTTTTATTCACAACGGAGGTTTGGATTCGCATACAAACGCTATGATATTTGACTCTTGCTAGCTAGCCTAAAAGAAGTGGTAGAAAACCGTGCCAAAGACTGCTGAAGTGTTCATTCATAATAAGCTTTATAAATATATTTACTGGAAATTTGGGTCACAAAGACCAACGGCTTTCGGACAAACAAAAAGGCGCAATCGCCCTCAGCCTTTGAGGAATTTGTTCAGTTTCAAGAGGTGTTTGGATCAATTGTTCGGATCAAGCATTTGACATGTCACTCATGTGCAATCACGTTTTCACTGTTCATTTTTCCACCACGAAAACACCTATTTCCACTTACGATGCTGCATTGCGATAGCTGTTTTCTATATAACGTTTATAAAATAACTAAGATAGTACGCGCGCTCTGATTGGCCGAGAGGAGTGTTTGCATGAGAGTATGTAAACATGGTTTTGACGTCAAGATGTTTTGTTTTTCGCGCGCTAATCACGCAAGCACGAATTTGAAAAAGTTTTCGAGTTCAAAACTCGACAAGTTTACTCTATTTACTCATTCCTTCGTCGGCTGAAACTTGGAAAATCGTTACAAAGAAGGTGTGTCAATTTTTTTTCGCTTAAGCTGACATTCTAAGCGAGAAAAACCCGTATTTTGGAAAGCATCTTTTTTGCAAAACAAAGACTGATTACGCGTACAAGCTTCGTGTACAAGACTTTGCGACTGGTAAGAATTTCTCTTTTAATCAATGTGTTAAACAAAGGATCTTTGTTTTTTTTCTGGGGAAAGTTATTTTATAAAAGCAATAGAAAACTTTTTTCCTGTGTTTGCATATCCTGATATAAACACTCGAGGTGTTGGGAGAATTCTCGACAGTTATGTAAACCCTCGACTTCGTCTCGGGTTTGCATAACTGTCTCGAATTCTCCCAACCCCTCTCGTGTTTATATCAGGCTATGCAAACACGGAAAACGTTTTCTATTGCTTAATTATTTCCTCTATATTAAAGATAAATCATTTACCTTTCCCAAGAGCCGTAAATACGGTTCTTGCCTTTCCCTGAAATGTACGTACAAAATAAAATAAATTTATCACTCACGACATCGCTCGCTCGGGATCAACATGTATAGCTGTTGTCATTCTTCGAAGAAAAAACAATTCATTGGCCGAACTTTCAGTCAACATCGCATGTTAGAAGAAAAAAGAAAGGATACCAGGATTTATCAAGACAACAAAATGCAAAGAACACTTAAAAAATCGCTTAAAAACAGTGGATTTATACCTGCCGAAGCTTGTGAAGCACGACGACGTGACTCTACTGTGTTTGGCGTCGTCGACGAGAACACGACGACTTCACTGGCGAAAAATGTCTGATTGGTCGATACCAGTCCACGTGACATAGAGTAAATTCAACATGGCGGTAAAGTCGTCCTTCGTGTGTTTATTCCAGGAGAAATAAGAAAGACTGGTGCCCTCTTAGGAGCCCTCTTATGTGGCATTTGTTTAAATGGCCTGGACTTTTTCGTATTCTTCTTTTCCTCCTCTTCCTGTGAGATTCGTTTACTGCAATGTTTGCGTTTTTGGTTTACCGGATGCGACTTTGAACGCACTTACTTTTCGGGCTATAATATGTTTCCGTTTTTTAACGGCTTAATTCTGCACAAAAACACTAGATGCCTTGAGGTCATTCTCTTCGTATTTAGCAATTTTATTACCGAATAACGGAGGAAAATGCTATCCTAGCAAAACAGACTGGCTAGACTCGAACGTTCCCAAGGGGCGCACTTGATCATGAATGCATATTACACCATTGAACGCTTCAAAGTATTGCATTGGCTTATTACTCAATAATCCAACCGGTCCATAGTTTTGCAGTTTGTTTTCTTTCCTTTTTATTCTTTAGTGTGTCAAGCTAGAACGACTTACACTTTAATAAACTGCATACTTACTTACTTTACTTTAGGGCAAATGAATTAAAATAACACGTCACCCTATATGTAGAAGGAGAGAACATGTTGGTTGGAATATTTATGACTTTGTTTTGGTCGCTCAAGTAATTAGTGTACATGCTGAACCGCTGCAAAGAAGTAAATAGCCCAGATCTTCAGTCCATGAATAAGATTTTTATTGATTTTATTTCACTCTCACACAGGTACTTGAAATTCATACTTTTTCTTACACATGTGTCATCAGAACACTTTGCTAAGTTAGCTACACTTTGTTTGATTCAGGATCAAGTTCATCTTCTCTGAAAAAGGTAAATAAATGAATAAGTATATGTCAAGATATTACTGCCCTTTTTATTGATTTAACGGTAAAAAGAAACTATGCTTCATATACATCACGGTATGCACGGTATGCACTTACTTCTTCACTCAGCAACAACCTCTTCAAATATATACTGTTAGTAGTAAACCCATGCATTTATTTGGACTTACTAATAAATTTGGGGTTCTTTTAAATAGTTTCTTAGAAAAGTACATTGTAGCTAAGAGTATTTAGTGATGTTCAGCATATTCCTAAAATAACATCCTCACACCATTAAATTGTAAAGAGGATCCTGAACGTTGACTTATCTTATTTGCCCAAGTGTACAGAATGTTTTTTATAGATTTTAGAAAATAAAAACCTGTTTCAAATTTTAGCCTCAACACCTTCTGCATAGAGTGGCCTAGCTAGCTGACGAATGTTAGCCATACAGGTTCCTAAACCAGGTTCTTAGTCACAGGTTTTTACTATATAGGTAATTACAGTGAGTTTATAAAGTTTAAACTAAAGCATGTCTCAACATTTGTTAACCGACATAATTATTTTAGCTTGTTTTGAAAGCTCAACCTTGAAGTAGGAAACTGCAAGTCATGCTCCAAAGTGCTATTCATCAAGATGATCCAACTAAAAGTTTTAAAAATTTTGTCAAAAACACCAGTGACTAAAGAAAACAAAACTCAAATGTTAACCCAAGCCATTAATTTCTGTAAGTTCATTTTTTTTTTGAGGGAGTGACTACCTTCAGAAATTTGCCGTATCTTATACCGTTGAAAGGATGATTCCTTTGCAACTGGTTATCTTTCACTTAACATTTACGACTAAATGTTTAGACAGGAAATTTAGAAACAAAGCTGGTCCGTGCACGGTTCGGCCAACCCTTTTTTTAAAATTTCTGTTCCATGTTGAGTAAACAGAAAGATATGAAATTGACATCTTTTTCAGTTAATTCGTTTACAATGTTACAAGTGTCTAAATTGCTTTTGCTTTAAAAGCACCTTTTTATTGAAATTTCATAATATGACGGCGCCAAAGAATATTTGCACTTAAAACTAATGGTAAAATCTCAAAAAATCGCCAAAAGTCCAGAAGTCGTTATTTCTTTTCTTGAATCCATAAATCTTTTCCCTCCAAAACAAAAAGTAATCAGTATCTTCTTTTTACTGTTTTATGCTGCTTTTTTTTCAAATCAGATTAAACAAAATTTGACTTCCGTTTTATCGTTTTTTGTTTTTTCGAAAGAAGAAACACAAAAAACAAAAAACGAAATTCGACTTCCGTTTTATCGTTTTTCCTTTTATGCTCAAACAAACACAGAAAACGGAAAAACAAAAATCGACTTCCGTTTCATCGTTTTTCCTTTTATCTACAAACAAACACATAAAACGGAAAAACAAAAATCGACTTCCCTTTTATCGTTTCTTGGTTTTTGAAAGAACAGACACACAAAAAAGGAAAAACGTAAGCCGACTTCCATTTTAACGTTTTTCGTTTTAACGACCAAACACCAAAAACGGTAAAATGATAATTGACTTTCGTTTTCGTTGCCACTTAGGGCAGGGCAGCCGACTATGTAGCTGCGCATGCGTTACGTGAAACGAATGCCACTCTTACCGGCCCAGAGTCCGCGGTAGGTCTGTTCCGCAGGACGGGCTGATCCGTCAGTGACAGAACGACAGGCCTCCTGGCAACCACCCGCTATAAGGCTAGCCCAATCGATTTTGAAACGCAAATTTCCCTCCGTAGATAAGCCCCTCCGAATATAAGCCCGTCCAAAAATAAGCCCCTCAAAAAGGACCTTTGAAAAATATAAGCTCCCGGGCTTATTTTCGGAATTTTACGGTATGCTACGATATTCAGCAATCACAGATGTAACCACATTATGAATATGAACACCAGTCACACGAGAATCATAACGCCGTATGCCATTCGTAGCACAAAATCGCCTGACACTCCTTTCAGATAGCTCATTCCCCCCTGGATACTGTTGTCTTAAAATATCAGCTACTTCTTTGTGTGTTTGCCTTCCTCTTCAACAAGCTCCTTCACGTAGCGAGCAGTAACTACGTTTTCCACCTCGGCATTTTTGAAGGACCCGCGAAAAAAGACGCATACCAACGGTTATAAGAACTGCTGACCAACAACACCTAGACGAGTTTCCGAAAGGAAACACCAACCCCCACTAAACCCCCCCCCCCCCCCCTCCTCGACCCCATCTCTGTCCCAGCTCTTGGTTCACTTAAACAGCTAGAGAAAACGAAAAAAAATGTTTAAAATATAAAAATTTGTGTGTTTTCGTACGTAAAAGGAAAAACGATAAAAAGGAAGTCATTTGTCGTTTTTTTCGTTTTTGGTGTTTGTTCGTACAAAAACGAACAAAGATAAAACGGTAGTCGATTTTTGTTTTTCCGTTTTTGTGTTTTCTCGTACATAAAAGGAAAAAACGATAAAACGGAAGTCATTTTTCGTTTTTCCGTTTTTTGTGTTTCTTCTTTCGAAAAAACAAAAAACGATAAAACGGAAGTCAAATTTTGTTTAATCTGATTTGAAAAAAAAGCAGCATAAAACAGTAAAAAGAAGATACTGATTACTTTTTGTTTTGGAGGGAAAAGATTTATGGATTCAAGAAAAGAAATAACGACTTCTGGACTTTTGGCGATTTTTTGAGATTTTACCATTAGTTTTAAGTGCAAATATTCTTTGGCGCCGTCATATTATGAAATTTCAATAAAAAGGTGCTTTTAAAGCAAAAGCAATTTAGACACTTGTAACATTGTAAACGAATTAACCGAAAAAGATGTCAATTTCATATCTTTCTGTTTACTCAACATGGAACAGAAATTTTAAAAAAAGGGTTGGCCGAACCGTGCACGGACCAAAGCTGCCTGCCAAAGAAGCCATTCAAACGAAAGACACATTAGGGCCATTTATACGAGAAAAAATAAGACGCGTCTTAAATAAGACGCGAACTGGACCATTTATACGAGCATGCCTTATTTAAGACGAAAACAGCTCGTATAAATGGTTCGCGTCTTATTTCTGTTCTTGACTCGTTTTCATGTGAATGTTGCCCGTTGCAACGGCAATCCAACGGCAATCCAAATTTTCCCGCCAAAAATTAACGCATGCGTACTATGCGTTCGCGTCTTATGTAAGACGCGAAGGTCATTTATACGAAAGGTTTTTCGTCTTAGCTAAGACGCGTCTTATCTAAGAACAGGTGTTAAGGGCTGTTCTAAAATAAGACGCGTCTTAGCTAAGTCACGTCTTATTTTAGAACAGCCCTAACACCTGTTCTTAGATAAGACGCGTCTTAGCTAAGACGAGAAAAACTTCGTATAAATGACCTTCGCGTCTTACATAAGACGCGAACGCATAGTACACATGCGTTAATTTTTGGCGGGAAAATTTGGATTGCCGTTGCAACGGGCAACATTCACATGAAAACGAGTCAAGAACAGAAATAAGACGCGAACCATTTATACGAGCTGTTCTCGTCTTAAATAAGACATGCTCGTATAAATGGTCCAGTTTGCGTCTTACTTAAGACGCGTCTTATTTCTCCTCGTATAAATGGCCCTATTAATGTGCCGTTTATACGGAAAGTTCACGACTTATTTTTTCTGGTATAAATGGCCCTAATATCCACCCTCTCTCTAAGATGTTTATTATTAGCAAGCAGAGAGGTATTAAAACACAGAGAACCCAAACCTTTGGGATTGTTGTGGATGATTCCAAATCAAATTTCTAACAGAATACTTTAATCGAGTCGTCGATTAAAGCTTGACAGCCGTACACAGTGTCAACAGAAAATTTCTAGCATAGGTAATCTTGACATTAGCTGGTTCGATCAAAATAAAATTTTTCGTAACCGAAAGAGTATTTTTTAGCATTTTACAAGACTCTCACGTTCTGGAAATTCGACAGTAAGCCTAAAATGTCCAAAATACACCGTGCTATAAGCTCAGGTTCAACATAAAAATGAATTGTTCGATTGATCAAAATCGTGTCGAATTTTAATGAGCATCAAAAGTGGGACAGTACTCTTTTAATACAAAACGGCCGCTTCGCCTTGCCACTCGGTACAAGTTAATTTATACGCCGAAACAAAGTAAAAGAATATTGCTTTCCCGCTTTATAATTTTCCGTTACACCGAGAGGCAGGGAACTGAAACCAAGCGCAAACCTCTGCGATAAACAGTGTATGCGAGTTCAGATTTAGCAGTCAGAATATTTTTGTTTTGATCAATGAAAATGCAGCCGAAACGGTAACCGTAAGCTACCGCTTTCCTGCAACTAGGTGCAAGCTAAGTCAAATTTATCCCTCTGCTTTTTAATTTAATTTCTGTTGAGTAGTCTATGTTGCGTTTACCTTGAACCACGCACAAAATTCAAACGTGTCTAAATGTTTACAGTGTGGGCAAACCGAATGGCAGCCAAGCTGTAGAACACAATCGTGTCGATTTATAGCACAAAAAAGGGTCTATACGTTTTACAAAACTACCGCTTCCGTGCAACTCGGTACACGCTAATTCATATACCAAAACAAAGCCCCAGAATTTTTCTTCCACTGCTATGTAATTTCTTGTTGTACCGAGTTGCACGAGACTTGCACTTAACGTAAAAGGAGAAAATTACCCACCTTTTAGCGTGTCCTCTCTTGGCTTCAAGCGATCGCAACGGCGATCTCAATTAATGGATCGGGCCAGTGTGTTTGTCTGACAGTTCAGGGATGCAATGTCTGCTAGACAACACATATCACTAAAAATTTCGACCAAAATATTTTTCGATCTCTCACAGTGGCAACAAAACCACAACATTACCACTGACAAAAAAATCTGCCATTTCTTCTTTCATCTTGACAACATTTCGCGGGGATTTTGCCTCTAAGCCAATGACTTTGCCGGAAATCGACCACGTGATTTATATCGCGGCGCATGCGTAGACATTTTTCGCTAGTGAACACGACGACGAAATTTGATAGCCGCGCTTGCGCAGTACACTGTATCTCACTTCCGCTCGTCGTCGTGGTTCTTAAGTTCCCTAATAATAGCATGAAGAGATGCAAATAGGATTGTTTTTAAAACAAACACTATGAACATGAAATTTGAGTATCTGGGAGAGGTTTCACTTCTTTAAATAAAAATAACAAACTCCCCACAATATAGATGTCTGTAGAGGTGTCTAACCTTGTGTTCACTTTGTCCTTGTTGTTTGTACAACTTGAAATTCAGACCGTCGTCGCTGTATTTCAGCGTGTAATTTATTACCCACTGGCTCTGAAAATTACTTCCTTGCGTTGCCACCTGTGTGACAGTGACAGGATTGATACCTAGATCAATCTGTATCCATTGCTCAGCGTCATTAGCGTAAGCTGACCACGAGCCTTTTAAGTTCAGTCTACCCTGGCTGGCTTCATGGTTGGCATCAAGCTGTGACGAAGCACTAATCTGTCCGTCAGAGATAGCTCCTTTCTCCATACCGAGAGCCTCTTGACATTCTAAATAACAAAAAAAGTAAAAGGCAATGCCACAAAGATTGAGTGCTACTTGGAAAATCAATGGATGTGGTTCTGTCAATGGAAATTCCATAAAAGTCGCCATGCTTTTATTTAAGAGTTATGACAGAATACATTAAAATGTTGAAAAGGATCTTTCACTGAGGGCGAATAGGAAAGAAGGGGACTAAGGCCCAGTTCAAACGTAGAACTTTTCATGTACCGAACTTAGTAGCCATTTGGTTCGACCCAATTAATTAGTCGGACTCAATTCATTTTCAAAATGTACATAGTCTACAACGTTTACCAGTGAAAATAAAATATTAATAGTAATTTATGCATAAGGGTTCGGCACATGAACAGTCCGTCGACGTTTGAAACCAAGGTGCCCCAATTTTCTAAGAGACGTGATTCTGGGGGATCGATTTTGAAAATGCACAAAAATGCGAGGGGGGTCGAAATATTAAGACACAGGAATGGCCTTTTATGTAAAAGTTGTCAAACTATATTATGATTAAGGCAAATCCACGTTTCCTTCAAAAGTAGACAAAAAACTTTGGAGTGAAATGGATCCGATTGTGAAGCCGCAGTCCTTGGTTGAGACTTTTGACCACGCCAACTTCAATTCTAAACCGGAGTACAATGTAGCTCTCATAACTTTGTTGACTTATCCTGTGCACAGCTGAGCGTAGATTTTGCGGTATGAAGAGACTACAAACTCCTTTACGAAGGACCATGACAGACGAGGGATTGAGCTCTCTTGCAATTCTGCGCATACACAAGCACAAGGACGTAATTGATATTTTGATGGCATTATGCACCTATCAATGTTAAGCCCCAGGGTGGGGGGGGGGGGGCAGACCCAGGGGAATTTGACATTTTAATGGAAGCCAGAGTCAAATTCCCCACCCCCAGGCACCTACTAAGCGTCAATTTCCCGCCTCTGGGGTAACTTTTTCTACCAGAGTCAGGACTTAATAATTGACAGGTTGGAAAGGATATGTCTTTTACAACCTCACATAGTGTTCATGGCAACACAAGAGAGGCAGTGCCAGAAAATGTCATCTTCTGCAGGGCATAATAAAAGTGGCCAAGATGCGCTAACACAAACTTGATGGTACCACATGTCACATGACTTGTGTCACACCGTGTCCACAGGACTTGTTCTTGGGCATTATCAGGATCCTCATGTTGTCTTGTTACTTTCAAGAAAAACAGAGGTCATTTACCTCTGATGACTTCTGGGCATTACCAAGATGGCAGGTCACTCATTTCCAGTTTCTCTCGGTCTTCCAAGATGGCGGCCATGTCAAATTCCCGACCCTGGGGCAACGCTTAAATGTCAAAATCCCTACCCAGGGGAAGGCACGCTCAGTCAATTTCCCGTAGGTAGCCCGCCCCCCCACCCTGGGGCTTAACATTGATAGGTGCATTATAACAGAGTTTGCCCGTCTGAAGGGTACACATCTTTCCCTTTGCTTGTAACGTCCTTGATGCCGTAAACAATCTGTACCTTACAGATAACACTAGATATAGATGGGTAAAATAGACAACTAATTACTGAATTTTCCTTCGTCTTTATTTATTGAAAATGTCCTGCAGAAAACGCAGCAGATGGCATTTCCGAGACCCCCCAAATTTAAACATTTTCTGCTGGGGGAGCATGCCCCCAGACTCCCCCACGTTTGGGGCGCCTTCGGCGCTCTAACGTTTCTTCCCCTGCGTGCACATTCAAAGTCTCACTTTATGCTGCCAACTACTAGCATCTTATAGGATATGAAATCAATGCCCAAGGATGAAAGAAAGGCTAGCGCTTGGCCTAGATGGGTCCAGAAGTAAGTTTTGCCTTAGAGAAGTAAGTTTTGCCGTGGAAAAGTAAGTTTTGCCGTGGCAGATGTGGACCACCGTAAGTTTGAGCTCTCAGTAAACACGTTTTAAGATGGTGCATAAATTTTTGCATGTACTCATCTGTCAAATTTTGACCGATGAAATCATAAAAACTGGACGTAGAACGTGAGCAACGCGTGACCATAGTGAGAAAGTTCAAAAACAACTTCCCTGTCTGTAAAAGCTGGCTGAACTCTCGTGTCCGAGGTCAGTTTGAAATTAAAAGTTTAATAGTGCGGCTCATAAACACAACTTCCTATTTCCTATGCATTAAAAATTGAACTTGAGTCTGCAATCATTTGAAAAGTAGTAACTTGTCAGCGGATAACTTCAAAAAAAATCGAACTCAGTGAGCCGATACCTGACCCCGCGATACGTTCAGGTGACGATGGTCAGCGGATGCTCTAGTTTGACAGCTGTTAAATGAACTTCATTAGAATGGGGAATTTTCTAATGAACGGACTGTTGGGTTGTGATGAAGGATTAAGGGGGGCGAAATATCAGATTGTGTATTTGAGACTGCGTTGTTAGTGATATGATAGTGGTCTGCACATGTCCCATTTGACAGCTATCAATTGACCTTAAGGTGGCTGAACACAGTTTTGCGGCCGGTCAACGGTAACTCGTGTGAAGGCGAGTGTTTTAACTCAAACAAACAAAGATAGTGGCGAAAAAGCAATGGTAAAAAGAAAATTTTGTGATATTTGGAGGAATTTTCACTTTTATCGTATTTTAGGTAATGAGAACTTTAAAATGGAAGTTGCACAGACGATTACTGTGACACATTTAATAGTACAATTATATTATTGACTATCTAAAACCCCTCTGTTAAAATTTGGACAAATAAGTTTCAAATGGTAATGATTAATTATAGTAAGCTATGTGCAAGGTTATAGGAAAATCTAATGAGTGAATTTTCTGTAAACTGAGCAAAAGTGAAATTTTAAGGTTGTATTTAATCGTTCATGTTGCCATGGAAACTACGAAAATGTCAAATTTTACCTGTCAATCAAAATCTCTCATCAGTGTATTTTTTATATGCCAAGTTTCAGCTTGTGAGCTGCGACCCTTCTCTTCACTGTCTCTTGCTATAATTTGGCAAATGACATATACTCACAAACTGCCAAAACTGTGTTCAGCCACCTTAATTTGGCTTGTGCACATTGGAACAAAAGAAAGTTTTTAGCGGAGCTCCTCGCGCGCGCGAAGCGCGCGCGTGGACGTAGCCCCATAGCTAAGGTAATCTACCCATCCCAGAAAATTTGGTAATCACGTGACCGTACACCGACCGCCCGCCCGCCCGCCGTCCGTCCGCACCACAGGGCAACCAGTGTTCAATCCTTACACTTTCTACCTCTAGTTTGGGAGCACAGGAAGACTGATATTGCACACATATATTGCACATCAATGTTGTGATCAATTGACAGCTGTCATAACAGGGTATCCGCTGACCAGTATCACCTGACCGTATCGCGGGCTCAAGTGTCGACCCATCTAAAGTTAACTGAATTGTGGAATACAAGTTTATTGTTTGATTTTAAATCATAAATTCGAGTTAACAGGAGCTTCGCTTTTAGCCCTGGCTAAATCTATATATTACCTAAGAAAAAACGTTCAACTCCCACAGATTGGTTTGGCACACCAACCTGGCGGACGAGATGTCATGCGAAAACAATGCAATTGTCTAATTTCTTATGGTAGTTTTCATTGAGGCTGCCCCTAAAACTCTGAAATATGTGTAGAGGAAATGGCAGATGCCTTCTTTCCCTGGAAATTTTAGCGCCTGCGGAAAAGGCCAAAAAACCCTGTTTCTAAAAATACAATTTTCAAAGAGGCTTGATTTTGGAAGATCAATTTTGAAAATGCACAAAATGCGAGAGGGGGGGGGGGGGGGGTCGAAATATTAAGACACAGGGCTGGCCTTTTATGTAAAAGTTGTTAAACTATATTGTGATTAAAGCATCCACGTTTCTTTCAAAAGTAGAGAAAAAGTTTGCTTTGGAGTGAAATGGATCCGATTCTGAAGCCACAGACCTTTGTTGAGACTTTTGACCACGCCAACTTCAATTCTAAACCGGAATGCAATGTAGCTCTCATAATTTTGTTGACAAATATCCTGTGCACAGCTGAGCGTAGCTTTTGCAATATGAAGAGACTGGTATTTCCGAGACCCACAAATTTAAACATTTTCTGCTGGGGGAGCATGCCCACAGACTCCCCCAGGTTTGGGGCGACTTCGGCGCTCTAACTTTTCTTCCCCTGCGTGTACAATCAAAATCCCACGTTATGCTACCAACCACCAGTATCTTATAGCCTATGAAATCAATACCCAAGGATGAAAGAAAAGACTTGGTCTAGAAGGGGTTGGAGGGGGGAGGGGGTGCATTATAAAATTGTTATTACCAGGGGGGCGGTACAATTTTCATATGTAATTATCTTTTCTCGGGGGGGGGGGGTAAAGTTTTGATACACCACACTTTTCTGAACATCCCCGCACCCCCGGGACGTAATAAACGATCGGCCCCTAAGAGCGAAAGCACAGAAAAATCGAGGAAACCGTGGTCACAGCTCAAAACCTAACCTCCCCTCAGTCTGTAAGAAGGTTTTAATGAGATTATAACACTGCTGAGGTTTAAATTTCAAAATGCCTCCTAGTTTGGGAATTATTTGAGATTTTCGATTTCAACGGTCTTCGAGACTAGAATATTAGCCTCCGAACACGGGAAAATAGCCCAGTGACAGAATTGAGCCGACTTTCATAAACGAGCGAATATATTGACAATCGTACACTTAAATTTCACAAAACAGAGATCTAACATTTTATAAACGGTAAATTTTATAGATTTAGAGAGTAAAATATCGACGAACGAGCACAATTTTGAAACGCAATTTGCATAACGCTTACATTTTACCGCTAAAGCAAAATTGAATTTTCTTCATGGAGGAATTCTCCAAATCACCCCAAATCCCGGTTACTAACCAATGAGATATAGTACTTGAGCATTACCTGAAAGTTAGTCTGGTTTTCTGGCGAACGCTTGTAAAATAGATTGATTATTTTGAGGTTATTTTGTTCCAAACAACTGCTAATTGACCCCTTAGTTCTTTTTATAAGTATCTGTTTTAATAAAATGCAAGCAATCTTCAAAAGGAGAGACCGTTGAATGGGTAGTTTCTGTTCTTGAGATCTTGTGGACTGGAGCATGGCGTCTGCGAGCGTACCTGAGTCTAGGTCTATTTTCCCGTGACTGCGAAATCAGAATGACATCAAGAAATAGTTCTCGCTCGAATCTTCGTGAATGATTCAGCTTTGCAGTGCCTTACCTGAGATAAAAAGTGGGCCGAGTAGGAAAACATTCTAGCGCCATTTAGATCCTTTGCAGCAGGCGGGGTATTAGGGAATTTAAGATAGTTCACTACGGTAGGCTGGGACGGTTGGATGCGTATACGGGCGGACTGGGGCCATGAGGGTAAGAAGGCGCGAGAATTTTCAATTTAAAATCGGACAACAAAACAGAGTACGGTGAAGTCATGTACGAAACTCGCTTGTAATGTCTTTCGTAGAAGGCTCAATTACTGAAGAAGAGTTTCTTATTTTATGCAAATTAAAGGTAGCTAGTTTTCAAAACTAAGCGATTTTTTTGAACTTTCCTTTCCTAAGCCAACACGTTTTGAGTTAAACAAATCTTTCCTTGATAAAAATACAGTCTTATGTTTAAAAAAAAGACGGCTACAATCATCACTGTTAGGCCCAGTAACTAATGCAGAAATTACTAAAATTTATTTTCACTCGTTTAAAGCTTTCTAGGACCGTTGAACATGGTGAAAATGAATATGAGTTCGACTATTACGTTCGACGTCTGAATCAACCTCGAACTTATATCACTTGGATCGACCTGAGCTCGTAAGTTCGGTACATGAAAAGGTCGACTTTTTGAACTGGGCCTTACCTTTCTTTTCGGCAAATTTCCTCTGCCATGGCGGAATACAGTAGGTAGAAAACAAGCAGTCGCCATGCGGCCGCGAGCTAAGTTATGAATGAACTCAGACATTTTAGCAATTTTTTTTTCATTTCACCGATAGGTAAATCAATGTAAATACAACCCAACGCATATTTAACCCATTGGCTACGTTTTGACAGTTTTAGAAGAACAGTGATTTAGCATCAGAACGAGAACGTCAGTTGACGACGGCGCGCGCAAACTAAACAACTGGCTTGACCAATGGTAGAGCGGCAAATTGGTCACCGGAAGTAGTGTTTAGTCCTTTCCGCGCGCTTTCCTGTCGTCAACTGACGTTCCCGTCTTGTTGCTAAATCAGCCTAGTATGCATGAACTCTTGTCGGTTTCACGGTTGTTTTCACGACGAGAAACCCGGCGAAGACATACCGTGCCAGAAGGACGACGGTTAAAGGTCACGCGTGTTTTGCGTGACGTGACATCTATCCAACAGTCCCAGGCGACCGTAGTGACCTATCTTAAAGTGAGTGACCAAACCCGGTCAAGTTATTGATACCTCTGATTGTGTGACCAGGTAATAACCGATTGTCTCCTGCGAAAAATAAGTGCACGGGAAACTAAAACTCTCGGGATGCAGTAATATAAATTTATTTTTCTGTATCACCCCAACTGTCCTTTTGTCCTATTTTAAAAGTGGTTAACCAAGGTCGTTAGCAAACACTGTCCCACTTTTAAAAATGGTACAGTAAGTGAAGTTTCTGTGCTGCTGACTTTACCCCCATCCCCGGAGTGTTCAGAAGATGTATTTAAACTACGTATGAAAGAAAAATGAATTAAATTTTAAGGTTTAAGGCGGTTTTAAGACTACCAATGGACTAGTCAGACTTCTCATAAGGTGCATTGCATATAAAATTGCAGACATGATACCTCTGCTATTGTATATCCATTAAGTGATTTTCCAGTACACATTTTGCAAATTCAATAGACTTTAACTTTTTTTACCCTAAAGATTTTTTTCCGTTTAGTTCTTTTGCAATTCTGCAAACAACTAAGTACTTAAATTTGCGTAAAAGCTATATAAATTTGTACTGTTTAGCCGTAAAACATTTAAAAAAGAAATAATTTGCTGAAGTCCTAGTAATTGTTCTCCAGGGCTGCTAAGAAGGAAACAGTTTGCTCTTTTCAAGAAATTGTTCTTGCCCATTGTAATTTCAAACCAAGGATAGCAGCAAGTCTGTCGTGGTCATACACCGCTACTTCAGTGCAAACGAAGCATAGGCGCACAAGTCAGCGCTTCCGTTAAGTTGGGTGCCGAAAATGAAGTGAAAATTTTCCCAAGGGCGTCCACGTTCTCTCCGGCTCGTAAAGGTAGAATCCAAAATAGTAAAGCAGTTATGCAGTAAAAAGTAATGCGAAAAACCTGAGGGGGGTGGGGAGAGAAAGGCGTCTTATTTTTCTGTGGCTTGCTTCATTTTCGCGAAGTGGTACAGACTACGAAATACTGACAAGCTCAGTACATGTCTTCACCACAGAGAGTCACATGCAGTTGGCTAGACACGCCCCTCACTTATCATGTTCCGTTTCTAACTTTATTTCAAAGGACAGCACCAAACCCAATCAGCGGATGTCACAGCATATTTTGCAAGAAACCGGTATCCTTGTGCCTGTCGGCTTAGAACTATTGATTACTTATAGAATATCAGGGTCACAATTTGAGTGCTAGAATGGGACCTGTTTAGTCTAGTTTATAAATGTTTCGTCACGGTTTCAAAGTAGGGCGTTGTAGCTGCTATTTAACTTACAGGTGTGTGTTCCAAGCGTCGAATTCACCTTCAGTAACTGGGAATGTTGCCACCCCTGCCGAAACTGAGATTGCTGAATGTAGGATGAAAGCTATAGCTTTGGCATATTCACAAGCGCGTTTTGTCCACTGTACTGAGGTCGTAGTTTTTCTTAACGAAGAAATGGGGTGGATCAAGTGAATAGTTCATTGAAAGCTTGCCTTCGGCCTCATGGGCTATTGACTCAGAGCCCGTGAGGGCGAGAGGAATAATTGTTTTAGTAAAATCCAACTAGTTGTTCAAAAATATCCAGACAAAACAACTTTAGCTAGTTAAAGCTAGACTTTAATCCTTTTTTGCCGCCAAAAAGCCAGCGCTTTTCGATACTAGTGAGCTGTAACATATAGCCTGGTAGTAGCTCAGCCAATCAGAACGCAGCATCGATAATAGACCACAAGTTGGATTTTACTAATTGTTGATATCAGGAGATCAATATCTGGCCTGGATAGAGACGTTAGAACTATTTTCGGGGTATCAGTTTACCGGAGGCTAAACAAGAGAAAGTCAATGGCGCATTTTAGGAATAATAGTGATTCTCATGGTCTAACAGCAAGGTGGCAACGATCAAGGCCCGTATAAGAGTTCATGATAAGTGAAGGCCATGATGTGGAAACTGTGAGTCAAATGGTGGATACCATGCAATCCTCGCGGATAGGGGTGGTGTACCTGGCCTTAACGGTTGCCCCTGCGACAGAAGGCAAATATAGCGCAAGCCTTAATTAAGGTCAGTGATCACCTAGAGATGAGACTGCCAAGCACATGTTCTGTAGATCTAAACAAATAACGAGTCTTTTTTCGCGTTGAGTCCTCAGTAGGAGCCCAAGCGTCCACTTGCATGCCGGAGAGGCAATTACCGAGGCAGCGTTTGGTGACCTAAGGAATCACGTGATGGCTATTGTACCTTCTACCAACCCGATCTGTTACGAGAGTTACTATCCTTTTCACCTGATGTCCAACCAAATCCAAACTCTTATCGACACAGAGCATATCACCGATAAAACGTCAAGACTTGAGACCTTCCCAAAGCAGTATTTTTTTTGTAAGATATAAACTGTTTAAAAGCGCCCTGCACAAGGGGGAAGCATTATTCTCGTAGCTCGGCCTGCTCGCGTATCCTCGTATCCAGAACTCCATCGCTCCCGACCTAGCAGCAAGTTCTAGCAGTCCTAATGGGGGAAGGCTCTGGTAACAGTCATAAACTCATGCGTGGAATATCATATGCCTAAGAATTAGCCATTGATAGCATAAATCGGTGGCAGAGTTTGAATTAACGAAAACCTTAGATTTCTTTGTTATTCAGTAATTCAAAATCATACACCAATATAAAGTACGCGTGCGTGCACTATTTGAGAATTCGACGAGGCCAGAACGACTGCTACCAGAGCTGCTTCTGGGAGGTTAAAAGCGAAGAAGCCTTGAGTACGAGAATGAGTCGCGCGCATTTGATGTGATGCTTGTGCGTGCGTCTGCTTTGTTCTTGTTTCTGTCAATCAACTCCAGGGGAAGGTGCGTTTTTATAGATCAAATGGTTTGAACGACGGAACAACAGAAACCCCAGATTGCAAACGCTACATCGCGACACAATGGTTACGATTCAAGCATGCCCAGATTGTCCAGGGTTGCTAATGAGACCGTCCCTTTCTTAGTAATTAGTTATGAGGATTAATAATAATAATAATAATAATAATATTTATCCAGGGAGCCCACTCGTCTTTGCCGTATTCAGTGGGGCCCTGCAAATCATAAATGACAAAACGACAACAACAACAAAATCACCTACCTTAAAAATTAAAACTAAGAAAAGAGATAAAAATTGATATTTACATATAATATAGATTAAACAATTAGGGCATTATTTACAAAGTTTTAAGCTTTGCCTTAAAGAAGGACAATGTTTTGATGTTTTCAATGTCATTATCTAGGTTGCTCCAGTCCTTAGAAGCTTGGAAAACGAACGTTTGCTTGCCCCAATTGGTGCGCACGCGAGGAAGGTGTAAATAATTACTTCTGCGAGTTTGATAAGAATGAACACTACTATTTTGTCTGATGTCAAATTTAAAATCAATTTCCCCGGACAGATATTTTTGCATCATAACACAGCGATGGGAGTGTCGTCTTTTTGAGAGGGTCTTTAGGTCCAATGGATCTAGTGCCTCGGTTGATGAACCTCTTGGTGGTAAATTAAGCAGAACCTTGGCTGCCTTGTTTTGAAGAACTTGTAGCTGACCCTTAAGCGTGTCGTTATTTTTGTCACCCGACACTGTGTCTCCATAGTCAAACAGTGGGATGATCAAAAAATTGTATAGTGTTAGCTTAGCATGTAAAGGCAAAAGATGTCGTATTCTCTTTATCATTCCAATCCTTTGATTGATCTTTGTACCGATAGTATCAATGTTCTCGAACCAAGACATAGTTTGGTTTATAACAACTCCCAAGTACTTAAACGAGTCAGACTTTTCAATAGCAGTGGAAATTACTTTAAGAGAAACGTCATTAACCAGTTTAAGCTTCCTTGAGTAAACAAATATTACGAAATTGCATTTAGAAATATTTAGGGTAGCCAAATCAGAATTTAACTTGCTTTCAAGGTCAAACAGATCAGTTCATGAGTAATAAATCACAGTGTCATCAGCGCAAAGAATAATTTCACTGGCAAGCTGACACGATGGTAAATCATTCACATAGGTAAGAAAAAGAAGCGATCCTAATAGCGGGGCTCTGGCGCGCGAAGCGCGCCTGCGGAGCACCATGGGTAAGAAAATATGATAAACTACCCATCCGAGAAAATTTGGTAATCACGTGACCGTACACCGTCCGCCCGCCCGACCGTCCGTCCGCACCACAGGCATACCGATGTTTACTGTCACACTTTTTAGCTACTTTGGGAGCCCAGGAGAAAACTGATTGCACATCAATGTTGTGATCAATTGACAGCTGTCAAAACAAGGTATCCGCTGACCAGTATCGCCTGGCCGTATCGCGGGCACAGGTGTCGACCCATCCTGTTCGAGTATTTTTTGAAGTTATCCGCTGATAAGTTACTAGTTTTCAGATGATCGCAGGCTCAAGCCTATTTTTAAAATTCATATGAAATATGTTGTGTTTATGTCACTATAGCCCAGCACTATCAACATTTTGATTTCAAACTGACCTCGGACGCGAAATTCAGCCAGTTATTTCTAAAATGCAAGCAGGGAAGACAGATGTTTTTTTGTTTTCTCACCATAGTCACGCGTTGGTCACGCTCCACGTCCATTTTTTATGCCCTGATTGCTCAAAATTTGACAGGTGAGAGTTCATGCGGAAAATTCATACAGCATCTTGAAACTTGTTTGCTTTGACAGCTGAGGCTGACAGAGTTTTTTGACAACTTGGGATGTTTTTAACTGTCTTTTTCCACTGTATGTACAAAATGAAATACCGTTGCTATCAAGAGTCTTCTGTTATTCATGGCTGGTTTCTTTATTGAATTTTTGGTTGAGAAATGCGCTGCTTGTCAAAGTCGGAAATCCGATTTCGGATGGCATCGTTTTTGTTTTTCACCTTGCTGGATGCGTAAGAGAGTTATAAAGGCTCAAGCGATTCTGGCCTTACTTGATAGCTTTCAGGAGCTGCCTCTCGAAATATGGTAAGCCTGAGTAATTATTGTATTTATATCTATTTTCATGAAGTCGAGCGCAGTTTATGAGGCTAGTTTATGTACGTTTGTATTAAGATTTGAGACACTGATCTGACCTAGTATGAGGTTTGATATAAGCTTACAGAGCTTTAAAAAGCCTTTAGTCGATATTTCACCGCAAATAGAAAGAAAAACCGTTCCGAACAATATTTAGGTATTTTTTTGGCTGTAGAAAAAAGGCTTTGAGCAATTTCCTTGTCGCGAGTTCATCTTTGAAAACAGCAAACACCGGGAAGCCGGCGGTTTAAACTTAAAGTTAATCTTTAAGCTTAAAGACTCAGGATTCTTAGAGACACTTAAGAGGCAGTCTCCCTAAAAGCGTTCCACTCGATTTCGGATTCGAAAAAACTTTTGCCTTATATTTTTATCATCAACACTACTATCCATCCTAATGACGAAACTGCAGTTAGAATGAGGAAATTGTTTATTTTACTGCCATTCCCAGCATTTCACTGCTGGACGACCGTTAGCGGCTAAAATATGCAAATTGTAGATGCTGTTTTACAGGTGTTTTAACGATCGTTTAAAAGTACTTCAGGTCATCAAATCCTAGACTGTTTGCACTCATTTGGAAGCATATTACTTCTTCTTACGGTTCCAATACCATTTAGGCGTTATGTTTCTGTAATCAACAAAAACTGGTCGTCTTTATTTCACCAACCCAATTAAGAAAGTAAAATGCACGGATAAATGGCTAAAAAAGATCAGAAAATTCTCAAAAGTGGCACCTAAACTAGACCTAAAAACATGTTTTAGTTAGAGAGTAAGAGCTATTTTGTCAAGTTATGAAATAAAACTTGTGGCACAACGCGATTCAGAATTGAAGGATTCGACTTAAATTTGCATATATTGATGCTCAATTCGCATTGCGTGACACCGGTCGCTGTGATAGAAAAAAAAAAACATGTTCATGATCCTACAAATGACAATTTTTCTGTTTTTCTTTTTTTACTTTATCAACAAGAAAAATCGGAAATAGGTTAAGCTTAGAGAAGATTAAGTTTACTTTTCCACTGACCTTCGTATTAATAGTCTCGGCCGGCCGTCCTTTGTTCGACTCCCAGTAATTGGCCTTCTTGGTAGTAGAGTGGGTCGGGAAAAATACGCATTACCCCTACCCCACCCCCTCGCCTTTTTTGCTACTCGCATCTCTCGGAGGGTCACCCCCACAGTCTGAACGCCTGGAAGAGGCTATTGGACATACTTCAGTCGCGTTCTAAACGAGCATTTTTGTTTTAAAGATAACATTAACGCGAACCTGACAGGTGGAAGTATTTACATTTTGCAGCGAGAAGATCCTTCACACATTCACCTTTACACTATATCAAGAGAGAATGACCTAAGCTTAGACCATTCTCCCTCGACTATATATATGGGACGATGGTACACGGTAGTCCTTGAAGAAAAATTAAGAAAATATGGACTGGAGTTCAAAGAAGTAAAATCAACAACCCGCTAATCACGTCTACGCCGCAATAAGTCTCGTACTTATAAATTCTTTTCAAGTAAATTGTTATTTGCCCTTAAAAAATGAAATCAGCTGTGAAATGTACATTGACTTAAGTTAGTGTCCGGATACCTTTAGGAATTTGATATTAGTATAATTTTTTAGATGTATAAATCTACCGGCCTTCAATCACATCTGATTGTCAGTCTATGTACAGTGCTAGTGCTATGCTGGTAATGCTGTACGCTATCCATTCCGTGATGGACAGTGAGGAAGTGACTGACTGAGTAGCCTGACAGTGTTCGGTTGTGACCTGTTTATACCACCACTAAATAAAACCGTTAGCCCGTCGAGTTGTTAAGCTTTGAACGACTAGGGGATTTATATTTGACTATTTTAGGGAAATTTGTACCAGATCTTTGTTTCCTCGCATGCAATCTCGCTCGTTTCTTGTATTGTATTTTTTTTTTCATAAGATTTGTGAAGTAGTTGAGTCTTTATATTCTTTGTCATAGCATCTCGGTATGCAGACATAAAAGCAACAAGATCCTCTCTGAGTGGCTCAACAACATTGTCCGTGATAGGCTGATGTATCAAATGAGCGCTGCACCGGAGTTGCAAAAACGAAATGATAAACGCGGTGGCGCCTATTTTAGTAAAATCGATATCAATATGAATTTGGATCCACACGGAGGGTCCAAAGGCCGATTTTTAAAAATGTGATCCTAGATCCTTCAGCTGTTGTTCTGATGTATGTATTCTTACATAATTAAAGTAGTAGAATGCAAGCGTCTGTAAGAACAGGGTAATAATCGCTAAGAAGACGTGAGACGAGAAAAGACGTGAAACCAGTGTAGGGGTCTCGACCAGGAGGAATGTTCATGCTGGGGAAACCTTCAGATTCAGACTTCGCGTCAGTTCTCACCTCTACTGATTGATCGAATTCAAAGGTTTTTGTCCATGTTGGGCTTCAATAGAAAACTCTGTCGGTGAATTCTCCATGATACCAACCATTTGAGTACTCTCAGTAATATGCCTAAAGGTAGGTAATCACGATTTTGACAATTTAACTTCGACTCCATAAGGTTTAGATATGCAAAGGATGCGCTTATCGCTTTCTTTTTCACGCGTCTATCTTGTGATATTCAAATCCATCAGCTCATAAATGATATCAAATGTGCAAGTGCATTAGCTTACTGTGTAACTTTATGCTGTAGTGCAACAGTGATTAATATCAGGATATTTGACTTAAAGCCACTTGCTACTTTTCTCCATAACTTCAGTGTTTGGACCTTCACTGCCCGCATATTTCTAAATAAAAAAAATTGAGTGGACTACTGAATTTATCAGTCATTGTCTGAACTTGAAATTACGATTACGAAAATACACATTGGCCCTTTTGTCGTTATCTTATCACAGATAAAGGAACTAGAGATAAGGATATTAGAAATGATTTTACGATTTTATACGTACGTGATTCCATCCTTTAAAATGGATGGTATACGATCTTCGCAACCTCCAAACCAATTACATGCCTGTCCTTGTTCCTAATATTCCTTTCTTGGTCCTCTATGCGAAGAACGTGGTTGCCGCCAAAATCGTCCGAGTTTATATGCCGATATTCGTGGGTAATCCCCGGGAGGACTCCCATATAAAAGTGAAGGGGCCGCTCGTTGGAAAATTAAGTTAAATTCCTAAGGGAGGCCAATGTGGGTGTGGCTCAAGCTTAAACTCACCCCTAAAGGAGATTTCTGTGAGGACAGCGTCACGGCTTTTTTTTTTGCAAATTTCTTTATGCCCCACCCTAAGCGATACCTGAATGAGCATAAGGGGTGATGAATGGTCCATTAAAACTTTTAACTGCTCGCAAAATTTTACCTTTGCTCGATTTGCTCGCAAAATTTAAACGAGTGCTCGCTTGCTCGTGCTCCCCAAATTTTTGCGTTGCTCGCAAGCTCGCAAAGCAATTTTTTTATTTCTGCTCGTGCTCGCAAAAAAATCGCAGTGCTCGGCATGCTTGCGAATGCTCGCAAAGACCATTCGTTAACCCTAGCATATTTAGTTATTTTCCGTCCCAAGCAACCGAAGTCTCAGAGACCAAAATCTGCAAACGAGCACCCACGTCATTTTTGTATGGGAGTCCTCCTGGGGAAGCAGATCACTATCTGTTCGACTTGATTTTTCTCAAGGTCAATGATTATTATCTTTTGAGAGTATTGGCTCTGCTTCACTTAGTTCATACTTCAATGGATGACAGGTTTCGTGGTGAGAAGTAATGATGTCCTGACATTCGTGAACTTTTATCAGTTGGGAAAAACCGCGTGAACTTCCACACTTTATTTTCTTACTTTCACTGATGTTGCACGATTCGAAATTAATGTTGAAACTTTATTATTTGTGTGTGCCAACCTTTTTATTAACTGGCTGCGATAAAAAAGTAGTCTTGGACTCCGGACTGTCTCTTGGAGCGTGAAAACAAAAGCTGACCTCTCTTAATAGGAAGAAACAGTCAGTAAAAGGAAGAAACCTTCTTATTGAAATTTCATTAACAAAGGTCTTCAAATGTGGGCTCCTGATCAGTGGAAGGTAAATAAAGGAAAAATAGTAATTCGCCGTTCACAGTCCAGTGCTATCGCTCCATGTTAGCGAATACAAGACAATCTTGGATTCTGGATCCCATTCTGGATTCCAGTCTTTTCCAGTGGAGCTTGGATTCTAGATTTCATTCCTTGGTGGGGTACTTGAGCGCTATTCTGGATTCCAAAGCCCTGGATTCCGGATTCCATAAGCAAAATTTTCCTGGATTCCGGATCCTACAGGCAAAACGTTTCCAGATTCCGGAATCCGGATACCCTTACATGGGGCGAAGTACTAGTTAAACATTTTCTGACCTGTTCACGCATATTTAATTAAGCAGTGGGAAATTTACTTTGCTTCTAACGTTCGATTTTATAATTTGATGAATCGGAGTAACTTCTGGTGAATGCAGCTTTTTCAGACAGGACCACATTTTAAGCTAGAAGAGGTTTGACTTTCCGTCTTGACATAACAGACTTTTAAGTCTTAAATCACGAATGTTCGGGGCAGTGTGAAATTAAATGAAGCTTGGAAAGGTATCTTTTACTTGCTGAACTAATCTTTGAACAATATATATCATTGGCAAAGGGAAAAAGGGAATTTTAATATAGGTTTGGTGGGAAAATGAGGCATATCTTACTTAAAAGTGGCAAGTATTTGAATAACTGAGGATTTTGCTGTGACAGCAGCCGGTACCGTCACGCAACGCGAATTGAACATTTGCCTAAATTTGAGTTGAAACCTTCAATTCTGATCGCGTTGTGCCACAAGTTTTATTGCATAACTTGGCAAAATAGCTACTAATCTTTAACTAAAACATGTTTTTACGTCTAGTTTAGGTGCCACTTTTGAGAATTTTGTGGTGATTTTGAGGCATTTATTCGTGCAGTTTGCTTTCTTAATTGGATTAGCGAAATAGAGACGACTAGGTTTTGCTCATACAGAAAGATAATGCCTAAATGGTATTGGAACAGTAAGAAGAAGTAATATGCTTCCAAATGAGTGCAAATGGTCTAGGATTTGATGACCCGAAGAACTTTAGAACGATCGTTAAAAAATCTGTATAACAGAGACTAAAATTTGCATATTTTAGCTGCTAACAGCCGTCCAGCAATGAAATGCTGGGAATGGCTTTAAAATAAACAATTTTCTCATTCTAACTGCAGTTTCGTTATTAGGATGGATAGTAGTGTTGATGGTAAAATTATAAGGCAAAAGTTTTTTCGAGTCCGTAATCGAGTGGAACGCTTTTAGGGAGACTGCCTCTTAAATACTTGTTTTCGTGAATGAAACTTGTTGTCTCCGTAAATGTTCTTCCGAATTATATTTCTGATCTTTTATTTGTTGGTTGTCTCTTGCAATTTTCATCGCTTTGCCGTTTGTTTTCAATCGTTCATGAACATCGCTTGCAGGAGTACTAGCGCGTATCAAACGCTTTTTAAAATTATACATCGTCATAAAACTATGAATAAAAAAATAAACACAATAAATTCTTTATTATGTTGAAGCGTAACTCTTTTAAAATTTCTTTGCAAATTTAGAGCTTGTCAAAAATTAGAACCGGCTGGCCGTATAGGTGATTTTGGAAATTTTTTGAACGGTTTCGCTAAAAGGCCACGCGTGCTTCGATGGTCCTGAATATTGAATGAATGCAATTAATGTCTTGAAAAATTGTGAAACTGACTGCCAATAGTCTGAGGTCTGTATGATAAAAACAGCGCCCCACAGTACTCTTTCACCTCAGGTGTGATGTATAAAGAGTATAAAAGGTTGGTTTGCACGCACCCAGATTTGTTGGCAAGATTTTGTAAAGTAAACTTGTCGAATGCCAAAATTCGGCCTGATTTGTTTTCCACACCTAATCTACTGTGGTCAAGAGCCATTATTGCTCTTAAATGTGATCGAAGATGATTGCCAGTGCTATTTTTTGGGTGTACATGTAAGGCTATCAACTCGATGCCAGATTTGTTTCACTCTAAAATCACTTAGCCTTTCCCTGAAAAGTCACATGAATGTGCCCTTAAGTTAACTGCTTTGTGGATTACAAGTTTATTTTTTGATTTAAATTATAAATTTATTAATGGGAGCTTCGCTGTTAGCCCAGGCTAAATCTATATATTATACGTTCTTGTGGGACCCCAACAGTTATTGGTGCAGCGACAGAGAGTGTATTTCCAACAGACGTCCTTTGAGGTATGACTGGAACCAATTGACAGTGTCATCTGAGGTCCGACCGATTTAATCTTATGAAGTAAAAGGTCGTTGTCAACTGTGTCGAACGCTTTCGAGAGATCCAAGAAAACAGCCCCTGTAAGACGACCAGAGTCCATGTTCAGAAGTACGTTATCTGTAAAGTGTGTCAAGGCTATATTAGTTGATAGCTTAGGTTGAAAACCAAATTGCTTGGAGCCAATGATCTTGTTGTCATTGAGAAAATAGTAGAGTTGGTTATGTACCGCCTTCTCCAGAATCTTGCTCAACGTAGATAACACTGAAAGTGAAGAATGATCATCACAGTGAATTTTCCAATTTAAGCAATTGGAAAGAAGAAGCCTGAAAAAAATCAGGGCTTCAATGGGATTCGAACCCGTGACCTCCGCGTTGCCGGTGCATTGCTCTACCAACTGAGCTATGAAGCCACACATTGGGAGCGAGGTCAATTTATTGAGTTCATATCTCCCGTGAGGAAGACCTCGCTCCCAATGTGTGGCTTCATAAGGATTTCATAATCTCCACTGCGGACTCTGCTTTGCCGTTAGCACGTCGATGCATTGGTGATGATGTATGATGGGAAATACCCCAGCTTGTCATGAATGACGTAACTCTTGAAATGTAAATTGAGGACCTGCATCTGACACGATTACTCTTGGTATGCCGTACCTCGCAAAATGTTTCTTGAGAAGAGTTATGGTACAGATGCTTGTTTGGCTTGGTAGTAGATCAATCTCTATGAAATTAGTGTCATAGTCCACCACAATCAAGTAATGCTTTCCTGCGATTACAAAGAAATCCAAACCAATCTTCTGCCAAGGTCCATCGCCTTCGTTGTGTTGTTTCAATGGTTCGTGAGTGTTTCGTGGCTTCATTTCTTGGCAGGTTTCACACGAATCAGCTAACTGTTAAATATCATGGGCCATGCCAGGTCAGAAAACAATGCCTCTAGCTCGACGCCTCATGTTTTCACAACCTAGATGTGCACTATGAAGTATTTTCTTGATAGATGCTCTCAGTTCAGATGGAATTACTATTGCTTCTCCTTTTACTACGATGCTATCTACTATACTGAGAGAGTAACGCATGTCAAAATAAGGTAAGGCTTGAGGGAGAATATTGTGCTTGTCTTGAGGCCATCAACCCAAGACTAACTTGATAACGGTTTGTAGGCTAGTGTCGCGCCAAGTTGCTTCCCTTATCTCGTCCAAACGCTTATCTGGGATTTCAGCAAAGGCATAGACGTTCATGATTCGTGCACGGTCGTCCTGGTTACGTTCAAAAGAGTCCAAATGAGCTCTAATTAAGATGTAAGCAATGTGTAGACTAGTGCCTTTCACAAACACGAAGTTGACATCATACCGGTTACCATGATGTCTTGAAGACGCTTTGGAGCCATGCTCAGCGGCTTGCGTAGTATAGCAGCAAGAGGTTTGTGGTCATTCTGTACTGTTACTGCACGACCATAAGCATACTGATCAAATCGTTCAAGGCCATACAGGACAGCCAAGGCTTCTTTCTCTATCTGTGCTCAATTTCGTTCTGAAGGGGTCAGTGCTCTAGATGCATACTCAATAGACCTTTCCCGCATTACGCTCCAGTGAGCAAACATAAAGACATGAGGACGAGGCTAGGGTGGACAATTTCATACAAATCACTGTATTTTGTCCACCCGAGCCTCGAGTTGGTGCCTTTGTTTAAAGGAATGCGGGAAAGGTCTATAGGACGCCCTTCTTGGAGTAGCACAGCAACAATTCCATGTATGCTACTGTCTGCTTGAATTACTACTTCTTTCGAGGAGTCAAAGTAAGCTAAGCAAGGAGACTCAGACAGATTTTTCTTGTGTGTGTTGAAAGCATCTTTACATTCTTTCGACCTTACAAATGGGGGGTCCTTTCTAGTTAGAGCACGGATTGGTTTATGTGTTGCTGCAGGGTTGGGTAAGAACTTTGCCGCGTACTGAGCCATGCTACAGAGGCGCTTCACACCTTCCAAATCAGTGGGTATTGGCATGCATCGGATATCTTGCACTTCAGCTTTATCAACTTTCAGACCGTCTCTCGTGATTCTGTGTCCATGAAATATGATCTCATGCAGACCAGTTTGCTGCTTATCCTCGTTAAGGATAATGTCTTTCTCAGCACACCTTTTCAATGTCACTGCTAGTTTTTGCTGGTGAGATCACTTGGCGCTTCATCAATCTTGCGCTGGAAAATTTCACTTGAGACTTTGAGGCCAAAGGGTAGCCTCTTCCGCATGTAGCGATCAAAACGTGTAATCATTGTGGTGAGTTTGCTGGATGCTTCATCAAGTCGAACATGCCAATATGCTTCTTTTACATCTAGTTTGCTAAAGATCTTTGGAAGCACATCATCAAGCACAGGTAATTGGTAATGTTCACGCTTGAGTGCAGCGTTTAGGGGTTTAAGCCCGATACAAATGCACAATTTACGATCGGGTTTATGTGCAACCGCCATTTGACTGACCCATTCAGTTGGTTTGGTCACTGGAACTAGTACGCCTCTGTTTACAAGTCGATCTAGTTCTTCCTTTACTGCGTCTTGAATTGCAATAGGACCTTTCCTACAAGGCAGTACTTTGGGAGGAACACTTTCATCAGTTCTGAGGGTGGCTTCGCCCAGATCACCAAGTTGTGGGGGTTGATACTTGCGAGATAAAACATTCTTTATTTATGATTATAAAACCAAGTTCCTGAATAGTGTTCAGACCTAACAGGTTTGTAAAACCATTTGGGACCACGATACTCTTTATTTCTGATTCGGAACTAGTGCGAGGATTTTTAACATGCAGGCAAGTTTCTTCCAGAGGTTTCAGCTAAGTTTTATTCCACTTGTTAAGGCGCACAGTTGTAGGAGACACTTAGTGTTGTGTTACATGCTTCTGACAGATGGTATTTACATCAGCTGCAGTGTCAAGTAGGAATTTGACATGAAATATCATTTAAAGTAAGTGTGGGAGTAACACTGTCTGTCCCATTGTTTACAGCCTTGAACCATTGATCATCAGAATCTTCCCCATTATCGTTGGACTGGTTGAGTGCATGAATATGTTTCCCATTTAGACTTGAAGTGGTTAAGACCTTTGCAGTTGTCACATGCCTTGCCCCAAGCAGGAAATTTGTCTCTTTGTTTCTCAACACATGTTTGTATCCACAAAATTTGCAGCTGAATTTAAACTTTTTATTCCCTTTATGTGAGGTTTTGTTCATTTGGGAACCTTTCTTACCACCGGCGTTTTAGTTTCAGAGTTTTGAGTTATTTTGTTCACACTTGTAGAAGAACTTGGGAGGGTTGCACTTTCTCTGGATTCTTTGACTTGTCTATTTGACTGCTCGAAAGCTCTACAAATTTTCACTGCTTTGTCGGGTGTCAAATTGTCTTTCCTGAGGAGTAATTCTTGAAGTTTTCCAGTCACAGTAAAAACTAGTTTGTCTCTCAACATTCGATCTTTATCTAGACAATTTTACGCGGCTGCTCTCGTTTTTAGCTCTGTGAGAAAGTTGTCGAACGGTTCCTAGTATGGAATGTTCTAGAATCTATGAGATTCGATGACTTCATTGTCACGCGGATTACCGTATCTTTCCAACGGTTCTAAAACTTTGTCGGGTTTATCTTTATCTCCATCATCTGTCCAAATATAAGGAGCCTGCACAGTTTAAAATGATAGCAGTTTGTACTTTACCGTCCTTCTCTGAAGCTCCACAAGCTGCTAAGCACACTTCCACTTGCCTTTACCACTGTTTGAAGTTCTAGGACACATTTCCCGAATTCACATCGAGTTGGGGAGGAAGTCTAAACTGTCTGGTTTCTGTAGCCGTCATTTCATTAGCTAAATCCCGAGGCTGCCTGCCTCTTCGACAAGAGTAGAACACAACAACATGGGTTTACTCGTGAAACGCCATAATGCGAGAGCATATGGTTCTAAGTGAAGGATCATGGGAACTAGAAACATACTTCATATGCGCTACAATATACTACCAATCAACAGTGACCAGAGGTGAGGTGAGTAAGATTTAATGGCTCTGCGATGAAAATAATCGCGTCGACTCATAGCTTGTGATAACCACGAGTTCATCCACGGACAGTGGACTTCACGTACCCTAGCTTTCCTCACAGGAGCATGCCTATCAGCAATATTAGTAAAGCATTTGTTCCAAGTGTAGACGGCAGAGTCGACATCTTCCTTGTTTGCAACAGATTCCCAGTCAACATTCTTTAAGTCATTTACAAAGTCATCTTTGGAATTTGTTTTTAAAATAACGATATTCAATAGTTTTGCCTGGTGCTTTGGTGACGCCTGACTTAATGACACAGAATATCATGAAATGAATTCGACCTTCAAGTTCAGTGGAATGTACATTCATTTTTTCGCATCCAACATCCGACTTTGGGCATTGTACTTGTAAGTTTTCGCATTCGACATTCAACTTTTCGAATTGAACTTTTACCCGCTGGTCAGCGACCGATGGAGATCGTGGGCTCAATTAACCTGACCCACCCCAACTCAAAATGCGGCACAACGCGATTCCGAATTGAAGGATTCGACTTAAATTTGCATACTGATGCTGAATTTGCATTGCGTGACACCGGGCGCTGTGATAGGAAAAATTCTACAAATGTCAATTTTTTTTACTTTATCAACAAGAAAACGGATCGGAAATAGGTTAAGCTTAAGGATGATCAAGTTTACTTCTCCACTGACCTTCATATTAATAGTCTCGGCCGGCTGTCCTTTGTTCGACTCCCAGTAATTGGCCTTCTTGGTAGTAGAGTGGGTCGGGAAAATACACATTAATCCCTACCCCACCCCCTCGCCCTTTTTCCTACTCGCATCTCTCTCAGGGTCGCCCCTACAGTCTGAACGCCTGGAAGAGGCCATTCAACATACTTCAGTCGCGTTCTAAGCGAACATTTCTGTTTTACAGATAACATTAACGAGAACCATCTTTCTCCTGTCTAGTGACAGGTGGAAGTATTTACATTCACCTTTACACTATATATATGGGACGATGGTTGTAATATACTAATCAAACTGCATGACCCGACACTAGGCAGGACACATTATGGCGGGTTCGAACGAAACCTTTTATTCCTCATAGCATTGTGGGTAATGACAGCTTTCTCATAGGGTACTCGATATATTATACTACTTCTTCCCAGACGAGAGATACAAACAACAACGGTACAGAAACATAAACAGCAGCCTATGCTACAGATTAAGTCGGTCAACCGGTTTTCTATTTCTCAACGATCGCCTCAAAATAACTGGTGATGATTCTTTACAAGGACTAGGTTCTGATTCCTCATTGGTAGGCTGCGATGCATCGTTAGAAATTAATTTAGTGTCTAGAACCGGAACAGATTGGTCACATGACTCAGAAACTGATATCTCAATTTCACTAGCTTCATTTGGCCCTTTATCATGAGCCCTAATTAAACGATCAGCATGAACGTATCTAGTCTTATGTCCAGTTTTCACTAAATAAGTTCTCGGTCCACATACCTTAACTACCCTTCCCAGGATCCACCTCACAATATTGCCTTTGGCTTGAGCGTTCCTTACCCGAACTGTGTCATTTTCTGAAAACTGCTTATCCTTATGATTTTTTGAATCCTTATATTGCTTCCGTTTGTTCTGTTTATTCTCAATCTCTTGGGCTAGGTCAGGTTTCACAAGACTTAAGCGAGTACGCAGACGGCGTTTCATTAACAACTCAGCAGGCGTTGAACCCGTGGTGCTGTGTGGAGTTGTGCGGTATCTCAGAAGAAAATCAGCTAGTCTATGTTCCATGGGCCTTTCCCTATTGCCTTCCAAAACTTGTTTCACTAAAGCTTCCTTCACCACCCTGACCGATCTTTTGGCCGCCCCACTTGATTGAGGGTGATAGGGTGGGATTAGGGTATGTTTTATCCCATTTTTACTCATAAATTTGGCAAATTCGTTGGACGTAAACTGTGGTCCATTATCTGATATCGCTTTCCCCGGCAAGCCGTGTTGAGCAAATATGAGACGTAGCTCACCAACGGTAAACTCTGTGGTAGTTGAGGACGTATGTCTTACCTCGAGCCATTTAGAATGACTATTAATCACGACTAAAAATTGATCGTGCCCCTTTTGACCAAAATCTAGTATGTGTATCTAGTATTGCGATCGGGTAGCCCACTTCCAAGGTATCAAAGGAGCACTTGGTGGGGAACTCCTTACATTCTGGCAGACTGCACACAATTTCACTTCTTTCTCGATTTCTTCATCCATCTTTGGCCACCAGACACATGTGCCGGCTATGGCCTTTATTGCACATTGCACATTGGGAAGTCCTCATTAATAGCGCTCACACTATAAATCTCACTTTCACACCCTATCATTGAGTCCTCATGGGGCAACCGGGAGAGTGCATCACAATTACTATGTTTTTATGACCTTCTGTACTCAATTTGATAATCATATGCAGAAACTACAATGGCCCATCGCTGCATACGGGCAGACGCCATTGTGGGAATGGCTGCTTTTGGGGCTAACAACGCTAGCAAGGGCTGGTGATCTGTCACTAGTTTAAACTTTCGTCCATATAGGAACTGATGAAATTTTTTAACCCCGTACACAATGGACAAAGTTTCGCGTTCTATCTGTGCATAGTTCCTCTCGCTTGAGCTTAGAGTACGGGAGGCACAGGCTATTGGCCTTTCTTGACCGTCGTCCATAATATGACTTAACACTGCTCCTAGGCCATAATTTGATGCATCACAGGCTAAGCTTAATTCCCGATTCAGGTCATAGTGGACTAACAGTGAATCACTAGTTAGGCCTCCTTACAGGCTTCAAAAGCTTTCTGGCAGTCGTGTGTCCACTACCACTGCATGCCCTTTTAGAAAAAGCTTATGCAAGGGTACCAGCATTGTGGCTAGCCCTGGCAGGAAAGAATGATAGTATTGCACCATGCCTAGGAAAGATCTCAGTTCACTTACATTGCGAGGGGTGTTTGCTTTTTTTACTGCATTGATTTTCTCTTCCACTGGTTCCAGACGTACCGCACTGATTTTTAGGCCTAAGTAGACCACTTCAGGTATAAAAAACT
This sequence comes from Porites divaricata, assembly GCA_038088405.1. NCBI lineage: Eukaryota > Metazoa > Cnidaria > Anthozoa > Scleractinia > Poritidae > Porites > Porites divaricata. The sequence goes on along the minus strand of JBBMOI010000003.1, from coordinate 31,210,940 downwards.
CACATTTGGGCAGTTTCAAATGCAAATTGTACTTGTGTAACCTGTCCAAAACGTCTGCAAGTACCTTAAGATTCTCTTGCCAATCATTCCCACCTACCAAAAGGTCATCCTACTTACATACATACACATTTCTCAATTCCCTGGAGAATCTGATCCATTTCTGCCTGAAATATTTTTGGGGATGACTTGACACCACAAGGTAGTTTCAAATAGGAATACAGACCTTTGTGGATGCTAATAGTTAAATACTCTTGACTCTCTTTGTCAACATTCCGCTGTGCATACGCATGTGATAAATTGAGTTTGCTAAATACCTTTGAACCGACAAGAGCAGTATACAAATCCTGAGTAGTGGGCAAGACATATGGCTCATCCTCCACAGACTGATTAATGTCACAGTGTTGTCGGACTTTGCCACTACCACAATTGGGCTTGCCCAACTCGACTTGTCAGTTTTCCTAATCACCCCATGTGCCTCAGGTTTGTCTAACTCTTTCTCTGCTTGCACCTTCAGAGCATAAGGGACTCGACGTGCTTTCACAAAGATAGGCTTTACATTACTTTTCATAGTGATATGTGCCTCAAGCACCCTCATGCCCTCATAACTGTCGGTAAATAATTCATGATACTTTGACAGCAGATTACTTAGTTGACCCTCTGCACTGATCGGGTTTTCATTAGAGACACTTAAGATCTCTCCCCATGCCAATGTTATCTGACGCACCCAATTTTTACCAAGTAACCTAGGTTTGGCACTGTAATTAACTACAACTATTGGTAGTAAATAGTGTTTATCCTTATAAATGACATTGCAATGCATTTCACCCGACACCTCAAGCACTTCACCAGTGTACGTACGAAGTACTACCTTAGATGGAGTTAGGGGCGTGTCTGCAAACTTCTCTCCAGATATACACTGTTTTCCATTATGGAATAGTCTGCAGCAGTATCTACTTCCATTTTGCATGGTTTCCCATTGATCAACAGTTCTACCGAATAACCACCGAGACTAGGCCTGTTTGTGTCGAGCGAATACAATGAGTAAATTCCTAATTCATCATCACTTGATTCAGATACATGCAAGTTATGGACCATGCCCTTCTTCCGCTCACTTTTGATACGACAGTCAGATGCTAGATGACCGATCTTAGAACACCGATAACACTTTGCAGACTTAAATTTACAAGACTGACCTGAATGATTATTACCACCACACCCAAAGCATCGTTCAAGATTAGTGTTTTTGTTGTCCTGCGCAGTCAACTGGTTCACTGGAGGACTTTCACTGATGGTAGGGTGAAACTCCTGTGTTTTTCTTTCGGCCATCACAGGTCCTCCGTGTTCAATAGTTTGTTTTGAATCTTCGGCTTGCTGAGTCCGCAAACAAATCGGTATCGCAACGCTCGATACAAAAATTCACCGTAATTACAGTGAACAGCCAATCTCTTCAACGCTAACACGTAATCCCCAACAGATGCACCGGACTTCTGATTTCGGGTTCCAAAATAGAAACTTTGCGCAATTTCCAGCGGTTTTGGATTGTAATGCTTCTCCAGGACACGTACAATGTCAACGAATGGTGTATCTTTGGACTTAGTGGGCGCCAGTAGATTACTGAGAGTTGAATAGACCTCGACTCCAACTTCTGTGAGGAATATAGCTCGTTTTCTCTCGGCTACAACTCGATTTGCTTGAATGCTACCCTCGCCTGTTGTCTCAACGATATTATTCGCCGTGAAGAACATTTCCATTATTTCCACGTATACATTAAACGTTTCACGCTCGACGATGAACTCGCCTACACGACCAAACAATCCAGTGCTGGTCATTCTGTACTCCACAACGCACACAGCGTTGCCCCAAAACCTTGCACTGTTGATGTTTGAGGAAATTTGTTCTCACTTCGTCGCCCAAAAGGTAATATATTAATCAAACTGCATGAATCGACACTAGGCAGGACACATTATGGTGGGTTCCAACAACAACTTTTATTCCTCATAGCATTGTGGATAATGACAGCTTTCTCATAGGGTACTCAATATATTACAATGGTAAACGATAGTCTTTTAAAGAAAAATATGAAAACAGTGCAGGGGTCTCGACCTGGAAAAATGTTCATGCTGGGAAAACCTTCGACAATTCCGGATTCAGACTTCAATTAGAGGTTTTTGGCGACGTTGGGCTTCAATAGAAAATTCTGTCGGTGAATTCTCCATGGTACCAAACAATTGAGTAATGTCAGTAATATGCCTAAGGGTAGGTAGTCACGATTTTGACTTGCAATTTAACTTCGAATCCACAAGGTTTAGATATGCAAAGGATGCCTTTATCACTTTCTGTTTCACGCGTGTATCTTGTGCTAATATTCAAATCCGTCAGCTCATAAATGATATCAGACAAGACGCCGTTTACAGCGGCATTCAGTCTCGCTTGCTTGAAGATTAGATCGATTATTATTATTATTATTATTAAAACAGCTATTTATTCCAAAGGGGACATCTTTCCTTCGGTATCACGGATAACTTGGATAGCGGATAACGCGATGAGAACAGAGGAAAGCCATTTGTAATCCTAAAACAAAGTGCCTTAGCGCCTTTCTTGGCCATATTGCATCAGATTTTTGGTCTACAAAATGGGTCGCCCTTAGGACCTGCCACTAGTGTCACCTTCGGTGTAAATATTGGTCGTAAGGTCTAAACGCGCGTACAAAATTGATTCCTTTCTTAAAGCTACTCTGGATTAAATAGGAGTTTCTTGCAACCGTACCCTATAATAGCTACAAAACACAGTAAAATGGTGGAAAAAATAATCCTACATTTGTAGGATAAATTTTGGGTTTTCTGACCCAAAATGAAATTTGCTTACCTGATGTTTTGATTCTCGGGCAAACTCTTACCTCTGGACATTTATTTTCTTTTCTTTAATAACCTATCTGTTTATCTCGAAACGTGACATGCCGTAAAATTCCGAAAATAAGCCCCGGGGCTTGTATTTTTCAAAGGCCCTTTTTGAGGGGCTTATTTTTGGAGTTGCTTATATTCGGAGGGGCTTATGTACGGAGGGAAGTTTGCGTTTCAAAATCGATTGGGCTAGCTTATAGTTGGAAGGAAATTTACCGTTTTTGCTTTGTTTTACTTTGTATCTGAGGGCAATTTTCCAAGTACAAGCCCGGGGGGGGGGGGGGGGGGCTTATATTCGGAGGGGCGATTTTACGGAGAGTTTTTTGTGTTACGAGTTTGGGGGGCTTATACATGAAGGGGCTTATTTTCGGAATTTTACGGTAGTTTCAGAATGGGATTCAAATATGACCGCATACCAGTAGTTTCAAATGCGCATTTACTAGAATTTTGAATGAAATATTGGAGAATTTTTGAGTCAGTGCCAGTGATGAATTAGGGAAACTTTGGGAGGACACGGAGGAGGAAAATCTAGTTCCTGTTGTAAAAATAGTCAAAGGGACGGGAGAAGATTCAGGAAAGGATCAGTAAAATGTGAAGAAGGCTTTCCTCCCATTCTCTCAAGCCTTCTCCTTCCCCCTCTACACCGGCCGGGACTATTTATCCGCTCCTAACAAGCGATTTTCAAGTGCCTCTATACTAATAAGCCCAGACAACCGAGCTGGCTCGGTTTCCTAGATCTCGATACATTCAGTTTCGATATATAGCCAACTTCTGTAAAGTATTAGTCACAAGTGTGATGTGTTAGCGTACATAGCATGTTCGGTTAATGATATTTACTGTTTCTTATGGAGCCTATTTGCCAAACGCAATGGAACTGCGTTTCAGTTCAGTGAAAATCAAACAGCTACGCCGGTTTGGAAGGTTTTATCTTTTACTTGTCTCAACGTCCAAAAGAAGCCCTAAACGAATGCAGCTGTCTCTAATTGTTGGAATTGCCTTCGGCTTCTGATTGATTTTAGATTTGCCGATTTCCGGATGATCCGGATTTCCACATTTCCACATTTCTGGTTTTCCGTATTTCCTGGTTTTAACATTTCCGGTTTACGTGTCAACCTGCATTTGACCTTGCAGAACCGGTTGATTAGGAGGTTTAGTCGAGGTTGTAGCTCTGAAATCTCAATTTTCCGATCCAAAATGAAACCTGCCTAGTTGACTTTCTGATTCTCTTGCAAACTTTCACCGCTGAAAGGTTGTTTTACCGAGCTATTTAGCTCGAAACGTGACACAGTTTCACCTGTTTTGAGCTTCGGATTGTTAGCATGGGATTCCAAAATGGCCGCATACCAGCACTTTCTAAATCACATTTACTGGAATTTTATGGAGTCCGGCATCTCAGGGATTGGAATATGGCTCAATTTGTGTGTCAGTGCCAGTAATGAATTAGGTAAGCCGTACTTTTGACAAAATCTGCTTGAGATAGATCCGTTACGCTAAATCTGAAAATATCGTATTAGCTTGCATACGCGTTGCTTCAAACGGTCATAACTTTTAAAAATACTGAAATCGTACATGGGGTTTTGTATATTATTAATAACAGATGGCCTATCTTTGCGTCTATTTAGTCTAGAGCTTTCAACTATGTCCCAAAAATGAGAAATAAGCTCTTAAAACAGGGTCATTTTTGGCCTTTCGCTCCAAGGCAATTAGTTGGGGTCATACTTTACTTGATTTCGTCTTTCTAGCTAAAGTTAGCGGATAACTATTACTTTCAGGAAAAACTAGAGATGTTTACCTATAAATAGGTATAAAATTCATTGGTAGGTGGTGCAAATCAAACATTTTACAGCGCCGCAAAAAAAGCCAAATTTTTAGTTTTCAAGATGTGCAAAATGGCCGTGGCGGGACAAAATACTCGGCGCCCCCCAGCGCGGCCAGAAAATTATTGTGAATCAAAGCAAACCTATTTTAGTTATAGTCTCGATAAAGCCTTTCACTCACCAGAGTTTCAGGCAAAATTATTTTTCACGCGAAATTGAGTGGGCGGTTTTACTGAGACAGCCTCTTAAATGGGAAATGGTCTTATCACCAAATGATGAAGATGTTGCTCTAATTCTTCTAAAAAACATACCCTATTCAAGACTAGAGTGCACAAACCATACCCTTTTTCAGACCAAAATGGTCGAAATTGGAAACCAGTATTTCAGACCAAAACGGCTAAAAACCATACCCTTTAGCGCGGCACATACCTATATAGCCTATAAAAGGAACTACCCCCCGGGGCGAAAAACGCGTTGCAGATTAGGAGTCTCGCTGCTTACGCAAGCGAGACTAATAAAAAATGTACAAGTGCATTAGCTGACTGTGTAACTTTATGCCGTAGTGCAACAGTGATTAATATCAGGATATTACTTAAAGCCACTTTCTACTTTTTCTCCATCACTTTATGTTTGGATCTTCACTTCCCGCATATTTCCAAATAAAAGTGAGTGGACTACTAGTTTATCACTGAACTTGAAATTACGATCAGACAATACCCATTGCCCCTTTTGTCGTTATCTTATCACAGATAAAAGAACTAGTGATAAGGATATTAGAAATGATTTTACGACTTTATACGTACGTGATCCCATCCTTTAAAATAGATGGTATACGATCTTCGCAAACTCCAAACCAATAACATGCCTGTCCTTGTTAGTGATATTCCTTTCTTGGTCCTCTATGCGAAGAACGAGGGGGCCGCCAAAATCGTCCGAGTTTATATGCCGATATTTGTGGGTAATCCCCGGGAGGACTCCCATAGTGAAGGGGCTGCTCGTCGGAAAATTAAAATTAAACCCCTAAGGGAGGCCAATGTGGGTGTGGCTCAAACTTAAACTGGCCCCTAAAGGAGATTTCTGTGAGGTCAGCGTCACGGCTTCTTTTCTTTTTCTTTTTACAAATTTCTTTATTCACAGCTCTAAGCGATGCCTGAATGAGAGCATATTTAGTTACTTTACGTCCCAAACAACCGAAGCGAGACCAAAATCTGCAAACGACGAGCACCCGCGTCACTTTTGTATGGGGAAGCAGATCACCATCTGTTCCACTTGATTTTTCGTAAGGTCAATGATTACCATCTTTTGAGAGTATTGGCTCTGCTTCATTTAGTTCAGACTTGGATGGATGACAGTTTTATGGTGAGAAGCATGGTGTCCTGACATTGGTGTACTTTTATCATTTGGGAGAAACCGCGTGAACGTCTTACTTTCATTGAAGTTGCAAGATTCGAAATTAATGTTGAAACTTTATTATTTACGTGTGCCAACGTCTTTATTAACTGGCTGCGATACAAAAGTAGTCTTGGACTCCGGACTGTCCCTAGGAGCGTGAAATCTAAAGCTGACCACTCCTGATAGGAAGAAACAGTCAGTAAAAGAAAGAAACCTTCTAATTGAAATTTCATTAACAAAGGTCTTCAAATGTGGGATCCTGATAAGTGCAAGGTAAATAAAGGAAAAAAAGTAATTCGCCGTTCACAGTCCACTACTATCGCCACATGTTAGCGAATACAAGACAGTCTTGGATTCTGGATTCCGGGTGCTGAATTCTAGTCTTTTCCAGTGGAACTTGGATTCTAGATTCCATTCCTTGCTGGGGTACTTGAGCTCTATTCTGGATTCCAAAGCCCTGGATTCCGGGTTCCATAAGCAAAATTTTCCCGGATTCCGGATCCTACAAGCAAGAACTTTCCAGATTCCAGAATCCGTATACCCTTACATGGGGCGAAGTACAAGTCAAACCTTTTCTGACCTGTTCACGCATATTTAATTATTAAGCAGTGGGAATTTACTTTTCTTATAACATTTGATTTGATGATGTGATGGATCGGAGTAACTTCTGGTCAATGCAGCTTCTTCAGGCTGGACCACATTTTAAACTAGAAGAGGTTTGTTTCTGAAAAGGTATTTTCCGTCTTGACATAAGAGACTTAACACGAATGTTCGGGGCAGTGGGAAATTAAATGAAGCTTGGAAAGGTATCTTTTCATTGCTGAACTAATTTTTGAACAATATCTATCATTGGCAAAGGGAAAAAGGGGATTTTAATATAGTTTTAATGAAAAAATGAGGCATATCCTACATAAAAGTGGCAAGTATATGAATAACAAGACGCTATGGAACGTACACTTCGGCGTCCTAGTTGTGGAATTAATTGTAATTGCGGAGGAGTCGTACGAAATGATATATGGTAAGGTGTACATTTGTGAAATAATGGGATTTGTCAGGATATTCTGAAAAGAGCAATATCCAAGAGGCCTACTTGCCAAAAACTAGCATTTCGGGGAAAAATTTAATTGTCTCCGAGATGTTCAAGCCCAGTTATGCTCTGATGACTCCACACAAATCCTTCTAAATTTGACCTGGCTCTAAACGCTCAGGCCTAAGTCAAATATGAGGTTACTGGCGGTGAGTACCAAGTCAAACAAAACAAACAGTGAAAAGAGGAATTCCCTATTTTTTTCTTTCTTTTTTCTTTTTACATCAGGCTTCAAAAACAGCATAACAGTCTCACGTATTGCGGTCAGAAGATGATATTATACATGCCAACTCTCCCGGATTATCCGTGAGTCTCCCGGATACGGCACCGAACTCTCGCTCTCCCGTACGGGTCACCATATCTCCCTGATAAAATCATCTTTTGAGCTTTTCTGTGCCTAGGTTTGAAATTTAGCCCATTTTTAGCTCAAAAAGTGAATTTTTCTTATTCGCAGTTTGGTTTCTGGGGCATTTTTGCACGTATTTAGTCACTGACAAAGATTATTTCTGGCATGAAATATATATATCTAGCCGGATTTTTGATAACGTTATCGCCTAATAGACCTTTTTGCGTCCAACAGTTTTTTTCGGCCAAAAACTCTCCAAAGTAGCTGTTACAAAAACTAAGAGTGCAACCATTGCTTTTTTTCTTCTCCTCCTTTCCCTCGCTCTTTCTTTTTCTCCTTTTCTTTTCCTTCGTTGCTATGATTTTGGGGCTTGTCGGACTTAAGAAACGTGCCTTTTGATGCTTTTTCACTGAAATGACTGCAAATTTCGTAAGGTTGGTTTTCAAAAAATCGGTTAGATGATTATTCGAGAAAATAAAATTATTGATCAATTTCCGACCCCGAAACATCAAAAAATCTGGCTGCCATTTTGAAAACTGCTAGCCTTCAATGCTATAATCACCGCGCGGTGATTATAGCGGGATAAAGCAAAGCTCCTAGCCAATGAAAGCGCTCTATTTTCGATAATCATCAATGTGATTATACTAAATATATATAGTGAGAAGGCCTCACTTCCGGTTGACGTGTGTCGCCCAAAAACGTCTTTGCTTAAGCTCCCTCTACATAGGTTAGCCTGTCTTCGTAATCGTTGGGTCCTTGCCTTGTTTTATGTTAGTTTATTGTATTTATTGTATAGTAGTGTCTTTACTGTTATTTAGTCCATCTATAGATAAACCTAGTACTTGTAATATGTCTTCATCTCCCCCCACCTCGATTAGTTCATAAGCTATTTGCGGTTGGGAAAGCAATGTAATTAGCTATATATTTATTCAATTTTCAATAAAAGTTGTTGTTGTTGTTGTTGTTGTAAAGATATGTAAGGCATGGGTAAGGAGTCAATTACGTTGAACATGGAATTGACTAATTAAAAATTATTCCTCGAGCCCGAATGGGCTATTGATTCAGAGGCCATAAGGGCGAGAGGAATAATTGTTTTAGTAAAATCCAACTAGCTGGTCAAAAATATCGAGAAAAAAAAAATTTAGCTAGTTAAAGCTAGACTTTAGTCCTTTTTTGCCGCCAAAAAGCCCGCGCTTTTCGCTACTAGTGGGCTATACTCATATAGCCTAGTAGTAGCTCAACCAATCAGAACGCAGCATTGATAATAGACCACTAGTTGGGTTTTACTAAAACTCAATGTTACGAGATCGAACGTTTTGAGGATAATTATTCACTTACTATCAGCACGCGGGCCAGGATGTCGGATTAACACAAGTTTTATACCAAAGGAACATAGTCTTTGCAGGGCCTTAAAACACAGCATCCGCCAACACAAACTTGACTTGAACTTATTAATAAGTAAAACTAAACAGCCTCGGCCAATCATAACAAACTCTCACTTGAACTTCAGAAATCTTACGGCCTCCGCCAACTTCTAAACACAGAACTTAAAATCGGCCTTCTTCGCACTTGACTAAACACAGCATTCCTGCTCTTGGGAAAAAACTTAGTCCGTCAAAACAACTCGCTTAAAACTTGAATAACGTTTTACAAAAGGTTGTAGAAAATACTAAACAGGCGAATAGTAGTAGCCTTTCAACATATTTTATGATTTCAGTAACTGCAGTGGCGCAATCGGCTAATCCCTAAACTTAGAGTCTCCTCTGATCTGAGGGGTCGCAGAGGTGAGCCGGATCAAGCCCCGGGCAAGCCAAAATAATAATTCTTTCTTCTTCGAATAAGTTAAAGAATAACTCAAAGAAATCGAAGTGATCTCGAACTAATTCGGCTTTCACTTGGTCAAACACCCGAATAAAACAGAAAACCTACAGACTTTGCGTGCCCAATCTTGCCCAAAAAAGTCAACTTTGATACATTCCTGAGCGTCGCGAATCCTTTACTTCGCGCTCCGCCGAAGTCTGTGACAGCAGCACGCAACGCAAATTGAACATTTGCCTAAATTTAAGTCGAAGCCTTCAATTCTGAATCGCTTTGTGCCACAAGTTTTGTTGTATAACTTGACAAAATAGCCATTAATTAATCTCTAACTAAAACATGTTTTTAGGTGTAGTTTAGGTGCCACATATGAGAATTTTCTGATGATTTTGAGGCATTTATTCGTGCATTTTGCTTTCTTAATTGGATGAGTGAAATAAAGACGACCAGTTTTTGCTGATCAAATAAAGATAGTGCCTAAATGGTATTGGAACAGTAAGAAGAAGTAATATGCTTCCAAATAAGTACAAATAGTCTAGGATTTGATGATCCGACGAACTTTACATCGGAACGATCGTTAAAAAACCTGATAATAGAGACTACAATTTGCATATTTTAGCCGCTGACGGCCGTCCAGCAATGAAATGCTTGGCATGGCAGTAAAATAAACAATTTCCTCATTCTAACTGCAATTTCGTTTTTAGGATGGATAGTAGTGTTGACGATAACAATGTGAGGCAAAATATGTTTCGAGTCCGAAATCGAGTGGAACGCTTTTAGAAGGACAGCCTCTTAAATATCAAAGAAAAAACTAGAATCTAGAATTTTAAGACCTCTGTTATTTTCGAAGATGTGTAATATAGTGAATGATAAACAAACAACCGACGAGCTTAAGATGAGTATTTTCTCATCATGATGGGACCGTTTTGTCAGCGTATTATCGCTGCATTATATTGATCGTACAATACACAAAGTTTATGTTAACTTTAATGTATCTCACAGCGTTTTTCTAGGTCTTTCTGTCTCAAACATCCATGGCACAAAGAAATTGTTTTTCCTTTAAACTCTTCAAACGATATATACATTGATTGCTTTTCATCCATATGCCAACTGATCACAATGGCGGGACAGATGCAAAACATACTGTGGGGTAGGGAAGTGATGGAGTGAAAAGCACACGTATCTTTTTAAAGCATAAGTATTAAAAATTTTTATAGAAATATCTAAAGGTATCAGAATGTTCATATTTTTAAGTGAAGTATTGAAAAAAGAACGACGTTAACCTCATCTAGAAGAATTGACAAATGCCCCACCCTCGGGCAGAGGTTTTAATTTCTGACAAATCCCCACCGCCGGGACCGACAAAATGACAAATGCCCCACAAATACCCAGGGGGGGGATGGGCACGCTTGAAATTGACTGAGCCTTTATGCGTACATGTATGCTTGTGTCGGCGCGACAGTACGATTGTGCAGAGATTGTGCAAAGTACAAAGAATGTAAAATGGAACATTGAATTTTGGCGGAAATGGAACGCCATTTCGCCATTCCGTGTTCGGCGGCTACTTTTAGGCCAGCAGACCGTTGAAATCGAAAATCTCAAATAATTCCCAAACTCGGCGGCATTTTGAAATTTAAACCTCAGCAGGGTTTCTAAACTCATCAAAACCTTATTACAAACTGAAAATGAGAGTAGGTTAGGTTTTGAGCTGTAACCACGATTTTCCGATTTTGCTCGATTTTTCGGTGCATTCGCTCTCCTCAATTCTTGTACAACATCACCACCATTATTTTTAACGCTGCTTGGAATATCAAGAGAAAAACATAACTTACTAAGGGTAAAAAGAAGTAAGAAAGAAAAATTAGAGTTATACGAACCATTACAGCTGACTTCGTTCACTTCCTCGCTCCAGTATCCTGTTATTCCGCACCGAACAGATGAAGGACCACTAATTTGCTTTCCAGTGGGGCAGGAAAATGAGCAAATCGAGGCGTAGCTTTGATTGTACAAAACACAATTGTCGGGCCAAATTTGCACATTATTTGTGGAGGAGAGCTTTCGGCACGCAAATCCTTCAAAAGAGAGATATAAAGCAAGTTTAAAAAAGCAAAGAATATAAACAATCACGACCCTGATAATCGGATTACTTAGACTTTTAAATGTGTCATGAAGTTTATAGCCCCTTTTTGCCTTTGTCTACAGCAATAATGATAACCGTTATCTCGGACTTGATCCTCAATTTAGGCTCTTCATCAATTTAAATTTCTGTTTTTGTTGTTGCTTTTTTTTCTCATTTGTTGTCTTTTTAATCTAATATCATTATAGAATACTCAAGACAATGGAATCACATTCTTCCAACCAAAAAAAGAAAAAAAAAAATCACTCTTTCGTTTCCGCTCTCTGCTCGATCATATAGTCACCGGCCTTGTGCTAGTGGACTTAAGGAAATTTTAGCAATATACTTTTTCGCAGAGGAGTTACTGTGCCCTTGATTTCAGTTAAGTTTTATAGTTCCCAGGGTCGGGTTGCAAAAAACATCTAAAGATTGAGGGAACTCGGAACTCGTAGGTTTTTGTCCCAGAACAAAAGTTAAGAGCCCTCTTATCTTAAGAAGGTTTTATGCAACCTGGCCCAGGGTCCTATTCTACTCTTTCCCCAGAGCGTCTCTCTTTCGTTCCGGAGAGTAGGAGAGGGGCGTGGGAACGAGGTTGTGTCGAACTGTGCAGTCGAACTAAATCTAGTAAAATATTTCCCAATTCTCCAGAAAACCACTATAGAGAAATCACCGCAGACGAATAACAGCGTTTTGGAGACAACAAATTAAAAGAGTTTTTTTGTGTTTGTAGAAAATATAGATAGGTAGGCAAGCCCCCTTACTAGTAACTTTTGAAAATGCGCTACACAAATGCAAGGCTAGTCCTGTAGGATTTCTATAGCACCATTGTGACTTTTCCTTTTTAAAAAATATATATCTACATATATATCTGACTGGATTTGATAAAAGGTACCTCCGGAAATGTCAAGTGCGTTTTAACAATTTGACCCTTGAGGTCAATAAAAAGCAGTTGAAAGTCGCTAGTTAGGGCTTAAAACGGACAAATTAATCGCTGGCAACACACGAAAAGTTGCTCTTGGCAAAAGCGACAGATTTGTAACGAAATGAACAAAATTTAAAAGCACAGAAATAATGACCTTTCAGTCTCTTAAACTATGAGGCTCATAGCGAGATGCCCGACTAAAACAGGCCTAGAATCCACCTTTCTTGACCCCACAGTCGGTTGTCTACGACAAAATCACTTCAACTAAACACTTACAAAGCGTTTTCATGCTTGTACACAATATTCGTATAACACGAGCGCCACCACATACCTGAAATCTGTCTGTCAACAACTTCAGGAAATCACACAATTAACCACGTTCGCGGCACTGGTAAAACTATCCACATCCCGGCAACCAGACACAATGTTAATAAGGGCGAAATATCATCAAATTACTCTCTCTCTCTCACTAACTCCACATAAATCATCACATGTAAACTTTGCTGACACGGTCGATTTATTCAAGATCCCGGATGTACACAAGCCGTTTTGAAAGGGACACATGGACGCCGGCCTTCAAAACAAATATAAGTCTCTGGCCTGGTCAGAAATCAGCACCAATTTTGCTCTCACCGAATAGTTTTGACTCCTAAAAGCTACTTTTTGAGGCCAGAGACTCGTCACCGCCCACATCAAAGCTCGCAACATGATGCTTTTCTGTCTCAAGCCCGAGATCAGTGTTTCACCCGTTTAGCCAAAATGAGACGAAATACGGTAACATATTGGACGACGGCAGACTTTGCCAGTCGTGAGAATTGTTCCTTCATAAGGCTTAATGATGCCTTCCGAAAAACTTTGCTGCAGGTGGCCAAAAAGACACGCAGTGGCTATTCGTACGGGACCCGTAAACAGACTTGTATTTGCTATTCATACGCGAGTCTTCTGAGTATGCGCTACCTAATCTTTCTCTCATGGCCTCTAAATAGGCTTCCTCGGTGTCATTCTCATGATTTAGCTGATATCGGGAGTGGATAGGGGAAGGAAGAGTGATCGCTCAATACTCCGACACTGCTTAACGTTAAGACAACTGTTTCAAATTAAATGGAATTTATGTCTAATAAATACAAAATTTTCTTGCTCGAAAGCATAGTTTTAAGAGCAATCTTTCCAGCGTGTTGTAGTTCTGGCTCAAATAGATTTCATCAACAAGTCTGGGCGTGCCACCTGTAGACCGATAGAGGGAGCGGAAATCCCTACATATAAAGACTTTTCGGTTTAAAATATTTAGAATTAAACCTATATTATTTTATTCATTCAACTACATATAGATATCACCACCTCATGAAATCTGGGCGTGCCGCCTGTAGACCGATAGAGAGAGAGGAAATCCTTACATATAGAGACTTATGGGTTTAAAATATTTAGAATGAGTGCTATCTCTATTCATTCAACTACAAATGGATATATATAAAAAAAACATTACGGTTTAAAAATATTTAGAATTAAGCACTTATCTTCACCAATGACAAATCATCTCTTTTCTATGCTGTACAGTGTTTATTCGTGAAACTAAATGTTAAAAAAATGACTTATTTCAGGAAATTTTGCCATCTAAACAGTTCATGTACTGGAAAAAGTATTATTTTAATGTTTATGAGTTTCTCGAAGAATAAATTGACGCTTTTGTAGCAAAACTCGGTAACAGATGTTTCTGTTGGTTTCCGTCCGCCATGTTGGAGCTCATCCAGGTGAGCACCAGCATGGCGTCTCCATTCAAATCTCTTTAAATTTGGGTAAAACCACAGGTAGCCCAAGCTCAAAATATGAGCATCGGCGAGCATCGGCATTGTTGTGTAACATTCAAAATATAAGGATTTGTATGGCAAAAAAACCTACAGTTTCAGTAACCTACGAAAATGAAAAGAATTCAATAAAAAACAGCTTACCTTACTTAAAATGTGTGTTACGTCTCTCCTGTGTGGTCCACGGGCCGAATTATGGCCGTTTTATGGGTTTTTATGTAAACGGTTTTCTCTCTATATAAAGGTTTACCAAGGTTGGGCACTCCAGCGAAGCGGCTCGACTGATCCACCGAAGGAAAACGGCCGTAAATTCACTCCAACTGCTCCAATCGCCTCCAAATTCCTCCTAGGTAACACATGATAGTTCTCCTTTCCATTCGTTACCTTGCTTCAAGACGCCTTTGCACCAAGAGCGAATCAAAGGTCGCCAACCTCTGCAAACCTTCCCGATTGAAGCCATCGACTGAGGCTCGGGATGAGCTCCGCGTTACCCAAACGGTTGAAAGATAGCTTAGCGACCCGGCCTGAGATTCAAAGTACTCACACTCGGGGTGGGAGACATTCTCTTGCTCCTGTTGACATCAATACCCTTGGGCCCGACCCTCGCAAAGGCTAACTAGCACGCATTGTTTTCATTTACCAATAGGAGCTGAAATGATTGCACGTACGTGAAAACGTGGGATTAGACACGAGGGTCGGGCCCAAGGGTATTGATGTCAACAGGAGCAAGAGACTGTCTCCCACCCCGAGTGTGAGTAATTTGAATCTCAGGCCGGGTCGCTAAGCTATCTTTCAACCGTTTGGGTAACGCGGAGCTCATCCCGAGCCTCAGTTGATTGCTTCAATCGGGAAGGTTTGCAGAGATTGGCGACCGTTGATTCGCTCTCGGTGCAAAGGCGTCTTGAAGCAAGGTAACGAATGGAAAGGAGAACTATCGTGTGTTAGCTAGGCGGGATTTGGAGGCGATTGGAGCAGTTGGAGCGAATTTACGGCCGTTTTCCTTCGGTGAATCAGTCGAGCCGCTTTGCTGGAGTGCCCAACCTTGGTAAACCTTTATATTGCTGGTTTTCAGTGTCACGCGAATCAAAACTAGATCAAAATAAAATCAAAACCGTTCAATAGATAAAGTCCAGAATCTGGGAAATGAAAGGAGGTACATATGCAAAGACCCTCGCCAAGATTCAGGTCAGAGGAATATTTCGTATACGAGATATCCGAAGAAATGTTTTACCCAAACTTATAGAGATTTGTATGGAGACGCCATGCTGGTGCTCACCTGGATGAGCTCCAACATGGCGGACGGAAACCAACAGAAACATCTGTTACCAAGTTTTGCTACAAAAGCGTGAATTTATTCTTCGAGAAACTCATAAACGTTAAAGTAATACTTTTTCTAATACATGAACTGTTTAGATAGCAAAATGTCCTGAAATAAGTCATTTTTTTAACCTACATGACAGCACTCTTGGTTGTCATGTAAATGCCCCGTCACGCAAAAGCTTAGAAATTCAAGCGTACTCTATCACAAAACCAAGAACCTTTTTGAAGCGAAAATTTGTATGAAAATTAGTTTTCAGCTGCTCTAATGCATCGTGAAAATAAAATCTCCATAGGATCGATAGTTTTTTAGTTTGAATTTTAGTGACGTCATGTGAAAACCAACAATAGAGAGAAAACCGTTTACATAAAAACCCATAAAACGGCCATAATTCGGCCCGTGGACCACACAGGAGAGACGTAACACACATTTTAAGTAAGGTAAGCTGTTTTTTATTGAATTCTTTTCATTTTCATAGGTTACAGAAACTGTAGGTTTTTCTGCCATACAAATCCTTATATTTTGAATGTTACGCAACAATGCCGATGCTCGCCGATGCTCATATTTCGAGCTTGGGCTACCTGTGGTAAAACATTTCTTCGGATATCTCGTATACGAAATATTCCTCTGACCTGAATCTTGGCGAGGATCTTTGCATATGTACCTCCTTTCATTTCCCAGATTCTGGACTTTATCTATTGAATGGTTTTGATTTTTATTTTCATCTATTTTGAATGGCGTGACACTGAAAACCAGCAATATTTCCTCCGGCTTTCTAGGGATCTCTACTCAGTCTACTGCCTCCTTCTATAATTTCTCAGGACATTTCGTCGGTGCTTTAGCAATATTCATCGTTAACCGTTTGATTATCCTCGATTAAAACCGTAGGATTCTATCTACCAATCGATTATCCATTCGTAAAGTCAACCATGCTTAGCGCATTTTAGCAACTCACAAGCTTCGATATGTGAAATCATTCGGTTTCTGTTGGGTTTTTAAAATCCAGATTATTCGCCGAGGAGCAAATGTGCATACAAATGAATGTGTATGCAGGTGCAGTTTAAGAATATAAAAAGATCCGTACCTGCCATAGAGCGTATTGAACCTTTTCCCTTTGAGGTTGCCACATCATCGGGGCATCATAATCCCGGGTCATAATCAACAACGCTCACTATCGCTGACTAATTACGCGCACCAACTGCAGATCCCAGCTACGATCACAGGGAATATACAACGGAAATACTAATGTAATGCGAATATTGGCCAGGAAAAATCAGCCATTCCGACCAAAGCGTTCCGAATATATCTGGCGCGAAGGGAATTCTTAAAAAAAAATGTATCATTCAATACATCTCCCCTGGATATCAACCATATTTATGATTGACAGTGGTTTACAGAGGAACCGTAAGTTACTTGAGGTTCGAATATATTAACACTCTAGGTGTGCAAAGGAATGTGTGAACTAATTACTATCCTGGTCAGCGCTTGACCGCAATACGTTTTTATCACCGTAGAAATAATTAGGCTCCTGGTGTGAGCAATAAAATCGAGCCTCTGGCTTATGATGCGGCTCCTTAAGTTTCCATGCTTAGGAGAAAAGGCGCACATGCCTTTCTATGACAACGACAGTCTTCTTGAAGACCAAAAAACTACTAGTGCACAGTAAAAGTTAAGGAAAAAAAAAAAAAACAAAAACAAAAGTGCACAGTTATGCTAATAAATATTTGATGTTTCACAGAAAACACTCAATTTTCGCTGGAAATTTATTGGAAGTGTGAAGTGTTGCTAGAATGTTGAAAAAGCGTGCATCTCTGCTCAGAACGCAAAATAGAGTTATTTAGTCTCGTAAAACAATACTCAAACGAAGACCCTGGAAGATGCGGGTTTTAAAACACTCTTTCATAAACGCGAGGAATTATGTAGCACTCTGTTTAAACAAATTGTAGAGAGCGATGGCCAGCATAAACTAGCTGGCCTGCTGCCCGCGAGAAACGACAATTAGAGATATAACTTTAGGAATAGGCATATGTTTTCAATCCCACGTGTATGGTTGGGAATTTTTATAAGGTTAAATTTTTATCAACATGTATATAACACAATTAATTCAGCTTATGGCCGCTAGTTGTGATTTTATATAAACAACTGATTTATCCCTCTCTCTCTCTCTTTCTTTATCTCTCTAAGCACAATCGGAGATACACTCATTGAAAAGCTGTCGGAATCTTTCATACTGAAATGAGTTGTAGCCAATCAGGGGACCGTTGACTCAGCCGATTTCTGATACGTCAACAGCTCTGAGTAAATATCGCGTATGCACACTCCATGAAGTATTCTATATATAGTATGTCATATTTTGTTCCTCTCATGAATGTTCCATCTCTGATCATCAACCAGGACTATAGCGGTATGAGAGACCTTATGTTTCATTCAAGTATCAATATTTCGTTTATCATAATCAGATAAAAATAATAAAATTGCAGCTATACTTGAACTTAGGCTCTTACTTCGGAGAACAAAGTGTTGGCAGTTATCTTGGGTATTGCCCGAGCAGTTAGACGGAAGGCAACAGTAGTAAGATCCAAGATCAGTGTACCGCACATCAGATACAGTCAGCACATAAGGATCGTAAATTCCGCTGCGATGAACGTGGTATTTTCCATCTGAGCCATCTTAAAGGAAAAAAACAAAAACAAATTGAAAGCTCACTTTGGAATACACAAAAAGTACAATCCCACAATTTTAACACAAACGTTTTGAAGCCCACGTGAAATTTTCAAAATGCTGAAAGCGATGGGTCCAATTTGGTTGTAGAATGTTTATTTCCCATTTTTCTTAAAACAAATAGTTCCAGGCTAGGCATTGTGCACGTGCTTTAACAAGAAAGATCCTTATGTGGTCAATGATACAAATATCGTGCTCAATAAAAAACACCTTCAAGAGTCCAGCTCTTCACCACTATTTGTGTCGTTGTTTGCCCCTGTTGGTGTCGATTTTCATTTCTTTGCAGCTAAATAATTATTAAGCTTTACCCAAAGTAAATGTACAGCTACATAAATTTCTCTAATTTTATAAAACATATGATCTCACTTATGCAGGACCGTACGAAGTCCTCGCTATCCTTTTGAAGCTTCCATTCAACATGAAGCGGAAATCCCTTGGCCGCGCACGCAAGAGAAACGTCTTGCCCTTCCACAATAATAACTTCTTCAGTAACTTCCGTTGGCTTGTCAAACCACGGGGCAACTGTTGGAAATCAGGAAAACAATACTGACGCTATTAGGTCAAGTTGATTAAAAAGTTTTAAAAGGATGGTTTTTCCATGTACTTAGAAATAGTTAACTGATATAATGCTAATCTGTTAGGTCGGCTCATACTGGCACGACGCACGTCTTGTACCGTCTCTGTAAGTAGCATAAATGATCTAACATATTATATAGCCATAGGCTCTTGAGTATAGTTAGTATTGTTCTTGATAATTATATCTTTTGTAAATTCTTTTAGCTGTCTGTATACAGTAGAAATAAGCTTATTGTTATTTGTCGTTGTCGTTAAGGTCGGTCACATTAAATTTTTTTGGAAGTATAAACATTTAAGATCAAAATTACAGTCTCCTCAAAGGTTTTTAAATTTCCCAAAACAAGAGACTTACCACGATACAGTGTACTTTACTCACCAAATAATGGTAGCCTACGTGGCAAGCGTTTTGAAAAAGACGAGAGGAGGAAAAATCAAAGCCACCCAGTTAGTCACTCTGGCTAACAAGGGACTGCAACCGCGCGAGCGTCAGACCCTGGAACGGGTGGGTAGGCCGATATATAATCAAAGTTTGCATGTCTTATATTGCACTGATTATCGCAACTATAAATTAAAAAAAATCTGTTTATGCTACATTTTGCTCTTACTGGCTATACAAGGCTCTAAGAAGTCCTCTCCTTTCTTCTGAGACTTTTATTCAACATGAAGGGGAAAACCTTGCATGGGCCCCACACTCAAGCAAAGCATTTTCTCCTTTTATAATCGTAAGGTTAACAATTTGCATTGGCTTGTTGAACCCTGGAGCAACTGTTGGCAAGCAAGAATATCTCAGGAATGTCTGCATATTCGATAACAAGCACTTAAATGACTGGTCCCTCGGGATACATCTACTTGAGTGATTTTTTATAGAGCTGGTAATTTTGAAGCTGGAAATTCATTAAGCCTCGCTGTAACGGCGGTCGTCGGTCAACACTCGCGAATAACAGTGCACTGTTACCCTCTGACGTCATAGATTTTGCAATGTTGCCCGGTCAAAGATTTTTGCGGGAAACAACGGGAAACAATTTTATTGTTAGATGTCATGTGACCTCGAGGTAACCAATGTGAGCGCGCAGTTTCGGGACAAAATTTCCAGCTTTATAACAAAAGTTATTATTTTGTATATAATTCTTCATGTTATGTACTGCTGAATTTAGCCCACAAGGAGCAACTTTGGAACATTTTTGTTCATTTTGAGCACACTAATCACTTTTTATGATTTCAATTTTCATTTTTTTATGAAAAAAAAAAACTGCTCTTTTAAAGACACCCTGAGTTAAAAACAATGAAAGAAAGAAGAGACCAATTTTTTTTGCAAAACATACCAAATTTTGCTTAGTGCGACCAGGGCCTACCCTAAGTCCTGTAATAAAAGCCCTAAATACCAAAAAAATAATGTACGTAAGGACACAACAGCTTGTACCCTAAAATTTGTTTTTATGAACTGAGTCAATAAAGTCGATTCAACCACTGTAAAAAGATTGAAAAGTTTTACAGGCTAGCCTTGCCTGCGAGTACAGCCATCTTTCCTCACTACTCACTGCTACAGTCACGAATTAAGTGTTATGCAGGAAAGAAGGTCTTCACCTTGAGCAATGACCAAAATCCTATGCTGGCAATGTAAATCAATGTTTATATACATGTACATTGTATAACAGAATAAACTAAAAATGCGTAAACCACAGGATCTCGCGAAGGACTTCGGGGGAACGGCAAGTAAGGCCGAGAAGAAAATTTGTAAATCTAAAATTTGTAAGCTATATATAGAAACATAACAAAACTGTTATCATATACATACCGAGATTTACGCGCCAAAAAGCATCGAGATACAAATAGTCTCTTCGCACTAGAGAAGCCAGCTGATTGGTCATACCATTTTTTTCACTAGTGAAAAACGACGTATCGACGCTCTGATTGGCTATATCATTACTTTTACTAGTATAGTGAACAAAACCGTGTCGCTCTTTCGCCGTTCCTCTTGACTGACAAATAGCATATTTCTAAGAGCTTAGACGCATTTTTGTTTAGAAAGATGGCTTCAAATCAGTCTAACCGTTTTCAGAGCCTAGATTCATCAGTAGACGGACAGGAAAATGGAAACACCAATAAAAAGACCAAACACGATGTTGCTCTGTTTCACGAATTTCTTGTTTTGAAAGGAGAGATGAGACAACTGATGGACGAATTGACTCCTCAAGAGCTGAACAAGTTTCTCAGCGAGTTCCTTATAACGGTTTGCAAAAAAGAAGACAACGAGGAATACGAGCTTAATTCCTAAAGGGCATTCTTCGTTAGCTTTGAGAGCCATTTGAAAAAAAAAGCTGTGGACTTGGCCTTATGAAAGACGTTCAGTTCGAACAAACTCGGAGAGCGCTTCAGTCAAAGCAAAGGGATCTAAAACGGACAGGCAAGGACAACAAGCCTAATGCTTCTGCTGCTTTAAGTGAGGAAGATATTCAAGTTCTGTATGAAAAGGATCTCTTGGGAAGTTCCACGGCAGAAGCGCTTTGCAACACGGTGTGGTTCAACAACACAATCCATTTCGGGTTACGAGGCTGCAAGGAGCACAGAGAAATGTGTTGGGGAGATCTAGACGTAAAACTTTGTCAGACTTCCACAGGTCAGGAGTACCTCAAATTCAATGAAAGAGAAACCTAAACTCGTTCAGGAAACGATCTTCGGAATGTAAGAGCCATTGCACCGAAAATGTTTGCTGTGCTTAACAACGAGAAATGTCCAGTAAAGGCCTACAAAGCCTACGCAGAAAAGCGACCCGCGGAAATGAAAACCGACGATGCACCGTTTTACTTGGCAGTAAAACAATATAAAATCTGGCTCCGGCAAACCTTGGTTCAAAAAAGCTCCAGTCGGTGTAAATAAGCTAAATACCTTAATGAAAACAACGGCACAGAAAGCCAGACTCGGGCCAAACTTGAAAAACCACAGCCGCAGAAAAACAATGATTCAAACTTTAGTCAACAACGACGTGCCGCCAACTGATACTATGCAACTGCCAGGACACAAAAACGTTCAAAGTATCATTAGCTACTCTACCGTCTCACAGAAACAACAGTTGAACATGTCTCACACTCTCACTGGACTGAGTTCGGGAGAAATAACTCCCCAGTCTGGTTCTTCTATTCCGGAGAAAAGAAAGCACGAGTTTTACGAACTCACTTATCCAACATTTCGTCCAACTTTTTAGATCTCAGCAAAGCAAGCAAGCAGTACAGCAGCCCCTTTCTCTTTTTTCGGGTGCTTTTATAAGCGGAGGACATATTAGTGTGGAAATAAACACTTTAAATCAATCGCCCACACTTTCAGTGCGAGAGGAAAACCCTAGCGAAACTTATAAAAGAATCAAACCTCTTGATTCGGATTCTGACTAGCTATATATAGTGTCATGCGGGTTCTGATAAGCAACAAAAAATCAAGTCTCGGGTTTTTCATTTTCAGGATGTCTTATTTTATTCTAAATAGTTCTGCCTTTTAACGGCATTTTTGCTTGATAATTTAGATGTAAAGTATTTTAAGGAAGCCATTTCAGTGCAACTCTCTAACTAGTCCAGTCAATGACTAGGCATTTTTGAATCTCACCATCAAACTAATTGCAACAGAATTGTTTTCTACCCCATTTACGTACGGGTGGCCTATCTAGCAACATACTAAAAATCTCCCAAAATCCGTTCGGTGGAACATGTCAAAATTAAGCGTTTAAGATTTTGAGCTTTTAACTCAGGGAACCCACGTTAGTTGAAATTATACGTTCAAACAAAAAATGCACAAAATGTGTTTGTTTCTTAAAAGTGAAAGAGGAAAGAATAACTGCTATCTAGTTTTAGGTGATAAAAACGAAGTGCTTCTTTTTTTGAAAAAGGATAAATATTAAACACGGTTGGTTTTTGCACAGGAAGCCCATGCTACACCCATGGAACCCCAAAATAACAGGAAGCTTACTGAGTACTTCTGTGAACTGTTGGCTGTAAAACTACAGCAAATTTAGTCGTAAGGCTTTGAATCTGAAAAATGAAATCCGTTAATCGCTTAATCATTAGCTTTTAAAATATATCCTTTCTTAATCAGATTTCTCTTAGGCGTAAGGGTAAGAAGAATATATATGAGAGCTGGATTTTTCAATAACGTTACAGGCAAAATAGAACTCTCCCCTCAAACAGTCAACATAAAAACTAGGGGTGCAGCCATTGCTTTTTTTACTTGTCCTCCTTTCTTTCTCCTCGCTCTTTCTATTTTCCCTTTCCTTGTTCATTTCTAGCTAGGAGGATTTTCAGGATCATTTTGCTTTCGGGTTTTGGTCTTTTTCTCAGTCAAAAGACTGCGCTTTTCGTTCGGTTCGTTTTCAAAAATTCAGCAAGATAATGCTTTGGCTTTTACGATTACCTTTACATTAATTTTTTCGTTTCGCCTTGCCCGCCGGAATGTAATTTTCAAAGCGAAACCAAAATAGAGCCTGATCTCAGGTTAATACAGACTGATGTAGATACTGCGACAACTAATCAGAACTCCTAAACAGATTCCAGACGGACTTTACGTCATCAGTATGGAATCTCTGTCCTTGAGGAGAAGACACGCTCCTGTGGAAGGTCAATTTGGCAGGGGAAAATTAGGAGAGACGGCTGAATTGCAGTCAAGGGCCAACCCTCCATCAGGGTCAGTCTACAGTGTACTTACTTTCAACCATGGTGCTATCAGACACATCGTAATTTCTGATATTGCGTAGCTTCACTTCCAGAAGGCAGGTGTAGTTTCCTCCATCTCTAACACCAATATTGTCAAGAACAAGCGGTCTAAGGCTATCTACTGGCTGATCTGGGTCAGGATTCCTGATACTTTCCAGCAAAACCCCATCTTTGTACCATGAAACTCTTTTCAGTCCTGTTTGTGTGTGCACCTGCTCGTTTTTAGTCAGGTTACATCTGAGTGTGGTGTTCTCACCATGTCTCAACACAATGCCGATTTTAGGCACTGTGACTGTGGGAATTTCATACCCTAAAAAGAAAAAAGGGAAGAATGTGAAGTTATAATTTCTGTCCATTGCCTCTGATACACTATCCATATAGTTCCAATGGCTTTAAGACCAGACAAAAGATCCCCCTTTCATGTGCTGGACGTACAGTCGACTCGTGGTAACTCAAACCGGAAATCAAAAAGAGTTCCAGTTATCAGGAGTACAAGTTATCGAGAGCGAGAAGCAAATAGCCAAAAAAAGGAAGTGGGATGGGGAAGAAATACAAGTACATGTATCATGCAAAGTTTATTTCAGGCAGTCATGTCCAATACTGTCGACATGACACAAGTGGAAAAGTACTTTCCACAACTTGTACGAGAGGACGAGTTGTCTCGACTCGACAGACGGAGCTGTCGAGTGGAAACTGCAACTCATTAGTTTTTACTCTGTCCACTCGTATCATGTCGACAGTATTGGACAACCCTCATTTCAGGAGCAACAAAAGTTATAATGATATTTTGAAAAAGGCCAGACACTGTAATTGAACTAATTAAACTAAGAAAAAAAAATGTATATAGTGTATAGAATACACAGTTGACATGGTTGTTTTTAAATAAATTCAATGTTTTAGACAGCAGATCAGGTTTCTTTATTTTGTTTTGTTTGTTTTTTTTGTTTTACACTGTACAGATTTGCTAGAATACAAGCAGGAATCGAAGGGATCATGCCTCCAATAAACATATATTGTTGTCAATTTTGTGCTTAATTCATTACGTACTCTGCCCTTACCCATACACAAAATACTTCTATATAGATGTGAAGAAGACACCAAACAAATCCTATCAGGAAGGACAAACCATATTACTAGTACATGTATAATTATTACTATTCTTTGGTGATTTTTGGAGGCGTAGTATTAAAACTTTAAAAAAATTGCGCTAATTTTTTGAAGATTCAATCCATGCTCATCATTTCCGTCCTTCGCAAGAGACGACAGGAAACTGTTTTAATGCCTCATGTATGGTCTTAAAAAAGGACAATTATTTTTGGAATTCGATTGATGCTGAGTCATGTTTTAGCTTTTAAACAGTAGCAAATAACATGACATACATATAGCCCCTTCAGGGTTGCCACACATCAGAACTGTTAAAAATTCCCTGACTCCCTGACCTTGAAAAATGTTTGTTTTTCTCTGACATTTCCCTTTTGGTCTTTCATCAACTCTCAAATTATAATTCTTTAGAGAAATGAATAGAGACCAGTTTGGAGAATTTGCATGTGGCACGCAACCGGGATAGAGGGTCTCAATGGGGTTAACCGATAGGCGTAAAACGGCCAAAACTTTAGTCGATAGCCGTAAAAATTGAAAACTTTTGACCGTTAGCCGTAAATAGGGCAAAAAAGAGTTAACCGTAAAAAAAATTGCTCCCTAGATTTGTTAATTTTAAGGAAAGTGCTGAACTCACTTATGGTTTCGTTTTTTTAATTCCCGGCTACTTTGCAATTTGAATCCGTACGCACGTTAGGCCAAGCGACTTTTAGGTGTTGACCTAGACGTAGGCTCCATTTCCGCCGTTCTCTCGAAGAATCAATTTTTTTCCATAGCGAAAATCTGGCTTCTTCCTGGAGACAAAAATTTGTGATTTTCAGGAGGTCGTGCCCTCGAAATACTAGAGAAACAACACGCAGAGATGTCACTGTTTGCAAAACACTTTTGTAAAACTAGACATTGCCATGGCTATTCCCTGTACGGGGTCTTCCCACGCAATCTCGGGCAAGGCATTTCGGTGGCGTATTTGAGAAAAAAAACACTCGCTCGGACCACGTGACCCGAAACGTATTAGCTGCGCGGAATAATGAGGCCTATGGACAACGCAACGGCAGACAGTCGTTCTGTATAGTCCTTTGCTACTGGACATTGGAATTTTCTTATTGTTCGTTTTAACACTAGGGCTAGAAATGGAGTTATCCATCTGAGACTAGCCTTAAAATGTGCAGTCGCCCCCTCCCCCCTCTGAGTGGAGGGGGCGGCTGTACACAGGCTATCTGAAACGGATATCCATCTTCAAACTGTCCGTCAAAATTGACGGGTAAAGTCAGGCGGATTGTTCATTCAAAATTAGAACCATTCCATTTTCAAATTACTGCGCTTTTCACAAACATGTGAACTCTAATGTTCAAAAGTTGCTTTCACAATTGCCTTTTTCGCTGCCGTCAATCATAATTACGATCACAAGCAACGAACCTTGAAACACAGAAATGCACAAAACGGATCAAAATCCACCAATCACAAATCAGAAACCATGACCTTTTGAACCCGTTAAAGTAAAGTTTTGTTTCCTAAGAGGTCCGTTAAGATGATTGACGGCAGCGAAAAACGCAATCGTCAGTTGGCTTTTGAAATTCAGAATTCGCATGTTTGTGAAAAGCGCAGTAAGACGTATTACCTATCTCACGCGAATTATCAAACGGATAACCCGTCTCACACGAATAATCTGTTTCTAGTGTGAAAACGGTCATTTCTGTTATAAATGAATGTCGCGCCGCGGCCTTGAGTTGGGCGTTCACGTGTCTTCCTTTTCTTTTTCACAAAGATTATTTTTAAATCGACTATTGACATTTCTATGCGTAAAGTAATATTAGAAGTGGAATACTTTACAAAAAGCATAATCTATCAAATGTTATAATTTTTCAAAGAATAGCTTATTTCATCACGAGATGATTCTAAGACCTTTATTTATCTTTAAAAATAGGAAAAATGTAGGTTTAGTAATATTTAACTCTTCGAAACAAAATAAATTAATTTTACACCTTTTTGTTAACCGTAACTGAAAAAATTAAACCATAGCCGTAATAGAGTACCAAAATTTTAGCCGATAGCCGTAAAAGCCACTACCCCATTGAGATCCTCGGGATAAGCTTGGGCCGTTTAGGAGGCCATTGGCTCGTCTGCACCCTTACCAACGTTTTTATTGAGCCCAGTTCAAAAATCGAATTTCACATGTGTCAAATTTAATCTATGAATTAACCGCATGTGAGAAGCGACGTCTGAATCAATTAAAGTTGGCAGTTTAAAATTAAATGCGAATCTGTGACTGAAAGAGTCAAAGATTCAACTTAAGACATTTGGTACAAACATTAACCACAAGGGACTGCAAAGGACCGCAAACGAATATGCAGAAGAACGTAGGATCTATTCTCACTGGGGCCATCTCGTACAAACGCCCCAAATCTCTTCGGGATTCAAGGATAAAAATTCCCGTGCGCTCGTATTCTCCTGGGTGTTCTGTTTCACACAGGTTTTATATAAATAGGCCTGTTTTGACCTTTTTAATTCTCTTTTCGTTAAACGTTCTCCAGTCGTTAGCTTGGCGTCCCTCCCTCCTCCCCGCAGCGATGACCATTGTTGCCATCCTAGCTAGCTCCAGCTCCTTTTCGCCTCCGGACTCACTTCTTCCCATATCTTATCCTTGCCTGGGACGTTTGGGAGTGAGGGCTCCCAGTCGGAATTAATTACTATTTTATCAGAGCTTTCTCTGGTTGTTGCGCCATACTGACGAGCCCCAAAAAGGGCGAAACAGCTGTCTATGGCTACAATCCCGCTCTCTTTTGAGTTCTTTCGGTGTCGTGCTGATGTCTTGCAGAGTTAATTTTCACGTAGTACGATCAGCTTTGCAGTATTCTCCTTGCAGAATTTAAAATGTCTACATTATTATTTTTGCTGATCAGGTCTTTATAGATCCTAAGTTCTTCGGCAAATTCGTTTGCGGTCCTTTGCAGTCCCTTGTGGTTAATGTTTGTACTTTATGAATTTTTGGGTCGTAGATACTTTAGAGATTCGATATGCTGCAATTCTTGCATGGTTCTGTCCATGTTTTTAGGTTGGTTTTGGCCAATTTTTTTACTTTCTCTGCGAGACATCAACTTGACACTTGCGGACTCTAGCCGCCCAGAAGACACGTGGTATGGCATGATTCTGTGGGTGTTGAGAGTTCTGGGCCAGGGCTTAGAATCAGAGTGAATGGATATTTTTCATCAGAGCTTTCTCTGGTTGTTTTGCCTTACTGACGAGCCACAAAAAGGGCGAAACAGCTGCCTATGGCTACAATCCCGCTCTCTTTTGAGTTCTTTCGTTGTCGTGTTGATGTCTTGCAGAGTTAATTTTCACGTAGTACGATCAGCATTGCAGTATTCTGCTTGCAGAATTTAATATGTCTGTAAGACATTTGATTCAGACGTCACATTTCACATGTGCCGGATATATGTACAGTCAACTGCCTTTATAACGGACACCGTAGGGACCTTGAGTTTTTAGTGTCCTCCGTTTGCGAGAGTCAATAATAGCGAGAGGTTATTTCAGTCAAACGTCTATGATTTATTTCTGCCTGGGATTTGGCTGTTGTCCGTATTATGGAGGTGTCCATTATAACTTGGTGTCCACAAGGAGAGAGTTGACTGTATATATAATGCATTAATTATAGAAACTATTATCCATACTAGATAACAAGTTGTTTTAAAGACTGGGAATAAATTACAGCAAACGGAGTTAAATCGGCACCATTAAATCCGACGTCTGAATCAACTGCCGTATTTAATTATTTTTGTTAGTTGACTAAAATAGGAGTTAAACTCGGCACATTTGAACCGGGCCTTTAAGGGATAAAACAAAACACCTGCTAATACCACAACTACTCACATGCTGGGAACACACATGTACATATAGCCAAATTTTTCTTGGTTTAATAAATGAAATTTTGCCTTTCCTTGGCTTTTCAAATTCATGCATCAGTCTCAAGATTCTGTATTTTCCATTTACATGAAATTACCCCCCAAAAAGCCAAAATTTAAAGATGTCTCTGTGTTCTGTTCAAACACTCATTTTTGCTTCAGAATACTGGAAATGCATTCTAAGAGGCTTATATTTCAAAATTTTTCCAGAAACTCGCTCCTTTGCCGCGAACTGTTTTTCGTTTTCCTTCAGAGTTTGAGTTACCGGGGTTCTAACAGTAGTTTCTATCATGTACATGTCCCGTATTTTTTCGCTTGTAAGGTGCAGCATTTTTTCAACGAAAGTTTGCTCGATAGCCCTAAATCTGTTGCATTTTCGTGGTGCGTCTTATAACCGAGTATCTTCACACAACAAAACAAAATTAAAGCTCTAGCTGCTCATCCTCTTCTTTGTGATCGATTTTCAATGACGTCTGCATCTTCTAAAGCTGGTCTTAAACTACAAACAAATTATTTTGCATTCGAAACAAATCATGTAGAATCGATCGTTTTTGAACTGAATGTTGATCCTTGGTAACCAGGCAAATTTTTTAGTCATTTTTACACTGCGATCTTGCGCTTGTTTCTTCAAGTGACCACCTCCCGTAAGCGACCACTAAATCTTGGCATTTTTGGTTGTCGCTTTCAGGAAGTTTGACCATATTATTTACAATGAACAATGAACAATGCACAATATAAAATGATGATATAAAATGATGATACACAAAATGATCGACACTTACTTAAAATGACATTGACACTAAATCCATGTTTATACACCATAGGGTCTCCAACTGCAAAAGCATGACACTCGTACCTTCCCAATTCACTATACGTACTGTCATCATTCAGTGTAACATTCTTTATGGTCATAGTTACAAAGAGCTTTTTGCCTACAGAAAAAAGGGTTTAAGAGCGGCCGTCCGTAAATATCGCCTGGGGGTGTGCAAAATGAAAAAATCGAAAATCCCCAAACTTTGTCAGAATATAGGTCTAGGTAAACTATTTCTAGAAAAATAACTTTTAGTTCGATTGGATTTTTATTTTACGCGTACGGCGACCGAGTCGGTTCGGAGGCTCTCAGATCAGTTTTCACGGGTTCAAGACCATATATTACTTAAAAATCGTTTAAAAATTAAAGAAGTAAAAAACTCTGCCTATGAAAATCTTAATAGAGAGAGTACAACTTAAGCAATAGTTTCGATGTGAAATTTTCCTATTCGACAGCAAATCTAATATTTTTCGGATTTTAAATAATTTGACTTATTTTACCGATTTTTGACAGGCTAAAATTGGCAAATTTCAGACACAAAAATCACTACTTGGTATACGGCTTTGAGCCATAACGTACCTACCGATAGAAAGAGCAAGGTGTCTTCCTCAAATAAATGCAATAAAATTCTTGGGCAATTCTGCAGGGAAAATTTTTGAGCGCCAAACAAAAGCGACCCTTGAGGTCAAAACACGCCATTTTGTCACGACATTCGAAGGGTAAAAACAACGATACTCCCGGTTAACAAGATACCAATGCGTTTTTCCGCATGGAACTCTTTCCATTTGCTGAGACAATTTGTTATTAAACAGCTATATTACTTTTTCCGCGCATTTTGTTAGGAAACGTTTGCTAACAAGTGACATTTTGCGTCCTGCAATATCTATACTCTTCGTAAGTTGTCGCGGTCGAAAGCCCATTGAAACGTCATAGCTTTTTAGAACTCAAAATAATTCACCCAATTCAACGTGGAATTGCAACTTTCTTAGTATGATACTAAGAAGCCCTATTTATACACCTACCATTTCTTTAAAGCCTATCAAAGATGTACAACAGCATACTGTCTTCCCTTCCTGTGCCAAATACTTGTATATCACCGAGCGGGAATGTCACGTTTGCGTGACACAGAACAGGAAGTGCTATGCACCCCAAACCGGAAGCTGACTGAAAAATTTAAGTAGCAGGCCTTATAGTTGTAAACAACAATCTTTAGAAAGGCTCTAACTTATCACTAGTTAAAACATGAGAGAAAATAACCTGATCTGACTGACTGAACACACTATGACAACCTTCCACTTCCGGTTTAAGAAATAAACTGCAAAAGCCGTGGACGAAGATCCTGCATGATGGGTGCCATCGTTTGATCTCTAGAAAAAAGAGATCTAATCAGCTAAAATATTGAGAAAATAAAACTGAGACGTCCTAGGACTACTGCAACGTGTATCACTCGAGTACACGACGCCGTCAGCAGCTGCAAGACTGGCAGGAAGCATTGTCGCTAAGTTTGCTATAATGTTGTCATCCACAACGAGAACATCTTAAGCTCTTCCAGCGAGACAGCATTCGGCCTTAATCCTTGAATCTGAAACGGACAGCAGATGCGGGCAACGTGCTGCCTTTAATGTATATACTGATGTACATATTTGGAATATTATCACAGGATACCCACCATTATGGAAATGAAGTCAATCTAGGACATCCATATTTGGAATCTATCAACATATGATACCCAAGCGATCAAATCGCAAGAAATTTTCTAGTGAAATTTCTTGCGAATTTCCAAAGAAAACGTGTTCAAATATGAATTATTTATGAATGTAATTTTAAAATAGTGAAAATATCCCAAAAATGTGCTTACTTTGAGAGTGGCTCACTCTCCGAAAAGCTGCTCAGTATAGTAAAAGGAAGCTCAAAATCGTACGAGTTGCTTAAAAGTTACCGAGTAGAATCTGTCTAGGCCTAGATTTAAATTTAGCTGAAACTTTGTTTTTCTTTCGGTTGTGTTTTACAGTTAGCGTCAGTAACATCCATAACCCCAATTT
Organism: Porites divaricata; assembly: GCA_038088405.1. NCBI lineage: Eukaryota > Metazoa > Cnidaria > Anthozoa > Scleractinia > Poritidae > Porites > Porites divaricata. Next base: position 31,179,584 of record JBBMOI010000003.1, on the reverse strand, counting down.
CACACCCCGACTCTCTGTCCCACCCTACCTTCACACGCGCACAAGCCGTGAGACACAGTCCCTCGTTAGCTTGGATGCCAAGAGATTTAGCAGTAAGGCCATTCAACTACTCAGTCCCAAAAGGGTAAATTTTCTTATCAGCTTACCAGATTTTCTGTTACTACGCAAAAAAAAAAAATAAAAAATAAAAAATAATAAAGAACCTTTATTTTAAGACAGTGACACCTTTTACTATGAAGTATTCTCCCTAGTGGCCCTCTGTAATTTACGTCTCCAACTGAGGACGGGACTGCCATTTTACGTGGTCATCCGAGCCACGCGAAGGTCTCGCCGCTTGCACTGCAAAGGGAGTGACTTCACTTCTCAGTTATTTTAAGACCCTGATCATGAGTGTTGGTCCGGCCCCGGGAATCGAACCCGCGACCTCCCGCTCTTCAGTCGACACGCTCTACCGACTGAGCTAACACTGCCACGGTTGAAACCGTGTTGTGGAATGTTAGAAGAGAGTAGGTGGACATGCTTAAAATCTCAGTAATTAGTTACCAACCTCGTTCCCAGGGTTCTCTCCTACCCGTCCCTACGGAGCGAGGGTAGGAGAGAGAACCTGGGAACGAGGTTGATTAGTTACAAGAGCACGATTTTACGCGTTCATCGGTCAATTTTCTTCGTTTTTCTTCGTTTTCTAGATCAGCATATCAAACGCAACATTGACACGCCCAACGACACGGGGTACCCAACAAAGTTTAATACGGGGAGTCACTGCCCCAGGAATGAACCCATTACCCATTTATACACCATTTTGACTGAAAAGGTGTCCTCTTTCGTGTACTTTCCATTAAAAAATAGTGTCCCTTAAAAAGTCGCTTTTCTTTGCATCCCGCTTTGAATGCACTGTCCCGCTCTTTTACCTATTTTTAAACTGTATGAATAGATGACAAAAAAACCCAGATATTTTCTCTGCATATTGTTTTTTAATCCTTCCTTTTGGGTCCTTTTCTAAACCTTCCATATGTACTTTTGATATTAAAATTCGCTACCCTCCAACATACCTAAAACCTTCGGGCAGAGCCAGTTGCCGTATACGCTATTATCATAGAGAGTTGCCCGGGCGCTCAGCTGAGGAAAACTTCCCAAAAGTCTTTAATTTACTTCTCCTCGAGAAACTGATATTTTCTCTTATGTAAGTCCCGACGCTGAAAGGTGCTTCTTTACGCATCCTTGAACTGGACAAAAAAAGAGCTGGCTTTCGATTGCATTCCTTTTTGCACACCCCCGGGGACCCAGGGGACATACCGATCGATAATGCCGATCGCCGGCTGTGCGTAAGTCTTTCAAATAAAGCCCAGTTTTGGAAGTTGGGAAGTATTGATCATCGAAACGATAAATTATATTGGCCAATATTTCGGTCTGCAACTCAAACCTTCAACGGGGGATAAAAAAGAACAAAAAATGAATACAGATGCAAGATGAATTCTAACGTTAGGTTACTCAAGCGAGATTTCAATACATAGTAAACAGAAAATTATAGGCTACTTATAAATTAAGGATAAATGTCACTTACTGAGTTCATCACGTTGATTTATAACACGGGGTTCTAATGCCATTTTCTTTTTTATTATTATTCTTTCTTTTTTCTGTCACTCTTCCTGCTGTAAGGACCAGTTTATTGTTTTAATTTTAAAATTTGGTCAGTACTAAAGATGTTACTGATCGAGGTCTACTAAAGATCCTGCTGACCCTCACTAACTAGTTTGTCATCGTGGTTTTGCCTTCACAAATGTCCGTGGTACTGAGTTGCCTGGGGCAGGAATTTCATTCCGCACGATGTTTGTACGAATTACATAGGAAATTTATCCCTCCTTCCCTCCAAACCAGGATGGGAAAATAGTGCATTTTGGCTTTTGCGCGGCTTCATCCATGATTTGGGGCGGGGTGGGGAGGGGGGGGGGGGGGGTTGGTTTGCTGCTTCATTCTTCAAGATTCTGTCTAAGATTGTAGCTCAATGGGGTGTTCCTATAATCTGATGATCTTTTGGCCTAAAATAAGCATGCTAGGATCAGCAGACCAGATATCCCAAAATAATAGATAACGCATGTGGCATAATTTTTTGTTTCTCAAATGTTTCGTAATCAGTTCGTCGTACTTCCAACCAGCCAATTTGTTTAAATATATATTGTTTTGTTTTATCCTTTTGTTTACTTCTTCATCGCCTTGTCGTAAATATCAGTCTGCCGTTTTATATTTTTCTACAAGTTTAATTGTACTGATCCAGGTCTACAAGTGGGAGATCCGGCACCACCCATTTGTTGGTGGCCAACTGACACATCTCTTTTACTTTTGGATTTTAGTTTTAGGAAGGATTTAGTGCATTATGCAGCACAAATCTTACTTACTCCTACCATAACTTTTCCGACACAGTGCTGCTGACATTCCCCTCCCTCTCCCTCTGGGGCGTCACCCTACCCTAGGACAAACGCGAGTAACGCATTCTCCTTCCCGCTACGAGCAGTTACGGTGATCAGTGATGTGAGGAGACCGCAATAGCCGGTTATATATTTCCAAAACATCTTCATTTCCTAAGAGATAAGTATTATCTTTAGTCTTTATCAATCTTTATGTAAGCCAACGTCGGTAAATCTGTTTTTATTTTTATGTGCATGAATCCAATTGGTAGTAAGTTTTGAACCTGGGGTTTTGAAACATGTGATCCGAATGCTGTTAAACATTGACCGCCGGTCAAAATTAGGCTTTCGACTGCCAACGGGCGCATTGTAAGTGAAATAATTAGGCAAAAGAAGTGCAGATAAGTCGAGTCTAATCAATATTGCTCAAGAGCATAGAGCTTTTGGAGGAATCTGGCCAACAGAGCATTTTTATTGATTTAACCGCCTTCGAATGTCGTGACAAAATGGCGTGTTTTGACCTCAAGGGTCGCTTTTGTTTGGCGTTCAAAAATTTTCCCTGCAGAATTGCCCAAGAATTTTATTGCATTTATTTGAGGAAGACATCTTGCTCTTTCTATCGGTAGGTACGTTATGGCTCAAAGCCGTATACCAAGTAGTGATTTTTGTGCCTGAAATTTGCCAATTTTATGCCTGTCAAAAATCGGTAAAATAAGTCAAATTATTAAAAATCCGAAAAATATTAGATTTGCTGTCGAATAGGAAAATTTCACATCGAAACTATTGCTTAAGTTGTACTCTCTCTATTAAGATTTTCATAGGCAGAGTTTTTTACTTCTTTAATTTTTAAACGATTTTTAAGTAATATATGGTCTTGAACCCGTGAAAACTGATCTGAGAGCCTCCGAGCCAACTCGGTCGCCGTACGCGTAAAATAAAAATCCAATCGAACTAAAAGTTATTTTTCTAGAAATAGTTTACCTAGACCTATATTCCGACAAAGTTTGGGGATTTTCGATTTTTTCATTTTGCACACCCCCAGGCGATATTTACGGACGGCCGCTCTTAAGAGCAAATGTTACCATCGGTCAAACATTTCGTGGCAACAGCTCAAAATTCAATTTGGCCCATATTCTCAGGTTAGGTAGACCTTAATGTAAAACAAAACGCTGCATTGTTCGTTGGGCTAAATATCGATTAGTTTTCGAGAAAATCAATAATAACCGAATCCTGAGAATTTGCCACGTTTTCAGCTTTCAATTTAGGTCGAAAAAGAATGCTTCGCGTAACAAAAATAACACACTCTAGAGCAATAAAATCTACTAAATCTAGTAGAATGATGCCGAAATATGTGTTAAAAGCAAATTAGAGCAATTATTTTCTATTTACTTTGAAAATATAATTACTTTTCGCGAGCCCTCTTTTATCAATATTAAAACTTGCCAAAAAATAACCTTTAATCTAAGTATGCGGTACTAAATGAAATACGTCGAAAAGTATGGATTTCGAAAGCCGAATAATCGTTCTTTTACATATCCAAAGGATTTTTTGGGGAAATGATTTAGCGCGAAGAAATTCAATTTTAAAGTTGGATACAATGCCCCGTTTTAACCGACCTTCCAAGTTATGTAGTAAACACACAGAAATACAAGTTTTCCAAAGAGAGCATTCAATCAAAAGCGGAATTGACGTAAAAATTCAACCAACATATTTTAAAATCAAAGACATAGATTGTATTTCTGTTGTCCCTTCGTTTGATACAAATTTTAATCAAACTGCAAGATAATTTGTCAAGATAACGCAGCTGTCATCTTTGTTTACACGCCGGCACGAAGACCAGAGTCGTGAGATGTTTGTTGGAAAGTTTTCCCGACCAATTATCTCTGAATTCAAGATCAGAGATCAGATTTAAAAAGTTATTTTCGTTTGCCTTTCGTCGAAAGTCAGTTTCGAACTAATAAGCAAACCAAAGGCAAACAATTTAACGAGCCATCTCAAACTGACACATGTACATTGAAAACATGTCTTAAATCCGTGAGAATTTCGCACAAGAATCAAATCTTTTGATCATGAAATTAAAGGGTCGTTTGACCTTCTTTACCAGCATATGAAGACTTCCACATTTTCATAGTGTAATAACAACTTACATTTTCCTTGCGAACGTAGCCAAAACGGTGCTGGGCGTTTTCAGCAAGTTGGATTCGCAGAACATGTATTTATAGCAACTCAATGGTTGCGTGACCAATTTCTATTTCCGGAATTGAGAGCGGAAGTTCATATGCACGGACTTTTTGTAACTGGAAAATAATGAACCCTTTACATAATGGTGCTGCTAAACATTTCAAATTAACGAGTCTTTTTAGTTTCAATATCAATTTTAACATTTTGTACGCTCAGCTATATTCTACGGCGAGAAACCACGTAAACCATCTTCAAGATAATCTAGCCTCTGAATCATCAAAAGTGTCAAAGATGAAACACAACAAGTTTTTACACTTCTACTAAAAGCTTTACCCCAAATCGAACTAGAAAATGTAAGTGATTAAATGCAGGTGCCACGACTAATTCTCTGCTTTGTACAAGAAAGACGTTGCCACATCTCAAGTTCGGAAAAGCTAACACTTGTCTTTGACCATCACCACCTAATTTCTTTTTTTTTTTTTTTAAACAATTCAGCCGGTAATGGTCTCCAGCTATGAAAAGGGTAAGAACATTATTGCCTCAGTGGGCTAAACGGGATCACCCAGACATGACCGGTCACGGATAATAAATTCCTCGATAAACTAATTTTAACAAAGAGTAAGTGGTTTTCATGCGCATTTTCCAAAAAAAAAGAAATCCAAATTACTTGGCCACGTGATCGACTACGCCCTCCAGCCTCTAGTGTTCGAGAATTGTAACTAACGATTCCCACCACTTTCTTAACGTGTAGCTCCAGTTTTTCTGTATCAAAGCAAATGCGAAATCTGCACGGAATGGTTCCCGAATCATTACAATTTGCAGGTGAAACTGGTGTTCATTGACTAGTGCCAGTCCTCTTCTAACTAAAGTTTTCGTCAGGACGAGACGCATATGACTTCTTTCCATTCCTTTCACTGTTTTTACAAGAAGAGTATTATTAACCACTGTAGACCTACAAAGGAAGAACGGTTTGCTCTCTGTCCAGTGGGCGATTCTCGATAAAATAGAGCGTGGTTGATCATGTGATGCAGTTAAAATAATTTTAAAAATGAAATTGGAAGATTCCTTATGATTGTTCTTAAATCGTTAGTCACGGGATAGCTTGAAAAAACTTTACATTAGACCATCCCCCTTTTAAAATTCTGAGTAATCTTTAAATCTACTTGAAGATGTACAAATTCTCCGTTTGTGGGCGTGGCTGTGATTCCTTTTCTCTCCAGACTTAACTAATTTATAACAACTTGTTACCGTTCCTATAACACTTTTCCTTTTGTTAGCTTTCCCCTGGCTTCTATCGTAAAAGCTACCGCGGGGATAATTTTGACGAGACACTTTACAACCCCAGTCAGTCGTCACTCTTTGAAGAGTGTCTGTAAAAAGTTCTATAGACGACACACCGTTAGCATCAAACAGAGCCGTCAATTTCAGTTTACCTCAAGTAAGACATTCTCGACATCACTGACTATTTCGTAGGTTAATCTCTACATATTCTGGTCAGTCTTACTAGTTTTATAGCCACACCTGGCCACAACGCCTTCAATAATTTCCAAGTACGGCTGCTTGCTACATCCAGTTCTAAGGCTGAACAGATGTTCTGCAGTGTTCGTATCGAAAACTTCGCCAGCCTAGACTGACCTACGATCTCACAGATGTTGTATGTTTCGTGCATGATGGGAGGCTGAAGAGCTAATGCTTTCGTTACTTCGTTGGACATTTTTTCGATTGCTTTTTCCGTTATCAGTTCATTTCTTTCTATACGTTCATTTCTTAGCTGACAAGCGAGAAAAAAATCCTGCTATTTGTAGTTGTGTGAAGTGCACTTGTCGAAGATATTAGAGCCATCACTATGCTTTACTCTTCGCATTGCCTTTGAGACGCTCGACATTCTTAATCAAATTTATTTGAAAAAAGTGATAGCGACGACGTTTTTATTATTTCACAAGGTTTTTCCCAAGGGCAACACCGCAAATTTTTTGTTTCCTCAGGTAATGATTTTTTATATAGCGATCATATTTGTCACTCTTTTGCCTTTATTCGTTCTTTAACAGGTTTCTGTTTGTCTTTCCTTCTTTTTTTTACTCTGATATTTAATTTAAAAAATCGCTAAGATCCACTAGTCACTTGTTCCATGTTCCAATCCTTTTTTTGTAGTTGTAGATTTCACTTGAATGAAGCGGTATTCCACAACACCCACGTGATAACATGTTTTTGACTTGAGGTCTCTTGGTTCCGCTTTGGTTTGCTGCTCAGTTCAAAACTAATGTTGCGGCAAAGAAGACTTACGAAAGGCAATCTAAGACCATTATGAGGAAAATGGAAGCAGTGAATACGCACAACAAAAACCAACCTCCAAAGCATGCAAAACAAACAATGCCTCCGTTCCGCTGTCATGTCGTGGGAAATGATTTTGAACGATTGGTTCACGAACGAAACGAGACCTGCAGAAATACAGTTTTCTTCATCATTGATTTGAAGACAAAAAGGTTAGATTCTATACGTTAAAATAGACCTCGACTTACTGTATTCTGCTTAATTTTTTAGGGGCTTCTGTCAAGTGTAATGTGCGTTGCAGTGTCATGTCACGCGTGGGACAAGTTGAAACACGGAAATTTATCCAATTTTAGAAATCGATTTCTTCGCTCTGAATCATTTCCCCAGAAAACCCTTTGGAACTCTAAAAGAACAACTCTTTGACTTTTAGTCACTAGGTTTTCAAGGAATTATATGCAGTACCACAAGCTCAAATAACAGGCTAATTTTAGATAAGATTTCTTCTCGATAAAAATAGGTCGGGCAAATTAAATTAGATTTTAAAAGTAAATAGCGGAGAATTGATAAAAATTGCTTTAACGGTATTTTTTGACATTGGTCAACAATATGTGGTAGATTTCATTGCTCTAGAGTGTTTTATTTTGTAACGCGAGGCGTCGTAAATCGCCCTAAATTTCACATTGAAAAGGCGGCGTTTTCACAAAATTCAGTGATTATCGATTTTCTCGAAAACTAATCGATATTTAGCCAAACGAACTATGCAGTGTTTTGTTTTACATTAAGGTCTACCTACCATGAGATTATGAGCCAAATTGATTTTTGAGCTGTTGCCACGAAATTTTGAAAATGTTTCATTTTTGGTAACATTTGCTCTTAAGTGTTACAATAATTACTGTGCAACTGTACACTATAAATCAGAGATCTCCTACATAAAAAGAATGATGATTACTAGTATTGTCTACCTATTTGTACTAAGTTTTTGAACCCATCCATGTGGCATTGGGGTGGGACGCTTGTAGCTTTTACAGTTTTTGTAGCTTTCATTGGGGCATTGGGGCATTGGAGCAGGATGTGTTTGGAGCATTTATAATGGGGGTACAGTGCAGGCCAGAACTACGCGAACAACGCAGATGCGAAACTGACGCAATGAATTCATCAACTCGGACGAGGGTACGCGTCAGCGCTGACGAAGGACTGCGTCAGCTCGGACACGTCCGGGAAGAAAAAGATTTTTCTTTTGTTATTCACTGTGACAGCTTTGCTTTGTGATGCATTGTTGTAAAAAAAAAAACGTGTACAATTCTCGGGTTTGAAGAAGCTCGGTAGTCACTCATTCTAAGGAACTTTTCATGAGGCACTTAAGCCATGATTCATCGAGATAAATTGGTGGCGTGCAGGGTTTCGTTTGTAAAATTGCTTGGCATCCTACTTTTAAAAGTAATCCCAATTAACTTTGCAACACGCTTTCACATGGCTGTCAGCCCCCCACGTCATCAAATATTGAGAATTGCTAGGGGAGGAATGATAGATGACGTAATATCGCACGACAAATGACGTCATTTGTGCCAAAAATGCTCGTTGATTCTGATCGACGTATATAGCACATAAACAGTTCATATTTAACCACATTATCAGATTATTGCTTAAATTACAGTGGCATACCAGAATTTATAACAAGACGTTCCATGTCAACAGTAGCTCAAACAACGCAAAATATTTGTAATTTTATGGCGGGAAAGTCGAGTCTACAAGAAATAGGAACTTTGGCGATTATCCGGGAGATATCAGACTCTAATCTGGAGACCGGGAGACTGACGGTCCAAAATCTGGAGTCTCCCGGATTATGCGGGAGAGTTGACAGCACTGCTTTCATACATTTACAGCTAAGGCAACTCTCGAATGTACTCTTAAAATCTTAAATTGATCGAACATCTTGACTAAGTCTGCTGAAAAACGGCGACATTTGCACCAGAATACGAGTTAGGAAATGCCAAAGTAAATGTTTCCAAATGATCTTATCAAAACGGACGCAAAGAAACAAATCAAGGAAATAAATTATTCTTCCAGAAGCTCACTCTTGCATTCTCATCACCACACTTCGGGTAGACTAAGAACTACATACATTGTATCAAGCTCTGCTTGTACAGCGCAAAGCATGCAGACTTCACACAACTTTGGTAAATATTAGAGTAAACTTTCAGTCACGTGCTAGGCAACAAAGTTCTTCACAAGGATCAAGTTTCACCGATGTCTATCTGAAACCAGCAACTCAAACTGATCACGCAAAGAAATGGTGCATTGAAAAGGAAAATATTCTCACTTTTTCTCCTTAAACAAACGATATCATCATGATCATTTTTTATAATTAATGTTTCAGGCTTAGACTATTTAGCTGCTCTTTTAATTCATTTCTGAAGATATTGAATAAAAATTATAGTAGGTTGATTTTGATCGTCCGAGTGAACGTAGTCCTGAAAAGGATATTGTTGTTGTTAACAGTGACTGTCGTTTTGACAACCTGCGCGGTAGTCATTTTCAGAGTCAAAGTGAGTTACATAACGTCAATTGATGGTATTATACTCTGCTTATTGATCTGATTGGTCAATTACGTCGCAATGTTATTGGTCGTCTGTCAATTAAGCAGTGATGTTATTGGCTACGAAGACTCGTAATCAGTAATTGGTGCGTTTCGATCCGTCTATTGTCACAGTTACTGACAGTTGTCTATTGTTAGTCAAATTGTCAGTTCTCCAGTCATTATCTTGTAGTTAGTTTCACTTAATCTCGTCAATAAGTCGTTTGTACGGCGCTGGTAACTGTTGGCAACGATTCAGTGGCGTTTGTTCTAAGTTAGTAAACCAGCTTTCTAAAGTAAGACGTTGATAGTAGTGCTTCATGTAAATGTGCACAATATGCAAAACAGTGCTTAAGTGCTTAAGTGCTCAAATGCACTAGCTGTAGCTCAACGCAGTAGGAAAAGGCATACATGTATATGTACATGGTGGCATGTTTAGGAACGTCCAAAAGTATCAACTCACTTGCTGGAGGCACTGCAGATTCTCTCCTTTCTGTAAGGATAACATTTTCACTCGCTGATATATTTGTGTAGCGCGCAAATTTATCTCTCCTCACAAACTGTATCCTTTCAGGAGTTTTCACTCCTGATGAATCAAAAGCCACACAGGTAACTTTAGTTTCAGTCCCCTCAATAGGGTAGATGTTTTGAGGGAAAGGTTCTTTAATTCCAAAATCATCTGCAAAGGAAAACAAAGTATATTTACAATAAATTATTACAATAATTACATCATGTAAAAGTTAAATAATCAATACATGTACATGTAATTCTTATACACCAAACAGGTACATTGTACATTGGCTTATAATAAAAGCCAGATGTACATACAAAATGTTACTCAGTCAAGCCTTGTACTTGTCATGAATTATCAAACAGTAAGGTAAAGTCGACTCACGATAACTCGAACCTTCTAGGGAAATCGAAAAAAGTTTGAGTTATCGGGAGTTCGAAGCAAATAACCGGAAATAAGCAAATAGGCAAATGGGTGGGGAAGGAATGCTAGTATCATGTACATTGTACACTTTACTTCAAGGGCAGTAAGAGGTATAATATTCAATAATGTTTCAGACTTCAGTACACTGTTTTTTTGCGCATTTAATCATTTTCATGCGCATTTGATCATATTCACATGTATTTGGCGCAATATAAATGTTAAATTATTATTATTATTGACTTGTCACACGCTTAAAACATGGATCGAGTTATCGAGGGTAAAATTATATGGAAATGACCTGACTTCCAGTTAGCGGGAGGTTCGAGTTATCGAGGGTTCAAGTTACCGAGGGTAAAATTACAGTAAATGTATGAAGCAAATCCAGGGGAAATCGTTTTTGGTTCGAGTTAGCGAGGGTTCGAGTTATCGGGAGTCAATTACCGTAATATATGTTTCTTTTTGTGGCTCTCTTGAGAATGTTAAGACCAAAGAAGCTTGGTATACATGTACAGCTGTAGTGATACTCGCGCTGACCTCACCTATTGATAATTTAATCTGCGAACCAGAGGAGCATTGGTTCTTGAATTAGAGACAAAAGAATCTTTGTTTCACTCATTACATGTTTGTATTTACATTCATGTGTCCTATTATCTTACTCTCTACAACCAGACATTATTTTTCTAGAACTTTTGAAACCATGGGACTTTAATAATGTGCCACAATTTAACAATATGCCTGTACATGCCAATCCAATGAGTCAAAACCTATACATCCCAGTTTTTAATTAATTTAGGGAGAAAATGTAGCCGACCCTGAGACGATGATCAATAAAAAAATGTATATGTATCTTTTTCTTGAAAATAATATTAGTTTATGATTATCTTATCTTGTGCTGTCTGTACTGAGTGTTTTGTTCTTCCTGTGTTTAAGTTATCATAATTATAATGGCAAAAAATATTATATGCAAAATAAGTATGTGTACTTATGTGACGAGTGAAATTAGGGAATAATTTCACGCGCGTTTTGTCCAAATCCTTATAATTTCCCGAGCAGGCTCTGGAAAGGTCCGTGGGTCATTCGTCCATTTAATTTTCAATTCAAAAACAAAAATTGAAAATCGATGTCAATTGTTTTTGATTTTCCAATTTTTTTCTTCCTGTATAATGGATAAACAAGGTTTATAACTCTTTTTACCGTTTTCCCCTATAAACAAATATGAAAAAATAAACACACAGCTCTTATTTTCTACAGTCAATATTAAAAAGATTTTCGAACCATGGATATTTTAGCTATTCGCGGGTAAACCGTTTCTACAGTCATTTGTCAATTACAATGACGCGAACTTTACCCTGGGTGCCAGAGACTTTTCTTGCGCGGTTTCCGGTTTCTGTCAAGTCTCTGGTACCCAGGGTACGCGAACTTGGAAGAAAATTCAAAATTGATTGTCGTGATCAATTTTCAATTTTTGTTTTCGGAATAAGAATTGATCAATCGATCGGAGTGCAAATGACAAAAGAAACAGAGGGGAGGATTCAAGTGCTGAAGAGCCCAGGAGGGGATGGGTAAGGGCGTACGGACTGGGAAGGGAGAAGGAAGGGGCCTTTTACTTGTCCATGCTAGCCTCATTTACAGGGTTTATTTGGCCTAGACGGGTAGGTCCCACTGAACAGGTTGTGGATATCTGGCTAACCCGCTCCTGACAATTTCACTGTTTAGCGCCTTGAACATTGTGTCGCTTGGAAAGAGTGTGAAAGTTGTCGATAAGCGGTCTGCATGTGCGGTACCAACAATTGAATTCCATGACGCTAGTTTAAATTGAAGGCCTCGGCGGCACAACCTTACCCAAACGTCCCTTCATACCCCTTCCCACTCCTTCCCCCGAGATTTACCCTTAAGGGGAGTTCGTTTGAAGTGGATCTGGTAAAAAATTAATAAGACCGCAGTTTTTTTTTTCAAGACTTTAAGTGATTATACTGGCCCCACGAAAACTTTTTTTCATGTCTTCAGAAGGTAAACCCGATCAGCTCTTCTTCATTATGCACCTATCAATGTTAAGCCCCAGGGTGGGGGGGGGGGGGGGGGCTACCCACGGGAAATTGATTGAGCGTGCCTTCCCCTGGGTAGGGATTTTGACATTTAAGCGTTGCCCCAGGGTCGGGAATTTGATGTGGCCGCCATCTTGGAAGACCGAGAGAAACTGGAAATGAGTGACCTGCCATCTTGGTAATACCCAGAAGTCACCAGAGGTAAATGACCTCTGCTTTTCTTGAAAGTAACAAGACAACATGAGCGAAAGAAAGGTGAGGAAATCTGCTTTATTTTTCGGTATATATGAACCATCACTTCTTTCATTGTATGATCGAATGTTTATAAATAGAAGAGTCTTCGTTCCTTCTGTTTCTGTTTCTATGTGAGGTTGTAAAAGACCTATCCTTTCAAACCTGTCAATTATTAAATCCTGACTCTGTTAGAAAAAGTTACCCCAGAGGCGGGAAATTGACATTTAGTAGGTGCCTGGAGGTGGGGAATTTGACTCTGGCTGCCATTAAAATGTCAAATTCCCCTGGGTCTGCCCGCCCCCCCCCCCCCCCCCACCCTGGGGCTTAACATTGATAGGTGCATTATCCTCACCTCTCTCTTCTACTTCCTCCCTTTCTCCCCCTACACTTGCAAGTTTGATGCGCGCTTTTACAAAGTGAACAGCTATGTAATGAAGACTAACCTACAGTAACAAAAAGTACAAAAAAGCAAGAAAAATTCAAGCAAAAAGACCCAATCGAGCAACAACCTCCTTCCTGAAGGGTTTCAGCTCTTCACTTCACATGTGGTTTTCCGCGTGTATCCCATTTTTTCAAGCAAAACCTTCTTACGGAACGCGAACTAAAGCCTTTCTTTCCAGGATACGCTTCTTGTAGAAACAATACTGACTTGTGAGTGTGTTTTCCCCTGCGTCACAACAATATCTCTCACGACCTCAGTAAAGATGTAAAGGTTTAAAGACTTGTTTATGGTGGAAAGTGCACTTAGTTTATCTAGCTAGTTTACAGGCAATCCACTCAAATACTTAGAAACAATAATTCAAATACAACATAGCAGGCCGGATTAAAAACCCCAACTAGCAGGAGGCAATCAGCTGGCTATTTACAAGCGTGGCACGAGGATTTGAACCTCGGAAAGACCGAGAGATCAAATCAAGCAAGTCCCCAGAGCGGGACTAGAACCCGGGACCGCCGGATTGCGAGTCCGACGTGCTGACCACTCCTCGGCCACGCTGCTTCTCTCGATGTTTATGTCGCCCATATTTAGACTAAAAACAGCTCCAATGTAGAACTTCCCGCTTCTTTTTTGAAGCTCGCTCCAAGAAACTGTCGTGGACAACTACAAGGTCCTTTTCTGCCCACCATGTTAAAGGCGGTAAACCGTGAAATTGTTAGGAGCCGATTAGCTAGAAATCCACAATCTGTACAGCAGCACATACCCATCTGGGCCAAATTAGCCCTGCAAATGAGGGGCCGTATACGTAGCATGGACAAGTAAAAGCCCCCTTCCTCCTTCCTTCCCACTATAGTCCTCCCTTACGCCCTTACCCCTCCCCTCCTGGGCACTTCTGCACTTGGGTCCTCTCCTTTTGGTACTTTTGTCACTTGGAATGCGATCGATTGATCAATTCTTATTCCAAAAACAAAAATTGAAAAGTGATCGCAACATTCAATTTTGAATTTTCTTCCAAATTCACGTCATTGTAATTGACAAATCAAAGCGAAACGGTTTACCCGCGAATAGCTAAAATATCCATGGTTCGATAATCCTTTTAATATTGACTGCAGAAAATAAGAGCTGTGTTTATTTTCTCATATTTTTTTTATAGGGGAAAACGGTAAAAAAGTTATGAAACTTGTTTATGCATTATACAGGAAGAAAAAAATTGGAAAATCAAAAACAATTGACATCGATTTTCAATTTTTGTTTATGAATTGAAAATTAATTGGACGAATGACCCACGGACCTGGAAATTATAAGGATTTGCACAAAACGCAAGTGAAATTATTCCCTAATTTCACGAGTATACCATTTGATTACCTATTAATATCATGGGTGACGAATTACGTTAGTAACCGAGGATTTTTGACTTGTTTATCCTGGATCGTCACGATCGGATCGTGAACTCCACTCTCTCAAAGTTTAGAGCTGAAATTTGGCTTAAGTTTTCAGAATTTTTCGACAAGATACCTCTAAGAATCCTTCTTGATGTGCTCTTTCGTGTGTTAAGGTTTTCTAAAGCGTCTTTTTATGCCCTGACATCTTCATTCATGACATTTTAAAACCGTCTTCGTCGCCATCTTGAAACGGAGACCTACGGCAGGTTGCCATGGCAATTTTGTAATTTCACATGTGAAATTACAAATTAACGCTGAAATTTCGCGCCAAAATTAAGGAGTAATTCATCACCTATGATATTAATGCTGTTATTTATGCTGTTTGTTTTTCTCTCCTCATTGTTCTTCTGTCACATTTAGCTTTCATTAAATCATTGTAGTTAGCATATTCAAATTGTAACTGCTTTTGTAACTGAAGATATTCAAATTGTAACGAGCCTCTACAACAGAAGATGGCATATACGTTTGCCGAAGCATGTCTTGTAAATTGAAAACTGTTGTGTTATTTCTCCAAATCATAACAAATTTTCTGCTGTCGCATCCGTTTGATAACATGAAATATACATTGAACCTCTCATTTCGGCATTAACCCAAAATGCAAAGGTGACGGGTCACTTTTGGAAGATGGATGCCTACGAGTGTTTGGAAGAGAATTTACTGCGTGCAATTTTTATGTCACAATATGCGTACTTCCAATGTCAGCGAAAGCTATTTGTATACTCTGTGTAGCATGTGTAGCATACACTGTATGAAGCATAGTGCATGTATGTTCTTACAGCAAAGTGAGTGCCGGTTTGTTTACCGTAATTTCTTAAGTTATATGTATAGACAAGTGGGCAACGAAGTCGTTTATGAACAATACAAATAATAAGGGGCCTAAAATGATCTGCTGAGGCCCACCACTCATGACAAATGTTCTACCCGACTTACAGCCGTTTACTACACAAGATTGTGACGACTACTAAGGTATGACCTGAACCAGTTTCCTTCTGGGCCGGATAGACCGTAACAGCCCAGTTTAGATGATGGTAAGGTATGGTCAACCGTAACAAAAGCCTTTTTGAGGTCCAGAAACACAACGGCATCAATGTTGCACTGTGCTATTATTAGTTAAACACTAGTTTCTGTTTTCTCCATTTTAGCTAAATGGGTGGACGGACAGGAGGAAAATAGGGGTGTAGTATATTTTGCGCCATAAAAATACATGCGGACCCCCATAAGAGAGCACAAAAATGCAGACTCAATGGCCGCTTAAGGAGAACATGTCCGAACACAACTCTATGTTTTGCTAAAGTTATCCGTATATTCCTATTAGCATAGTACACACAGCCAAAATAGTGATCAGACAATGATTGAAGGACCATGAAGTGGTCGCCTACAAGAGGTTAAAACCAATGGAAATCATTATACCGTCAGGCCCAAATGGTGGTCGCAGTCGCTTACAGGAGGTGGTAGTTCAGACTAGAGGTACCAACTGTAAGGCTTTCACTGGGGAAGTTTTGGTGTTTTGCATAGGTGGTCGCTTACGAAAGCTGGTCACTCACATAGGTTCGACTGTACAATATACTCACTTACCCCGAGCTGAACTGTAACACAGCATCAGCGATAGCACAAATACAAACTTCATTCTCCTGTTTAAGTAAAAGGTAATGTTAAGGTGTTGTTTAGAAGGGCGCGGGAGAGGAGGGTAGGCAGCAGAATCAATGAGTTTCCCTGTTGAAATTGTTGAATAAAATAATCATTAACTCTTCTTTCCCTTAATAACTTCGAGTCATGAAACAATACTCTGCGATGGAGTGCCAAAGATATAAGATAAAATTACCTCTTTCAATAACAGGAGGAAAAATCTGGTTATATTATAACTTTAATCAGAATCTGTAAGCCCCAAATGGAGTGAAAACACAAGTGACAAAGCCGTCAGGTTCGCTTTATTTAGTGTCACGTGCTACTTTCGCTTGGTTGGCGGGAAACTAGCGTGCGACTGATTATTCAATTCAATTTAACAAAGTGCAGTGAGACACAAAAGTACCGAGCAGTGAGCACGGACGCATTGCAATTGCATGTCGAAAATGCAAATATCAGGCATAGCACACATTCCACCTGGATGAACCGTGCCATTGTTCATTCCCTTTCCCCCACTTTTACAGAAACGAACGAAATTTTCTGAAACATTTGTGAGGATAACCAGTGCCAGGCTTCCCTCTAAGAAGAAAATGGAAAATTTAGTGGCATTTTGTGGTTGGTACAACTCAATCCCGTCACATTTTCTTGTAACAAAAAAACTACCATTTGAGTTTGACGGAAATTTTTCACCGAGATCTCCGTCTTTAATTCCCATGCGCTCCAGCCAACCGCTGTTTTCCTCTTGACTAAGTGGGTAAAAATAATGTTCGAACAATTTTTAAATTTTCGCATTTTATAGACATCACTATTCATTCACTCAAGTCATTTAACGTCTAAAAGGCAAACAGCAAATATTTTTGAATTTAGATAATTTTCTTTTTAAATGATCCCCTGGCTACATTTAATGACACCTCTAATTGGCGCGAAGATCACGGTATATGCCGCCATCAGTTGCACTGTACACGAAGTCACTTTATTCAGTTTAAAAGGAAACTATTGGAATAGAAACAGTAACGAAAAAATTAATTGCTTCGGTAGATTATTAATTTTAAGGAAACAAGAAGGGGGCGATGGATAAAATTACAACCTTTTTAAGGTTTTTAGTAATGGTATCTCTGGCAACGTGTATTCTTAAAATGACATACAAAAAGTGGCAAAAAAACCAATTATGAAAAAACAGTCAGTCCGCTAGAAATAAACATCAGCATCTGTTTCGGGTCACATGTATTGTCGCGTGTTCACTTCCCTTTTAATTGTGCTGGTTTTCGCCCGGGGAGGGGGGGGGGGGGGGTACTATCTTATATAAATCATATAGGTATGTGCCGCCCCATCGTGTAGGGTTTTTGCGCCGTTTTTGTCTGAAAACGGGTATATACACTTTGCCCATTTTAGTTTGGAATCGGGTATGGTTTTAGAGGGAACTAAGGAGTGTATGAACGTATTTACCGTTTCAATACCAAATGAGTAAGAAAGAAAGAGAAATATGCGAATTTGTAATGAATTTGAATATTTCTTTTTGTTTGCTCTAATCTAAGTAATGATAAGATATTTCTGCCTTAAGGCCAGGTCTGAAAACGGGTATGGATTTTAGAGGTCTAGTTTGAGATCGGGTTAGAATTTGAAGAACCGGCGGCACAGCACCACCAAAAATTCCCAGGAGAACCCCCCCCCCCCCTGGGGGGGTTCGCTGCGTTTTCACCCGTTCTTTTCGAACATCTCGGTCTTCAGCTTTTCCTTTTTGAAAATGCTTGATGTAGTGCAATTTTACCCATGATTTGATTTATTTTTTTTTTTGTCCTTTTATTTGCAATTCATTGTGTTATAATTTTGAGCAAGATTCTGAGAGCTGACTGGGTAATCGAAGTGTATTAATGGCGTGTAACGCACCATTTTCACGCATTGATAACATCTTTTCTCTTCAGCGACGTTCTATAAAAAATAGTCAGAGTTTTTTAACGTTACATAAATTCACAATGTGATTAAACTTTCATTTGAAAGCTTAATATTCAGTTTTGCTTATGCTGTTATTTGAAAATAAAATATATTTCTAAACTTTTTGCAGCTGGGTCCGTTGTTGTTCAAATAGAAATCGTCGCTTTTGCAATCATGCAGAGCACTCAGCTTAGTTTGAGTATTCAAAGGTTTAGAGACTTCTTGTTCTTGCTCTCTTCTCGGGATGGAAAAGAGACATCGGCGGAAATAAAGCCGAATGAATGAATCCACAAGCCGGAATATACAAAGACGGAAATCATACGTTATACTGCGCCTAGTTCAGTATTGAACTTCTCTTTTCCTTTACAGCCAGCCTGTTCGTGTATTTGCCCGGTAAGGCACTCGAATAAAGGTGGATTTCCTCTGTCGCATAATTTTTACCTGCGTACGCACGTAGCTTTTACGCGAGTAAATAAAATAGAGACAATGTATGAAAGGTCACGCGTGAACGTAAAAGTTGAACCTGAAACTTTCACGTTTACGTGTGGCCTTTCATACATTGCCTCCATTTTATTTACGTGCGTTCGCAAGGAAAAAATTACCCGACAGTCTCAACCCTTAACTCAGTACAACATTCTAAAACAGAGAATAAATTAAATTGAGACCGAGGATTAGAATTGAACAACTACATGCACGGTGCATATTTCCACTTTCCGGAGAAGTCAACGAACGAACGGGCTGGAAGTACTGAAGAACACGGCATTGACACTACAATCAGGTTGAGCGGGTCTACTGTTTAAAGGTAACATAACTCAATATAACTTACATTTTTTCCCCCTTTTTTGTATTTCCCTTTTATATAAAGGCTATATGCCCATTGTACTTTGCTTTTAAAGTTTAGCATAAACCATTGGCCTTAAATTACTACAATCATGAGCTCTGATCAATTTTTAACTTCAACAACTCTTCCTTTCTTCTCAGTCTTATAAGTAATGTCAGACGGACATTCATGGAATAAAAAAAAAGCAAAGAAAGAAAAAGTGAAGCAAGTTAAGAATATCCCTTTCGTTTCATGGAAGATAGTTTTTTAAGTCTCAAATACCTGAAAGATCATACAGCATTAGGAATGTTGATCCTGAGTTTTAGCCCTAGGGAAAGCTTGAAGCTGAAGCAAAAATTCTGTTTTATCAACAGGAACTTTAACAAGTTTCCAGCTGCCGTTTTTAATAACTTTGAAAGCTAAAAAGGAGTGGCGAATGGTAAAATCGGAACTCGCCGAGACGCCCAGATCCTAGTTAGAAATCCGAACCCGAGACTCTCTGGTAAAAAGTTTCGATACTCAAAAAAAGTAAAAACAAACCATGCAAAAACGAGACTTCGAGACTTATAAAAACGCTTCCAAGATTTCGAGATCCTGCCAAAATTTTCCGGGACCAAAAGTTTTCGGGGTACCATTCGCCACCCCGCATATTGAAATGGATCGATAATATCTCAGCAGGTATTTACAGCGGTATAAAGACTGAAGCTATTAATTATTGTTGTATCCCTTTTAAAAGGGGCAAAAAAAAAAAAGAAGAACGTTTTGAAACAAAAAAAAAGAAAATACCATTTTACCCTCTGTAGAAAAGCATGAAATTTTACCAAAAGATTTCATACAGATAAATTTCGCATAATTTATGCATGCATTTTAATAAAGGTAAATTTTTATATATATTTTTGCAAAAATATTGTGTTTTTTGAAGAAAAAACTAATATAAACAGTTTCCTCTGACATCAGAGACCGACAATATGCCTCAAATAATGAACGATGCATAGTTTACTATAAATTTATTTTATAACACCACCAGCTTCGATTCAGATTGATTTTATAAACTTTATCGTCAATTTGTGGTTCAACTCCTAATAGTACTTAGTTCTAACGCGAATAAAAACGTCTGGCTGATAATCAGGAGCACGTGTACGAAGGGAGACGCAAGAATTGATGACGACCAGGATGTATTCAAGCTTATTCAGGGGCAGCGGGCGGGATGAGAGTAATTTATCAAATTTTTATACTGACCCATGTTCATAAAAAATGACGCCTCTTTTGGTACTACTAGGTGCTGATCCAAGGCCAGTTGCATAGACATAACAAATTCCCAGTTTAAGTCTCAATTTATGCAGTTGCGAAAAAAAGCACAAAAAAGTTGGGGGCTTGCCGGAATTAACCCTGACCGCGATACAGATGTAGGGCTCTAACCAATTTGCGTCGACAAGCCACGTAACTGGGAGCCGATCATTAAATTTGTTCGTATTATACCCGGAAAAGGTGAAGATGAAATGAAAAATACATGAATTTTCTATATTGGAACCCCGGATGAGGAAATAAATGCAAGATCGTTCCTGTTAAAGACGCAATTCAACGTATGCCCGCGAAAAGCGCTGCGCCAGTATCACAGAAGTCATGGTTCGAATTGCAGCAAGCCTGAACTTTTTCAGGGTATGACATAGCTGTACGACAAACGTTGGCATTTTAGCCTGCAGTGCAGGCGTTTTCTTTGGGCGCGCAATTTCCTCGCGAAAGCGCCATGTTGGGAATGGGGCCAGTCAAAGGGAGCGGGGAGGGGGAGGGGAGAGAGAAGAGAAAACGCCTGCCCGAAAACACTGTGAAAATGAGAAACACCCCCTAATTAGAGGCGTGTGACCGCTCTTCCGGAAATGAGTAGCTGACGATAACAAAACAACCTAACAGTCGCTCCAGTCCAAAGATTCGCATTGTCTTAAGAAAAACAAGCTGGGGTTTATCATTGTTTTTATCTTGACTGAGTCATAATGCAATTCTCCTCAGCTGACGAAGCTTCAGTTTAAGCAGCAATTTATTCTTCTAAATTAATCTCTGTAAATCGCTATCCGTGAGAGTTTTTACATCCTGCAAACAATTTAAAAACTAACGAGCTGGGCCCAGCGTGATAGAACATTGCAGGAAAACATCACATTCTCGGACTAGAAAGAAAATCGCTTAGTTATTCAGATCCTGAGGCACTTTTGACAAAAATAAAGAACCTAACAGCCTTATTTAGCGACAAAAAAGAGCTTTACGCCTCACAAGAGGTAAAAGAAAACGCTCTTGCATCAGAGGGCAAATCATGAAGACTAGAAATTCATAGCCTGCGTTGCAGCCGGCTCACGTATTCGTAAATATAGTCCGTCTAGGTTTAGAGTATCTCCGACGCAGGCAAGAAATTCAAAAACCAAAGAAAATCAATAAGCGTGTCATGACCTCTTAGTGTGAAACAAGCGGCTAAAATCACATTTGCTCAGTCAAAACATAGAACCCTCCAGAGCATAATCTACTCGCCAGAAAAAAAAAAACGTATTGGAACAAGCAGCATTTTGGCATGAGGTAAAAGTGGTGTAGGTTTTAGTACTGCGAACAAATCTTGTCCTGATGACCAGTGTAGAAATCGCTTTGACTTTCTCATTGCGTAATACACGCGACATTCCCAGCTGCTCCAATTCCAAAAGACTGACAGAAACGGAATAAACAATATAGACTTACAGTTAATTGACAGGCATCAATCTACTTTCCTATGCCGCACCAATCAGGAGCTCCATTTGTCAGCGTACGGAGTTTCCCCCCCCACCTAAAAAAAATTATATCGGACAGGCGTATTTTTTCTCCCCTCCCCTCCCCCTTTCCTTCTCTCGCCCTGGCTCCTACCGTGAGGGTTACTATTTCTACTCTCCCCAATCTTCCACTGTCATAAAATCAAAGATGGCGGCACAACAATTACGAACGCGTACAAGGTTTCGCCCACCCAAAATACGCCTGCACTGCAGGCTATTGCATTTCCGACTTCCGACTTGAAGCAATGAATAAAGAATCAAACTTAATCGCCCTACAGTTGAACCTCCACCCAAAGGCCACCTTGGGGACAGAAGAAAGTGACCGTTGGGGAGACGTGGCCGTTATGGGGAGGTAGAGGTGTAATATGACATATCTTTCCTGGAAGGAGAGGTAATTACAACATGATTGTCCTAAGTTCATGTTTACTTAAAGAAATTGTTGACAAGAGAAAACGACGCAAGGTTCGCAACCTGGACAATTTATGGTTACTGCTAAATATAAATTGAACACATGAAGATATAGAGGATATTACAAGGCCGCGCGGAGATACGAAATTTTTCTTCGAGTGTTGAAAAATAATCAACACGAGAAGGGAAATTTCGTATCTCTAAGCGACCATGTAATGTTCTATTTATCATACAAACACCAATGAAATACCAAACCATTTTTTGGTCTGAAGGGTACGGTTTATTATGAAGCCATAGCAACGGTGATATTTTCACATGTGAAGATATTTAGTTTTAGCGCGAAAGCTCACTTGGTATTTCATTGGTGTTTATACAATAAAAGTATATCTTTAAATGGATACGGTAAACGTAATGTTTGTCCATTTTCATTTCCCTCGAGACACGTTTCCTCGCGGAAGGTGACTTTCTCGCGCGTTCCTTACAAAAAAAATCGTGAACTTAAAATTAATCATAAGGAAAGACTTGCCGCGATTAATCATCGACGCGCCGTACGGATCAAATTTCGTGGCCAGTCCATTTTCGTCAGTCGCTGGCGTTGTCGAGAGGTTATAATTAATAGGGACTTTAAGATCCAACGACGCGGACGGCCAAGAGAACGTCAAAAAAACAATAGGTCTTATAAGCAAAACAACAGCTTTGCACGTGCATCACACTTTTTTTGTACATTTCTTTCCCGTTTTTGCACGACTACGACGTGAAAATACCTAATTTCGTGTTTTATGGAGGACGTAAACAAGCAACGACGAAATTTTATTTCTCTTTCTGAGCTTGGATATGGTTCCTTGAAATTCAGCTTTAGGAGGGTTCGCCTACATTTGACAAAGTAAATACGTACGAATAATCCCTATAAAGACTGACAGAACGCAAATACACTTTTTTAAGCGACGTTCTCGTGGCCGTCGCGTCGTTGGATCTTAAAGTCCCTAATTTGGCAGTTGGGGACGCGTTTTGGTGGTGGCCGTTGTAAAGAGGTAGACGAGGTAAAGAGGTTGTAAAGAGGTATATAGTTAGTATTGCTGTGCAAGTGCATGAACTGAGCACTAGTACCATCTTCATGGCCCCAGAAAATTACACTGATAAACTGAAGTTCTTTGTCTCAAACGAAAGTATCTAACATGTCCGCCATCCCCGAAAAAGCTATTCCAGTAATACTTTATCAAACAAAATAAAAGATTCAAACCATAATTACCACCTTGTCTATTTGTAGAGAGTGATGACATGTATGTTTATTTGTTGATTTACTGACATCATATTCAGCAATTTCATTCAGAGGTTAATTCAGGCATAAAGAAAAATAACAACAACAACAACTCTACGACTCGAGGTATTTCAGTTAAGTATCAAGTGTAACGTTTTGTTGGTGTCAGCAGCAAAAAGCGCTGTTGTAAGACTGGAGGACACTGAGTGCAGAGGACGAGAATAAACTGCGTTAGGATTATCTCAGTCGGTAGAGAAAAGCTTGACTGCAGAGCGGGGGGCCGTTTGGGTTCGATTCCTGGGGCCGGACCAATCCCAAGGGTCACGCCTTTGCCCTACATGTAGCTGCAAACGGCTAGACCTTCGCTTGCCCTCGGATGAACACGTATAAAATGCAGTCCCTTTTCCAGTAAGTAGGAGACGCAAAAATAGTGTCACCACCAAGTATACTTTCGCCCTAAATACATTGACACTGAAATAAAGTGACCGTATTTTTTTTTAGTTCACCCCTCTCAGTCCCTGTGCCTCTGGGCATCATCTTGCTTTCACCTAATTCTGGATATAAATCAGTCGAGAGTAGCCAATTTTGTCAGTTTCTGTATATTTGATTTCAATTAAAAGCTGCAACGTAAATTATGTATCAGTCCTTTCTGAGTAACATATCCAGAATCGCATATCAAACAAGCTTTTACATCCGCAAGAAATGACCCATCTCCTCCTGACAAAAGTCAAATGAGAGGTTCCATTGGGGGTTGGACACGTAAAATCTTCTGGGTGATCCATTCGTCATTTTGTCTTTTTCTTTTCCGACGGAGAAAGCTCACATGCCACAGGCGGGAAATCTCCCATTCACTAAAGACCCTTTACCCTCGCCTCAGCAGTGATTTCCCCCGTTCATTGACACGACGGCTATGCCATGCTGATGAGCCCTAATAAGGGCAAAACAGCTGTCTATGGCTGTCACTGCCTGGGTTATATGGCTGTGCGCATGCGTGAGGTACTGGCCAGGCCGTGGATTGGTGTATGTGTGCGAAAGTAAGGTTTACATGAAGCATTACCCAAACGTCATTTTAAGGAATATTATGGTATTTTCCGCAATGGTCTATTCCAAGCGTGCCTATCATGGCCGTAGCCAGACTTCGAACATGAGGAGTCTATTTTCGAGGTTTGGGGGGCATGCCCCCTCAGAAAATTTGAAATCTACAGGCTCAGAAATGCTCTTGTAAGCATTTTCCGTGGCATTTTTCTTCAGAAAAGTCAATCTTGGGTAAGTGTAGAAGTTCACTTTTTTATTGCAAACGGTAATAAAAAAGGCAAAAATCAAGACGAGGCAACTGCCTCGTCTTGCCTCATGCTGGCTACGGCCCTGCCTATCGCCCCACTCCACCTCACTCCCCCAACAATCTGTCTCTTTTTTCCTCGGAAATCTGCAAATGCTGGTGAGGCAGCCGATTCATACAAAAACTCCAATGTGAACGCCTTCAACTTACAAGCTGCGTGGAGCGATGTGAGGCAACAACTGCATTCACTAGATACGTTTACAAGTTTTATTTCAACATTAACAGATGAGCGAAATTAACACACTGCTTTACCGGCAATTATGGTAGGGTTAATCTGGGATACAATTTCTCAACACAAACAAGTATGCCTATATATATGGGACATTACACACCATCACTTAGTCGGCGCCAGCTCCGAATGTATTAAACTTTCTTATTTCAGCCATTTTCAATCTAAATCTATGGTTGGAAAATTACAGCAATCACTCTGTAACTATACCTATGCCACAATTCCATCCGTCAATCTTTGTTATGAATACAAACAAGAAGGAACCTTCTTAATAAAGGCGTCCAAAAACAGTCGCCAAGTCTGTTAAATATGCCGGGCTCTGGTAATTTTCTCAAAGACATTGACAAATAACACAAAACAACAAAAAGTGCTTACCTCGAAGTTTCAAGTGTGGCTTTGAAGGGTCGTCATCGCCGCAAGACAGAAAACGAAGGGAAAACATACACCAAAAATTAAAGTTTTCACCCAAAACGCCGAAAATTAAAACAACACGCAGGCACAAACTCTCATTTGGACCTGGTTTGCGCTACATTTTTGCCTCGGGTCTGTTTGCCAATTGGTTTCGTCACTCAGGCCAAGCGCTCCTGGCAAAAACTGACCAATGAAATGGTTGCAACCTTTGCAACGGAAGTAAAGTGATTAACCAATCAGAAATGGCTTTCCAAGAGCTTTGTTATCCGCCCTGGTGCCAACTGCGTATCCCGGCCGCGTAGTTCCGCGAAGAAAGTAAAACCAAATCTTGTTTTGCGACTGATTTAATATTTAACGTATTATGTTGCGTCTTTGTCATAAAACCGGTTAATATACAACCAATTATGTCAATAGTCTGCAAAGTGTCCCGGGGTGTAAACCAACGGTTCAATTCATTTTTTGTTGTTTCCGTTTTCGCCCGGCTTAAACTCCCTTTTGCCAGTCACTTGAACTCCCTTTTGCTTTTAGTTAATGTTCTTGGGAGTCTCGAGTGTCTTTGTTGCAATGACCACCAGATGCGAAAAACGTTCTTACTGCAGATGGTGTGCGGATGAATAAACAAACACAAACATTCCATTTCTAATGTTTCTTTTTCTCGTGTTATATCATTGAATGAATTCTGGAAATTTTTATGGTTCGGAAATTCGGCATGGGATTTTCTTCCCGGGGAGGCACTCTCTTATATGGCCTGTACGGATATGTGCCGCTGAACAGGGTATGGTTTTCAAGGTTTCGAGTCTTAAACAGGGTATAAAATTTCACTATTGAGCGTCTTGAACTGGGTGTCTTTTTGGACTGGAAGCCTTCCAAAGAGTGTAAAGACTTGCGATGAGCGGTCTACATCTGCAATACCAATATTTTTTTTCCTCAACATCTATTTCTTAATCAGGGTCGGGGTTTGAAGGCCTCGGCGGCACACCTCTTCCCAAACCTCTCTTGAGTGCCCCCCCCCCCCGGGGATTTTATGGAGGTTAAATTTTGGTCCAGGAATTTTTTAGGGTTTTGGTTGAAGCCTTAGGGATGTCACATCGAATCGACTTCAATTTGTACCCAAAAGACTTGGTATCGAAACTACCAGGAAACCTGACATAATGCACAAACAAGAGAAATACCGGCTGTAGAAACAAATTAAATCTTTCTTTTGTTTTAAATTTAAACAACAGTCAGAATGTGTATAAGCAAACATCTTCCCTTTTAACAAAACATTCTGATTGAAATCACCTGTAGGGCCGCCATGTTTTGTCCCGCTGGCAAAGGGGTTATGAGATTCTTGGTTTTCATTCCCCCTCGCTGGTCCCGGATACGCTGTGCCTGTCCTCGATACGCTGGCTTTTCCTCAATACGATGGGGTTGTCCTCGATACGCCGTACCTGTCCTCGATACGCTGTGCCTGTCCGCGATACGATGTACCTGTCCTATATACGTTGAGCTGTCCTTTCGCTGTGCCTGTCCTCAACACGCTGTGCCTGTCCTAAATACGTTGAGCTGTCCTTTCGCTGTGCCTGTCCTCAATACGCCGTGCCTCTTCTCGATACGCTGTGCCTGTCCTAAATACGTTGAGCTGTCCTTTCGCTGTGCCTGTCCTCAATACACCGTGCCTCTTCTCGATACGCTGTGCCTGTCCTCAATACGCTGTGCCTCTTAACCTTATCGATATGCTGTACCTGTCGTAAATACGTTGAGCTGGCCTTTTGCTGTGCCTGTTCCTATTAGAAACTGAATTTTGACCCTGATGCCGCTTTATAAAAATTGAACGGTTGTCGGCAGAGGCTACTTTTCGCACGTTATCTCATACCGCGAAAATGTAGCCTCTGCTCGCAGGGTACACCAGAGAGGGTGACAGTTGATAAAATGGCAAAAGATGCTGCATACTTTCTGTTGCGCGCGTGCTGTCAATGCAGAGTACGAAGAGTTTTGCTGTGTTTTGTTTATGTGCATGCGACAGTAAAGCAGACAAGTAAATGTCGAGGATAAAACCTTTATTAAAATACGTGTCAAAGGACTGACAAAAATAACTGCAATAAATTTCCTCTGGCGGTAAACTTGAAAACTTTTCTCATACTCCAACACAGTTTCACTCATTGGAGCTGACGGCTTTTCAGGGTTCTTTATTTTGTTCCTGTTGAAAAGAGCAAGAGCGTATGTTTCAATGACTTTTTGTGTTTTCACGAGCGGTTTTTCAGGTCGCTTAGCGAGTGACAACCGGAAATCTCGTGAAAACAGTTGCTCTTCCTACTCGCTTAAAGTTAAGCGAGTCGGCAAACTTCAATGCAATTCTCATTAAATTTAACCACCAGGTAGCTTCAGCGAGTCGGCAATTAATTTCCACCAATGGGAAGCAACTTGCGGTCATTCATCTGACAAGGCCGTCAAATCGGAAATACAACACGCGTTCTATTTCTGTTCCTCCCGAAAAACTTCTGTGGCCAACGCAAAAGCGAAGCAAGATGGATAATTTTCCGTTTAATGAATCCAGAAACGTTCCTTTAAGTGACGCACGGTCAAGCCATGCAAGGTAAGTTTCCTTCCTTTAAACCAGGGTAGTAGCAAGGTATATGGGATCAGGGATCAAAGGTCTGCAAGAGGGTGGGACCAGGGATCACAGCCTTAGGATCGGGGATCACGGCCTTGGGATGGGGATCAGAGCCGTTTTTCATGGAATCAGGGATCAGACTGATAGCTGAGTGTGATAATGATTAAAATCACAAAAAATTTGGATTTTGGATTTTTGTTTTTTTTCATCTAGAACGGCTTTAGTACATGTTATTAGCGCTATCCTCCGTTTTGGCTTGTCACGCAGTCGTTGATAATTTTCGAATTTCTGGCATTCGATTTCATAATTGTTAGTCTGTTATCTCGTCTGTGCCCTTGATAACATCATTTGTACCATGGCACACATGGTGATCACGTTGGTCCATTTATAGATGTTGACCTTTTGTCTCACCGTTTTCGGCCTTCGAGAACATTGTGGCAACTTGTTCGCTATACTTGTGTGTATTTTGTTGACAAACCATGGGGAAAAAGAAAAAGAAGGACGATCGCTCACGTCGAAGGGGTAAAGTGATTTTAATTTTGACTTACCGCTCTGGTACTGCTGAAATCTGCAGTATTTTTCGCTAAATTTAATTTCACGAACTTTTAAGTCACCCTACCAACGAAGTTCGAGGAGGTCATCAAGTAGGTTAGTACAATACTTTATTTTTCCTTAATATCGATTTTTTTCTTTTTGACAATATTACAATATTAAGACACAAGTACGCAGAGGATCGCTCGAGAATTTCTGAAGAGACCGGCCATACCTCTGCATACTCTAGCATACTAGTTCATACTGAGAACAGATCCTAACAATTAATCATGAATTAATCGCATCGGGAATGATGCATTATCTCTTTGACCTATCATTAAACAGTATCCTTTCTTCAAAGAATATAAACTATACAGATTTTTTAAATGCAGGTGAATACTGCGGCGGTTAGGATTTTCTTCGAAATTTTAGCGTCTTGGCATACTGGCGAACCACGCTAAACTCAAACCCCCAAGGGAGGATAACAAAACATTTCGGACCAGTAGGGGAACTAGAGGGAATTCCAGTTATCAGGGTAAAAATTACTGAAACTATGGACCGAATGCAAATTAAATTTAGTTCGAATTAGCGTGGATTTAGAGTCAAGCGAGTTAGAGTTATGGAAATTCTACTTTAAATGCTTCAATAACAGTTCACAGTTCAAACCAAATGTTAACTGGGTCACGTGTCATGTTTGGTGTCGTTCCGAGCTGATTTCTCTGTGATTTAGGCGTCATTTTGCGAGATGATTTCTCGAGTTTAAGCAGGCCGTCGAGAAAGGCAATTATGATCTCGCGAAAGAAGATGGATACAACAATTCAATTTGGCTTTGTAAAACACCAAATCCGCCTCGAATTCCAGAATTTTACACCCTCACTAAGATACACAAGCCGACCCCGGTAGGCAGACCGATAGTATCAGGGTGTGGTGGCCCAACAGAGAAATTATCATCATTCGTCGACAAACTCCTTCAGGCTATAGTACAACAACAAAAGTCGTATTATTAACTACAGAGAAAATACGAAAGTCCCAGAGGACGTCATACTTGTTTCAATGGACGTAACGAGCCTTTATACAAATATACCTCAAGGGAAGGGAATACACACGGTATGCAGAGCATACGAAACATTCTACATAAACAAACCTCCTATCCCTACACAATTACTAGAACAAGCGCTAAGGCTAATTCTTCAAGAAAACTCATTCCAGTTTTATGGAAAAACTACCTTCAAACACATGGTACAGCCATAGGCACGAAAATGGCAGTCGCCTTTTCTAATCATATTCATGAATAAGGTAGAGAGCGAAATCCTAAGCCAAAGCAAACTAAAACCGCTCGTTTGGAAACGTTTTCTAGACGACATATTCTAGCTCTGAACTATAAACAGAGACAGAATAGAACAGTTCATTGAACATGCGACCAATCATCATCCTACGATCAAATTTACGGCTGAAATTTCCGATAAGGAGACAACATTCCTGGTCCCTTGCATCTCCAAAGGCGCAAGATTCGAAAGAGACGCAATCCTTGATGTGCGGATTCATTTTAAACCAACTGAGACATTTCAATATATACGCATTTTAAATCCTGCCCCTCAAGGAAATAAAAAAGGCTTCATTAGTTCATTATTATTCAAAGAGGCCCAAAGACTTCTCAGAACAAACTCTTCTAAAATAATGTTTGAAGAGAAAATTACAAATTTCAAATCACATCTGCTACAGAGAGGTTACCCAGAGGATCTCATTAACACAATCCTTTCAGAGGTTAATTTCAAAGACAGGAAACTAGCCCTTCAACAGAAACAAAAGAGAAACCTACGAATCTTGCCTTCTGTCACACAATATCAACCATCAGTGCTTGACCTAAAGCGAATTCTCATGAAAAACTGGCATTTAATAGAACAACAACCATTACTGAGCGAAATCTACAAAAATCCGCCCCTCATATCGTACAAAAGAGGGAGGCGTTCAAAGACATACTCATGAGAGCCAAACTATGAAAAAGGATATTTTAAACACGCGCTAGGGAGTTGTGTAGGCCTGTCAACCCTATTTTACGCAAAATTATATACGGAAACTTGTGGGATCAAGTATTTTTACTGGATCAGGGATCAAAATTTACAGCAATTTTGGGATCAGGGATAAAAAAAACATTAGGTCAAAAAACGGGATCAGTTTGAAAAAAATATACCTTGCTACTACCCTGTTTAAACAGTGAGGATGCAAAGCATTTCCCTAACGTAACAACTTATTTGCTTCAGATCTCCCTTCGTTATTCCTCAAGTCAGCGATCATTTTCCCGATCCCGCACGTGGACCGTACATTTTTCCAGCATGGCAAAGTCAACTGCGAGCTTCGTTTGGATCTACCGCCATATTATTCAAATTGATTAATTCGCGCGCGCGGTCTACTCAAATTACTGTAAGATGAAATTTAATCTTATTCGTGAAAACACCTATCATTTTTAAGTCGCTTAACGCACAGGCAGCCCAAGCGCAATATGTGTGGGTTCGGGCTTCAGAGGTCATTTGGTCGAATTTGGTCGGAATATACTAGAATTATTAGTGTATTATCTGATGCTAAATAAATGCAAAAATCTTAAAGATATGAAGTCTTCTTGTTTGTCTGTTTGTACTAGTACCCTTTATGATAACGAAGGACGATATTTCTTGCATTATTACATGTGATTCGGGCCCTTAATGTTCAAGTCTTATCACATGTATTCGAATCTAAAACGCTAAGAAAAAAAAATCATGATCACGCGAAATATTGATTCAAAAAGTTCCCTTACCTTTATTTCATAGCCACTCTGTGTCCCACAGCCGGTTTAAACGCCGTTTAGTCGACTTTCTTTCCATCGAGTACTGAACACTATAAAAGAAGGGAAGGCTGGAGACCTTCCAACCGACACTCGCCACGCGAAGGACAATAAATTCCAAACAAAGCGATCGATCTCCCTAAAATTCCCACCAGCCAGACCGAAGAGCGTATATCTACCCGTTCGACGAGCGCCAGTTTCTAAATTCGCTTGCATGAGCCCAAGGAGCGCTGCATTTCGCATCGATTCTGGCCGGCTTCGTTTCTCCATGATGCGCAAGCTGAGATGTATCCTACGAGATTCAAATCTTGGAGCTTAGCGACCGCGTCAGATCGACAAAACGTGACTCGCGCGGGGGAGGGTCGTTACTTTTGCCCTATGGGAAACCGACACCGTCGGGGGACCCGGTGCGTTTAATTTGACCGGAAATAGCTCTCGCGTGTATGACACATGAAACCCAAAGACGTCCGGACGTGGTCGGACGATGGTCGATTGATCCCCAACTGTCCTTAATATAAAATGCGGCCATGTGGTTGTTTACCGCGAAAAGGCGTGCGATTTTAGAGTGTATTTTCTTTAAAATAGTCTCAAATTGAGGATTCGTAAAAGCGGTTGAAGCAGACATTTGTTGATTCAAGCGTGTGGGTCAGTGAGTTTTAAAATCGCTTTCTTGCCAATTTTTTCCCTTCAGTTTTTAATTTTTTTAAAAATTTCTTTATTGGCTTGGAATAAAATCTTGTAAAATCCTCCTCTTGTCTGGCCACTTTTGATAACATCGTTATCGACAGACGTTCTTCTACGCTAGCGGACTGTCACACTGGCACGCACCGAAATACACGCGATTTATACTAACAAACAAGGTACGTGTAAAAGCAAAAAAAAAATTAGGGTAGCTCTAAAAAGAACTGTTGTTAAAATACGAAAGGAAATATCGAAATTGAATAGAACTCCTGCCAAACAACTGACTGCAACAAACTGATTTTTTAACCGTTATTGGCAAGATTTAAATCCAAAAGTTGGGGACGTCTTTGGGTTTCATGTGTCATGCACGCGAGAGCTATTTCCGGTCAAATTAAACGCACCGGGTCCCCCGACGGTGTCGGTTTCCCATAGGGCAAAAGTAATGACCCTCCCCCGCGAGAGTCACGTTTTGTCGATCTGACGCGGTCGCTAAGCTCCAAGATTTGAATTTCGTAGGATACATCTCAGCTTGCGCATCATGGCGAAACGAAGCCGGCCAGAATCGATGCGAAATGCAGCGCTCCTTGGGCTCATGCAAGCGAATTTAGAAACTGGCGCTCGTCGAACGGGTAGATATACGCTCTTCGGTCTGGCTGGTGGGAATTTTAGGGAGATTGATCGCTTTGTTTGGAATTTATTGTCCTTCGCGTGGCGAGTGTCGGTTGGAAGGTCTCCAGCCTTCCCTTCTTTTATAGTGTTCAGTACTCGATGGAAAGAAAGTCGACTAAACGGCGTTTAAACCGGCTGTGGGACACAGAGTGGCTATGAAATAAAGGTAAGGGAACTTTTTGAATCAATATTTCGCGTGATCATGATTTTTTTTCTTAGCGTTTTAGATTCGAATACATGTGATAAGACTCGAACATTAAGGGCCCGAATCACATGTAATAATGCAAGAAATATCGTCCTTCGTTATCATAAAGGGTACTAGTACAAACAGACAAACAAGAAGACTTCATATCTTTAAGATTTTTGCATTTATTTAGCATCAGATAATACACTAATAATTCTAGTACATTCCGACCAAATTCGACCAAATGACCTCTGAAGCCCGAACCCACACATATTGCGCTTGGGCTGCCTGTGCTTAACGGAGTCTATAAACAAAACACCTTCAGGAATGTTAAGCGAGACAAGCGCTGTCGTGAAAACACAAATCTGTAGCTTGTAGAGATAAAAACAGTCTCAATTGGTGGCCCTATTGATCTAGAGCAAGCCTAAAGGTGCTTTGTAACGCGCAATTCATTACAATACCTTTACTGAACAGGGTCTATCTGCTCTGAGAGCTTTGGAAAATTTTGGCATGGAAAAACGTAAATGGCTTTGGTGGGATAAGGTTAAAAAAAGACAGACGCCCCGTGATTTTTTCGTAAATCAAACATGCATGCTGCTATTATCGTACTACTGACTTCTTTGCTTACCAGAAAAAGATTACGCTGGAAGGTGATATCTTCAGATCCAAATCAAAACACGTAGATGACCCTGAATAACCAAAAATATTAATTTTAAGACAAAAGTTGTTGTGGACAGTGGACAATACTTTATGGTCTTTGTATGACATCGCCCATGTTTAGTCCTTGGGTTTGGTAAATAAAATAGATTTATAAAAATACCTGGAGTAAGACGTTTATGGATTGTGGTAGGCTGTTTACAGGCCTGTTCAAGCTCACTGAACATTATATATGAAGAGTGAATTTGGACGATCATCCCCAAAGCCCAGACCGTGGTCTGGCAGCCATCATACCATCCAAGTTTAAGCTTTTCCGCGTCCGTTAAAACACCTAAAACCATTCAATGAAAACAGGACTCTTAATCAAAACAGATTTTCTTTCAAGATTCCCTAAAGACGCTCACAAGGACCAACGTGGCTGTGGACACTAAACAGTGTCATAACATGACATCGCTCATAGGTTTTTAGTCCTAGGGATGGGTAAATAAAATAGATTACGAAATTACCTGGAGAAAGATATTCCGGAATTCTGTTTGGCCGTTTATGAACCTGCTCTGGCTCACTAAGCGCCTTATGCGGAGAGAGCTTTTCCACTAGAATCATCTCCAAAGCCCAGACAGTGGCCTGGCAGCCATCACACCGGCTAAAATCTGTCGGCGCAGTCATATAAACTCTGGTACATGGAATGCCTAAAATTATTGGATAACTACGCCAATTAAGAAAAACTTGATTTTGCATTCTATTGTAACGAATAGTTAGAATGGTCATTTCACTTTTTTCGATTCATTGAACTACAAAATGTCAACTCATATCATCAATGCTCGGCTCGAAAAACTTGTTGACTCGACAATCATGAGTGTGTTTTAAAATGACGTTTATGTACGGCTTTCCATGAGCTCAGAAGAGTTTTATTCCTTTGTTATACGGTGTTGTTTCGGGAGCAGGCTTTTTTGTCGGGCGAGGCAATCGACGCCGAACGACGGGCGTTTGCTTCCCTTGCTTACAGGAAGACATGTTGTTAAGAGTGTTTAGAAGCTAAGCAAGAAGAGGGCTCTTAGAACGTCGATGTGATGCTTGCTTGAGGCAAGCTGTTTTTCATGCTTTTCGAATCCGGTTTGGAACGAAACGATGAATAAAAAAACACTTACCATACAAACAATCTTCAGCCGCGATCAATTCTGCTAGGTCAGTTTCCTCCACTTTAGTAAGAGCCAGTGAGCTCAAACAATTGTCCTTACTAAAGATCAAAAAACAAACAGTATTTTACTAGTGGCAAGCAGCATGTATCTAAAAGGCGACATTTTAAAAAAAATAGATAGCTGTCTTGACTAAATCTAATAAAATGGCTCAAATGATGCAGCGGGCTTAAAACTGAGACCGCACGACGAATAACTATTGTACTCTCAGTGTCAGTGCATGTGTCCTCATTTACAATGGCTCGTTGAGGACTTCTGTTTGATATTTCCTGTTACACCCTGCAAGCACTTAGTCAGTCTTAGTCTGGGAACGTTTTTCGGATACAGTCACTAAGTTCATGATGAATGTGTTCAACATAAAGCTTACTCAAACAAATTGGAGGAGGAGTTTTCTACAGGACCTACAAGAAAAGAAGAGATTTTTCATAATGAGTTAAAATCTGAACAAAAACATGAAATCATAACACGTTAATTGACATTGTAACGAACCGCAAAACCTTTTGAAATCACTGGAAACAATTTGGCGGATCGCTGGGACCCTTTCCCTTTTGTGTCCTCTCATTCTCTCCACAAAAACGACAAAAAAGTTCCTTATTTTTATGGATATACAAAATAGAACTATTATAACCATTATTAACAAAGCTCACTTCAAATCTGTTACTAGACTGCACTGCGCAGTCATAGTTAGTACAGGAGACTGGTTAGGAAAGCCGGCAAAAAAAAAAAAAAAAAGAAAGAAAAACAACGGTGCTGTAGTTTATGTTGGAAGCTCCCTGACCAGGCATAATCATTTGTTTTTTGTTCACAAATTGTGATTTCTATATTTGCTAGACCGAAGTCTAATCGGTGAAACAGCCTTTTTGAAACAGGCCAGTAGTTCAGCGTTTGGCTAAGATGGTCGGGTGTTGTTTCGTTTCGTTTTCCTTTTTGGTTTATTGATGGTTGAGGGAAATATCAGGAAATGAAAAAAAAGAACAATGGAATCAGACTCCGAGCCGGCGTTTTTCTCAGATTCAGATTAGGACTGAGGCTGTGATATGGAAAGGCGTCAATATGATCATGTTTAAACCTTCAGTTCAGATAGTCAGTCCACTTGCTTGTTAAAAACGATTATCTCGCTTTGCACTGACCTTGAAGAGTTGGTACTGAAGGATGTGGTGCTGTCGGTCGAACTAGAACCTGACACAGATGAACCTGAATAACAACAAAGAAAGGTTTGAGCGGGAAAACTACAAGCTGTGTTAGCTTTATTTGTTTGAGTGATTGTTTGAAACGGCAGCAGCTGAACTGATAAGATCATATGCTGGGAAATTTCTCTCTGATACGTTCTCTGATCATGACAGCTTGAAGATGGGTGATATGATTAAAGCCAACGTTCCGAACATCGGAAAATATCGACTAAAGGTTTTTGCATTCAAGGTACGAGAACGCAACCCTTAATTTTTGTTGGGTGTCCTGTGCAATGAATAAGGGAGGTTTTTTACTTCGACGGAGCGCGAAGTAAAGGATTCGCGACGCTCAGGAATGTATCAAAGTTACCATTTTTTGACAAGATTGGGCATGCAAAGTCTGTAGGTTATCGGTTTTATTCGGCTATTTGACGAAGTGAGAGCCGAATTCGTTCGAGATATCTCGAGATCACTTCGATTTCTTTGATTTATTCTTTAACTTTTTCGAGGAAGAAAGAATTATTATTTTGGCTTCCCCGGGGTTTGAACCGACTCACCTGTGTGACCCGTCTGGTCAGAGGAGACTCTAAGTTGAGGGATTAGCCGATTGCGCTACTGCGACCCAAGGTAATTCGACATGAAAAATAGTTATGAAATGATGCACTAGTTTCGGGACAAGATTGGGCGTGCAAGTT
The DNA here is from genome assembly GCA_038088405.1 of Porites divaricata. NCBI lineage: Eukaryota > Metazoa > Cnidaria > Anthozoa > Scleractinia > Poritidae > Porites > Porites divaricata. The sequence continues at coordinate 31,143,065 of JBBMOI010000003.1, read as the reverse complement.
CGTGACTTTTCGGCTTGTTTCGGCTATTTCACGAAATGAGACCGGACTACTTCGTGATATCTTGAAATCACTTCGAGTTTAGTCTTTAATTTACTCGAGGAATAAATAGAAGATATTACGAGGCCACGCAGAGACACGAAATTTTTCTTCGAGTGTTGAAAAACATTTAACGAGTGAGCCCTCCTTTCGAACTGTTTTATGATGAGTTTAAACTTACAAGATGCTGCACAAAGACATTTTGTCTTTGTTGAGTGTTACGTAGTAAAATTGCTTTCATGCATTGCGTGACTTTCTCGAACGTTCTCGACGTTTTTGGATAAGTCATGAATAATAAATTAGGGCATGTTTACATTTCAGCATGAGTCAGCAGATTTGCACAGTTACTGAAATCATAAAATATGTCGAAAAGCTACTACTATTCGCCTGTTTGGTATTTTCTAGAACCTTATGTCAAACGATATACACGTTCCAAGCGAGTTCTTTTGACGAACTAAGTTTTTTCCCACGAGCTGGACTGCTGTGTTTAGTGAAGTGTGACGAAGGTCGATTTTCAGCATCTGTGTTTCCAAGTTGGCGGAAGCCGTAAGATATCTGAAGTTCAAGTGAGAGTTTGTTATTATTGGCAGAGGTTGTTTAGTTTAACTTAAGTTCAAGTCAAGTTTGTGTTGGCGGATGCTGTGTTTTAAAGCTCTGTAAAGGCTATGTTCCTCTGGTATTAAACTTCCTTGTGTTAATCGGACATCCCTGCGTGTTGATATTCAGTGAATAATTATCCTCAAAACATTCGAACTCGTAACATTGAGTTTTAGCCAATTCCAAGCTCAACATAATACCCATGCCTTACATATCTTTAATCAGTACATGAGACTGCTATGCTGTTTTTGAAGCCTGATGTGACTAAGAAAAATAGAGAATTCTTTTTTCACTGTTTGTTTTGTTAGACTTGTTATTCACCGCCAGTAACCTCATATTTGACGTAAGTCTAAACGTTTAGACCCAAGTCGAATTTAGAAGGATTTGTGTGGAGTCATCAAAGCATAACTGGGCTAATATCTCAGAGACAATCTGTCTCGAAATGCTAGTTTTTGGCAAGTAGGCCTCTTGGATGTTGCTCTTTTCAGAATATCTTGACAAATCCCATAATTTCACAAATTAACACCTTACTCTTACCATATTTAATTTCTTACAATTCCTACGCATTTCCAATTAATCAGTTCCACAACCACGAAGCCGAAGTGTACGCTCCGTAGCGTCTTGTTGAGATTGCATTTTCGTCGTCGTCGTCGACACACATGCATTTGCCTCGCTTTGAGGCGCTTGCTAACGTTTCGCCTCACTTTGACGCGCTAACTCATGTAGTGATTCTTGTGTCCTCGGCTTTCATCTTTCCAATGTTTGCTGAGGTCTGATATTCGTCTTCGTAGAGCCTTCATCTTTTAATACTTTTAAAAAGTTTGCTGAATCTTCGTAAAGCGTGAATCGATCTGTGTTTGCTGAATCGTCCAAGGCGTTCATCTTTCAGAAGTTTGCTGTTAAATTTTACTTTGGATTAAGCCTTCCTATTTTCAGCATGGTTCGTCACTGTCTTTGGAAATTGTCTGCTACTCCTGGTGCATGCACCAAACCGGGTTTACTTCAGCGGTCGTTGTGTCACAAAGTAAAACTACCGAGATGTGAAGCTCGGCGGCGCCATTTGATCATGACTTGTGATATTTTCGGCACCCGACAAACTTTAACTCTATGTTATTTATTAGGAAAAACTTATAAACCACTGAGCCCTCAGTAGCGCCACTCTTGAGTCACTGAAATCAACACGCTCGACCAAATTACTGGAAAAGTTACTGACGTGAGTCTCACACACGTTCCATTGAAAGCTTTGACAGGGTTAGTGCGAAGTTTGAATTCAGATGTGAAAGGTTTTTAAACAGTAAATTCAATGTAATTCATTTTGTCAACAAGTTGATGATTGGATGCTCTTAAAAATAACAGAGAAAATTATCCGAAGAAATGTTTTTGAAGAAAGAAAAAGAATCCCGGGTTAAGCACTAATCGGTCTTTGAGCAACTGCGCCCTGTAACTCGCGCCAGTAAATCAAAATGTTCCATTTACACGCCCGACGCACTCTAGATCTGGCCAGCCAATGTCTCATTCCGATTACAAGCACTTGACACCGAGCCATACGATATCTTTTGAAAACGTTCTGATAATGATACACAGTATCAGTATCAAAATATGCCATAATCATATTTATCTATATCGCAACCACCCTTCCCCCTCAACTACTACCTGTACGTCTAACAAACATATCGAACGCAATCTCCTAAGCTGCGATTACTCCTAGTAGTATACTCTACTTCAACGACTGTAAGTCATTATTGATCAAATAACCTTATGGTTACCTGATTATCAAATTAACATTCTCATAGAGTTGCGTGCTCACAAATGAGTATCAACAGAAATGAAATGACAAAAAGTTTCCTGTTCAAGTTAAAGTTTTTTGAAGGAGACCTTCCTCGTGCACGCATAGGGCTTTCAAACATAGTTTGATTGAGCGTTGATGGGAGCAGCCCAGCCTTTTTTATGTTTCGTCTAGAATTCCATCATTCTGAGATTACAACGGAAACGTGACAAAGAAATGAAAAGCACTTACTGTGCAAACAATGTTTGGTAATCAATTCAACTCGGTCGGTTTCATCCTGTTTTGTCAGAGAATAACTCCTCAGTCCGCCCAAAGTCACCGAAGAAAGTTCACTTGCTTCATCACAGCATTTGTCCTTGCTAAAACTCAGGAAACAAATCATGTTTGTAATTAGTGGAAAGCGATATGCATTCTGATCCCGACAATTGCTTCTTAGTATGGAGATTCAAAAGAATTCAACTGATGGATTGGGCTTGTAAGAAAGTAGGAGTCATGCCCGATAGCCAGCCATCCCAGTCTACTTGTGCTGCTCGCTGTAGCTAGTGAGTTTTTTGTTAAGACAAAAGAGTTTTTCTTGGGATCCAGTCACCAAATAAGGATACGATATGTGTTTAACATGCAAACTTACACAAACAAGTTTGAAGAAACCTTTTCTGGTGAACCTAAAAAATACAAGAGCCTTGTTAGAAGTTTAAATCGTTACAAAGACATCAAAAATAAAAACGTCAAGCGAGAATGCCTATTCTTGAAAGGAATTTTGCAGGAACTCCGAGCAATGCTTTGCGCGGGCTTCGCGCTCGTAGAGACCGTAGAGAGAGTCAAAAACTATAAAGGCACCGGCTTGAATTGGGCAAAGAAGACAAAGTTGTTGCAATGTAATCATGCAAGTCAAAAGCAGTATACATTACAAGCTCAGTATTTTGTATCTACCTTGCATAGTAAACCAAGGATGGTTTAAAATTTGTCGCAGTGATGGTCGATTCATTGGCACAACATTCAGCAATGAGCTGATCAAGTTCTTGGCCTCTGTTGAAATTAAATTAATAATATTATTAATAAAGATTGATGTGTAACAAAAAGACGTTAAAATATATAAAATGTAGCAGAACGTCTCAGTCTAGGTTTTTAAATATGCAGTAGGGAGATGAAAATAACTGATTACAAACGTGTACGTTTACGTTGAGACCATTTGTGTCGAATTTGAAATGGAGGTGGGGGGAGGGGGGGGGGGGGGGGTCAATTTATTAAGGGTAAGGGGTTCGGCTTCGGCAAATAATTGATCTGCCCGCCACTGACAAATCATAATATTTTGCTCAACCTCGTCCAATAATTTTTTTAACATTCGATCACAGAGTGTGTTTTTTAATGAATATCTTCGGGAAGCGAGGCGATCTGCCATTTTCACGCAAGAGCGATCGCAAAAAGGAGAAAAGCGTGGTTTCATTTGCGCATGAGCAGACCATTATTTGAAGGCAGTTATTTGGGATCTCGGCCAATGAAAAGCAAGAAAAATTTGCAACGAATTATAATAAGTCTTATTTGCAGGCCAGATATTTTTTAAGTAACAAACTCGATTCCCTTCTTTTTCCTTTCTTTTCCTGAAGTATAGTTCTATTACTTATAAACGAAATTTGCCATGGACTACGTATTAGGTTATTATTGGTCCCAGAACGTTCTCCTCAAGCTTAATAAATGAAACGTAGTTATTGATATTACCTGGTGATAGGTGATGTGGGATTCTGGCTGGCCTGTTATAGGCCTGTTCGGGCTTACTGAACGCCATGTATGGAGATAGTATGTCTACTAAGATCATCCCCAAAGCCCAGACAGTAGCCTGGCAGCCATCATACCATCCAAATCTAAAATATTCAGGCGCCATATAAACCCTGGTACCTGAAACATTTAAAACAGTAACCATTAAAGTCAAAAAATGGTTTGAACAACGCGTTTTTTAAAAAAGAGCTAGTATTAAAAGTACGTTACTTCTTTTTCACTGACACATACTGAAAAGACAAACAAACAAATAAACAACCAAGTAAACTGACTAACTTACTAACACATAACCTACCTCTAAACACATTATAAGGTTCATATTGTATCTCAGACGCCAGACCAAAGTCGATTAGTTTGACTTCATCAGAATCCAAATCAACCAGGATATTTTCTGGTTTAAGATCACGGTGAATAAATCCATTTTCTTCACATTTGATGTTGGCTTCAATGATCTGTGTGAAATACCGCCGAGCTTCTTTCTCTGTCGTTGTTTTATGAAATAAGAGGCTGCCCAAATCCTGACAGTTTCCTGGCCTTTCCATGACGTAAGCGTAATTATTGCCCGTTGTGAAGAAATCGTAAATCTTTATCACGTGACGATGTTGAACCTTGGTCATCCAATAAACTTCAGATGGAATTTTCTTACCATTCACCTTTAAGGAATAATGAGAATAGGACGACTCTAAACACCTATTCCACTATTCTTATTTTAAACGAGTTCATGAGTAATATTATACAGCTATCCCCCGAAGGGGAGGTGAACAGTGGTGGAAATATACGGAGACGCGAAGAGTCGAGGTATATATCTAGCGCTTGTAGAATTCGACTTTTACTTCTCGATTCACTAGAATTACAGCAAAAAAAAGAAAATACAGAATTAATAAACGAGGACCGAAAACCTTCCAAAAACGATAACTTAAAGCACAACAAATGACTAAGAAAACGAGCAAAAAATACAGGAAAAACTATACTTGCGAGATCTGTACGGCACCTCCGGATAGAACTAAGCGACTGATTTACATACATTAGACCAAAAAATAAAACCTTATACTAAACTGGACTGAAAACAATAAACCTAAGGAACTTACAAAAATTGACAATAACGATTACATAACGCAACGCCGAGACTAGAATTACAGAAAGAATACGCATATGAAAAAAGGCTAACAAAAGACTACTCCAAGCGCGATAACAAACAAGGCACTAATTGAACTAACTTAACGCAACGCAAAACATGAAAAAATAAAGAACAGGAAAAAACTCGCAGTCTCTCGTCGCTACAGCGCTGTTCACCAACCCTGAGGGGGATAGTTGTTTTAGTATTTACTAGATCAGTTGGACAAAAATGAAAGAAGTAACTGTTTGTAAATTAAGGACGTCACTTAGTAGGAACTTTATTTACAATTTACAAACATTTCCGGGATTTTGTCAAGTTTGTTGCAAATTCAGCATAAAAATAATTTTCTACCTACCAGTAAGCACCGAAAAGCCAAAGCTAGTCGCTTTGTTGGTATTTGTTTGTACGACTGCGTCATTCACCGATTAAAATTTCGTGTTCCGAGAATGTCTCGAAGCGAGACGCCATCTTAGCTCCGGTCGCAAAACAGTTAATAGCCAAGGATATTCCGTTTTACGGGAGCCAATCAAAACGCGCGAAAAGTACTATTCACCGCTTTGGTAAATACTAAAATGTTCTATTCTTGCTGTAAAATGGACGAACATGATCAAGACAGAATAAAGGGACAGACAGGAAAACGCCCAGTCTAGCCGGCCCTGGGATATGTGAACTTCAAATAAGTTATTTTTAGTCAAATTAAACGGATGAAATTAATTGGAAACTTTTGAAACGTTTCTTCAGTGTTGTTCAAAAAAGAGAATTCCTTTGAAGCAGTCACGTGTGGACTTGATGACTGTTCAATCAATCGATTAAAATGTGCCGACGCCCCAGGAATTTGACTTCCGTTTAATTACAACTTCTAAAAATAACTTTAGCAAAATTCACATATTCCGACCAACACCCTACGATTCCTTCCCCGCCCGTTCCATTATTCTCTCTTGGCATGATTTAATCCGGCCGGCAAAATAATACTAACACACGAATGAGAGAAATGATTTGTTCGTCGACCTTAATTTGTTGATTTGGACTAACCTCTTTAAGGTCCTTTACGGAGCGTTTATCGACAAATTTAATAGCCGCCTGAAATTCAACAAAGAATCAGATATCAGTATTTTTTCGTAAATCCACAAAGTATCTGCACATTATTTTATTGATATCTTTCGTTATAGCCGTTGAATTTAACGTAGCATCCTCCAGGAAAATAAAATCCATTCTATAGATCGTTTTCACTGTCACGCAATAAACACTGCACCAAAAAAACTATTGGAAACCGCCCAGTGGAAGAAGCCAAGAAAATGAAATGTTATAAAAGACTAATATATAAACAATTTGTCCAAATCTCAGGTCTTTCTGGCCAGCAGTTTCTGAGTTATCTGCCGAAACGTTTCACGCACCTTTGTAGAGCTTTGTATGGAAACGCCATATTGGTGGACAGAAACTGTCCACCAATATGGCCGCCGGAAATCAACTAAAACATCTGGAGTTCACTTTTTTCCATAAAAGCTCTTTCTCTTCACTCGAGAGTTAGTCTAAGTGCGCATAAACACATCTTCTAATACTTGAAATGATAAAACTGCTGAAAATCAAGAGGAGATACTTTAATTCAACGAGACAGCATTCCTATTTTGGTGTCACGCACTGTGAAAACTCGGAAGTTCAAATTGCTGTATTTTCGAAATGAAACGTGCTACGGGACTGGAAACTTGTATAAAAATTTATTTTTTGTTTATCTTCAACCTAGTGTAAATAAGAAATCGTAAGACCCGGTTATTTTGACCTTACAGTTTGATGACGTCACCGTGAAAACTATCTATATCTATCTCTTATGTTAATATGCACAGTTGTCAAATGAAGTAAACAAATAGATGTTACAACAGTTTCTGCTGAATTACTGAAAAGGTAAAAGAAAGTGCAATTCAACAGCAACAATATATTACTTACTAGGTTCATTGAAATTTGGTTGATTTTGCACTTCGCAATTCTTTAATTTATCAGTGATCTTCTCACATATCACATCCTACTATTTTTATCCATTTCTTACCGGCACATTATCAGCCTTTCGTGTTGCAGCAATGACTCTGCCAAATCCACCTTCGCCGAGCTCATATTCCATTTGGTAATGATCAAGATTATCTGCAGATGCCCAAAATTAGATACAAGAATCCACAACTAAGTACAGGCGTAAACGTACATACAGGAGAGTCAAATGGGACAAGTGTTCTCCTATTTATAGGTGAGATTAATTTATCAGTGGTATGTGCTGGTCTCATTATTGTTTTCATTTTGTAGTTTGCGGAGAAATTTGGCAGGGCTTCAGAATCGTAATCAGAAAGTCCGGTATTCGAATGTAGTTCCCATTTCAATTCTTCTGACATCCTTGCAAATAATAACATAATTAGGTCAAATCCTGCCAGTCTCGTTGCCCATCATTACGTTTTAAAAACGTTGCTCTAAGAAGTGATGTAGCGAATTATTGGAATAAATAATAAATGAATAAATATCCCTTTTTAAAGCCTTAATCTAAGGGCCTTAGAAAGACTTTAAAAAGGGATATTTATTTATTTACTTCATGTATAGCGCTATATTTATATTAAAAACTCCCGCAAAAGAGACCCACTGGACGAGAGATAAATTTGATTTCTTTTGTTAAAACCCCTCGCTTGATATTACGGCTTCTTCCTTCGAATCAATAGGACGCTTGTCTACTAAAGATGCCTCCCGGCCTCCCGAAATTTTATGATACAGGATGGCTGAGAAAACAGCGCTATATTACGGTGAGTTGATCAGACCCCCGGAAAGGTCTGAGGTCTAACGTCTGTATATGTAATCTTTTCCATCACGACCCACTTTTATTTTTTTATCTTTTTTACTTACCCTCCAAGTTGATGTTGTTTAGAATTTCCGGTTTGATCTCTTCTTGTTCTTGGAAGGATGAATTCGACAAATTCGACGTCGATATCGGGAAAAGGTCAGCTTGGTCCTTGCTGCTTTTGTTAATCCTGTTCATTCCCTAATACGATTGAAAAAGAAAATTAGATAAGCACGTTTACTCTGAATATCACTCCCGCTAGCCGCAGGCAAGGGCCTGGGGAGAACATGATTGATTGACGTGTCGAGTGAATGTAAAGTCAGTCATTTGTTGGTCCGCCATTTTTTCAAATGCGTCTATTAAAAGTTCTTTTTCTATTATTATTATTTTTTTTTTTTTTTCATGTTGAAAACAGAAAAAGAGCTAGTATCTTTTGGACATATCTTTCCACATCCTAACCGAAAAAATGAACGGCAAAACAACTAGCCGAAACTTGGTAAGTTTTCCGTTTTTTTATTAATAATCTTTTTCTTGACTTACGTTCACGAATCTTAGTGCTGATCAAACGGTATTTTCAGCGAACTTTAATGTCATTCCATCCTTGTAATCCTGAAAGTAACTTTGCTCCAAACATGTTTTAATCAAATTTTTAACAGTATATTAGCGCTATTTGTTGGTAATGATCTGAAAAATAAGCTATTGAACTGACAAATTCTGTTAAATATATCTTCTCTTCTTCACTTCATCCTTAAGCTTATGGAACGTGACTTAGTACTGTAAATAGTAAACGTACTATATGGCCATTTTAGACTTGAGTATACATGTATATATATTTTTGTCTGCGATCTGGCTTACCTTTTTGCAGTTGAGCGCTTGACTCTTTCCCTTTTCCAAGTCAGTGATTTTGGCTTTCACTAAATGGGAGCGATTGCTTGGTCGATCCTCTCTGCTCATACTGTTTTCATCCAACATTGTTTATATACTGCAAAGTTTACTTAATACGCTTTGAACAAAACTTCCACACTGCATAAAACGGCATGGCTTTTAATTTTGCAACTAACGGTTTCCATGGCAAACAATTCGTTTCTATGGTGAATTGTGACGATAAATTCTATTCTGTTGCACGCGCTTATTTGAAATAATAAAAGCGATAACTTACCTCAAAAGAAAGCAAAGATGAGTGCGACTTTTCCTCTCTTCTATTTTAAAAGAATATATGTTTTTTGAGTCTTAGAAGTATTCAATACAACGCTAATTAGAAAGCGTGCACAAAATACTACTTTACACTTAATGTTTTTGTCGTAATTATGTTCATTTTTAAATAAACATTAAAATGTGGACTGAGAACCTACCATAGGAACACAATAAAATTGACGTAAGATTTGAGGATGCAGAATGAAAACGTTTTTTTGGTTCGTGTGTAGGTAGATTTTGAGATGTTCCTTTTTATGAGAATACTTTTTAACACCCAGCGTTTAGCGATTTTTCAGTCCAGCAATCCGCACTATTAAAAGTGCTGGCAAATAAAAACTACCGCAAACATCTTTCCCGCAAAAATTTACTCCAGAGTAAATATTCTCTAACTTAACTTCGCTACACATAAAATGCAGTGCTAAGAAATCGTGTCTGTACAATTAAAACTTGCCTCTTTAATTTCATTCAGAAACAAAACGGTATACAATGAATTACTGGTTTTACATCGGACATACTTTGGTACTATTTCTACTGCACGTACAACAAAAAACAAGAGTATTAACAATGCTGGGTACTGGGTACTTTCTGAAAATTGCAAAAATTAATTCAAAGGGAGCAAAAACCAATCTGTCCTAATCGCAATTTTTGTGCCCGCAAAACACAAAAAAATCGCCAATCCGCTAAACATTTAGTGCCACACGGTAATTTAAGCCTGGTGTTTTTTTTGTTAACAATATTCATTGAATTGGGCGTGATTAGTGGTGGATATCTAACTATAGCCGCTATTTTTAATCGGCTTGATTAATATTCACCATTTAAAAAGGCACCCACCTGTCTTTTTATATGCTTCTATTGTTCTGTAATTGCCGATGGACTCAGGGGCCCTTTTCATGGATTGTTATTTTTCTATTTGTTTATCATTCATAGACACCCATAAAGTATTTTATTAATTTTTTTGTAAGGGGCGCATTAAGTCCAGGTTTATGCTATGTTGATTCCCATGATTTCATTCTGGAGATGTATTTCCAGGCTTTGGAGGCAAAATATCGCTTTATTGCTTCATTCAGCAGGCAGATATAGCGAGTGACCGTTAATATTACATGGTGACAATATAATACTGCGTTAGCAGATTATCGTCTCTTCACTGGGACTAGCAAGCATGTTAACATGATAAGATATCTAACACCCCTAATGAGACAGTTACACTGCTTGCCGTAGCCGAGAGAAAATCTTACGTTTTACCTGTAACATTCAATTCACTACAAGGTATGGCATCTGAACATCTTTGGGAACTGTTATTTGTTTACAATCCTGGAAGAACATTGCGCTCCTCGGGTAAATCTCGGGGCCTTTTCTTGTGCTGCCCCTGAACTGTGGAAGCGTCTTCCAGACGATATAAGATCTTGCAATTCACTGACTGTATTCGAAACTAAGGTGCGCATTGAAGACATTTCTTATTAATTAAGCGTTATTTTATTTGATAGTTTCGGAGTAGCCTGCGTAGCAAGCGTTTCCGTTGGGTTTCGGGGCAAAGAAAAACCAAGGATCGGGATTTTCGGTTTTGACCGCGCGAGAAATAAAACGAAAGCCAAAAAATGAAAGACGGGGGAGGTCGCGCGGTCTTTGACTCCCGTTCCTCGTTCTTTGCTCCTAAACCGCACAGAAACGCTTGCTACGCAGGCTAGTTTCGGAGTTTTTAATTAATTAGTTTAAATGATAGTTTTTAAATATTTTAATTGTAAATATTTGTAAAGCTTGTTTTATTATTATTATTTTTATTATTTTTCTAATAATAATAATAAAGGGCTATACACGGCACCACATGGCAGTACATGGTAATAAATGCCAATATAAGCCAATGTATGGCAAAACATAGTAATTCATGGTAATACACGGTATAACAAAGCAATACATATCAATACATGGTTATACATGGCAATACATGGCCATACATAGTAATACATGGTTATTGGTTTTATTGGTTTATTGGTTTGTTTGCCATAAAATGTACAAATGAAAAAAAAAATATTTAAGCTGTCATGGCGAGGAAGCCCAAAGAGAAGCCACCGGGCTTATAGGGAATGGGCTCCCTCAGTTAAATAATTAGAACAAAATATTATCATACTGAATTACAAATCAATGGCAGAGCTACAGTAAATCTTATAATAAATACATTAGATAGTCGTACTAATTATAGTTCTAGGCTAAAAAAAGCGAAAGTGGCAAAAAAGAAGAAAAAAAAATTACTATTTATGATAAGGGGAATGCTTTCAGCTTACAGCAAAAGGAAGCGGTACTTATTGCATTTCGAATTTCATATGGCATTATACAAGGTTATCAAGGGCTACACATGGCAAAACATGGAAATATATGTTAATACATGATGATAAATGGCAATACATGTTAATGCATGGCTATATATGAAAATACATGGTAATACATTTAAAAGCATGGCCATACATGGCAATACATGCTAATCTATGGCTATACATGTGAATACATGCCCATACATAGCCATACATGGTAATTAAAACGTGGCAATTCATGACATTACACGGTTATACAGGGCCATACATGGCAATATAATGGATCTATATGGCAATACATGGGTATACATGGCAAAACATGGCAATACATGGAAATACATGTTAATCTATGCCAATGCATGGTAATACACGGTGATGAATGGTAAGACACGGCTATACATGTTAATACATGATTAAACATGGACATACATGGCCATATATGGCAATACATGGTAATGCGTGGCAATACATGGTATTACATGGCTATACATATTACTACATGGCAATATATGAATGTGCAATGCGCTTATTCTTTTACACAATTATGATACACTTTAACAACCCTACTTAAAGTACCTACCCATCAAACAGCCTGATTTGTTCTAATTTGGGGAAAACTTTGGCTGCGGAGCCGCCATCGCGCGAGGAAAAGTGGACAATGCAACAAATTTTCCTCGGAAATTTGTCGGAATTTGCAGAGTCCTGCATAAAATAGCAAAGAGCAGTGGAATCTTGGGTTGGCTTCATGATCCACGCCCGACGCAATTTCACACAACCTTTTAAATCTCCCTTCGAGAGGAACAATTTCATTAGACTTCCGGCCTTCACAAAAGCTCATGATCAGAATCAGAAACATGCGGGACTATGAAATTGGTTATCCACACAACATCTCAGTCTGATCTTTTTTTTAAAAACAACCGAAAACAGGGAATGGGAACTGTTTATACGTAAAAAAGAATAAGTTGCAGCTCCATAAGCAATGATGTGAATGACACATTTAAGCCAAACATGACTGGTTTAGCTTGTTTTAAGTAGGTCACAGACTGAATTTACATGCACCATTTTATTAATGAGCATATGTTGCATGTACATCGAGTTGGTTTTTCTCACATAAATGAGCATAATTTTGCTACCATTCTAGTTGACAGGGTCGTCAGAAAGCTTCGAAGTAGACGGCTGAGTTGTCAAAGTAAACGGCCAGTCAAGGGATATTTTATTCAAAAAACGCCATCCGTAAAGATATGCTAAGCAGAGTAGCCGGCTGATACTAACCAAGTAGGCGGCGATTTTCGCCAGCAGCCGGCTACTTTTGACAACCCTGCATTGAGCATTCAAAATACGTCAGGTTGATCATGTATTAAATAATTTATTCGAATAATCACTGCCTGTATTAAAGATGTCTGACTTTTTATATTATGAATGTCTTAGTTATAGCAGTATCTTTATAATTTTAATCACAAAGGCATAAAAAATAAAAGAATGAAAACTCCAAAGTGACTGTCAATGATTGATGTAAGCGAGTTCTCTATCAAGGCTATTTCTAACAGAGTAAAACAATCAAGGAGCAAGAAAAAACCTTATATCAATTCCATTAGTTTTAAATTTTTAAACCTAAGAATAAACAGTTCCAAAAAGTGTTTACGTGTATATATGCATTATGCACTACAGTATAATTATACTAACAGGTTTTCTACAAATAGCCTTAGAGACCTTCAGAAGGCGGCGGATGCGTCGCTTAAAAAGTGATATCGCTTTCTTTCAACCTTCATCGCGATTATTCCAACTCACCTACTTTGTCAAATGTAGGCAAACTCTCCTGGAGCTGAATTTCTAAGACCAATATCCAAGTTTACCAGGAGAAAGATAATTTCGTCGTCGCTTGTTCACGTATTCCATAGAACGTGATATCAGGTATTTTTACGTCTTTGTCGTAAAGTGACGACAAAGAAATGTACAAAAAAGCGTGATATAAGTGCAAAGTTTTTGTTTTGCATATTAAACCTACTGAGTTTTCGACATTCTCTTAGCTGCCGCTGTCGTCAGATTGTAAGGTCCCTATATTATATATGAGAATTGAGTGGAGTTTTGTTGGAATCAAAGAAAGAGATCTTCATATACGACTACAATGACTACAGTGAAGACGATTTTCTAACTTAAATATTTAGGTTATTCCTTCTCATCCATCTGGGCGCAGTTCTCAGTTAAGTATCTTTTCTTCAAAAGAATTAATTTTTCCCTCTTATTTTAAGGTGGCTGAACACAGTTTTCGTAGTTTGTGAGTACATGACTGTATATGTCATTTTCCAAATCATGGCATGAGAAAGGTTGAAGCTCACAAGCTGAAACTTGGCGTTTTTGCAGTTTCCATGGCAACATGAACGACTGAATACAACCCTAAAATTTTACTTTTTCTCAGTTTACATAAAATTCGCTTATTAGATTTTCCTATAAACTTGCACACAGGTTACTACAATTAATTACTACCATTTGAAACTTTAAAGTTCTCATTATTAAAATACACGTACGATAAAAGCAAAAATTCAGTCAAATGTCACAAAATCTTAATGAGTAGATTTTGAGAAATCGTCTTCTGTGCACCATTGCTTTTTTCGCTGCCATGTTTGCTTGTCTAATTTAAAACATGCGCCGTCACGCGAGTTATCACTGACCGCCAACAAAACTGTGTTCAGTCACCTCAACAAGTCATTTTAGAGGATACAAAGACTGTAGATCCTGGGCAAGGCTGTGCTCTAAGAAAAAGTGAAAGGTGGCCAGTGCTCTAAACCTGTGAAATCCAGGGTGCCCAAAACATGACTTCTATGGGAAACAGTCAGATTTTCTAGTCGCTCGGGAGCAAAAGTTAAGCGCCTATTATGCTTATGCTAGAGCACAACCTTGCTGGGTTATTTTGAACCTCCTTTGAACAACTGGGGATGAAAAGACATTTTGACTGCACTACCTCTCCCTACCACTGCTAAGAACTTTGAGCAAGATAGTAAACTGACTGTGTAAGGAAATACCAAATACACTGAACAATAATATTTCTAATTATTATATAAACACCAATGAAATACCAAGTGAGCTTACGCGTGAAAACTTGATATCTTCACATGTGAAAGTAACATGTTATCTTCACATGTGAAAATATCACCGTTGCTATGGCTTTATAATAAACCGCACCTTTCAGACCAAAAAACCATTTAAGTAAAATGGTTTGGTATTTCATTGGTGTTTATATAATAAATAGAACATTACATGGTCGCTCGTGTTGAAAAAAAATATTTCACTCGTTCGCTGCGCTGACTCGTGAAATATTTTTCAACACTTGAAGAGAAATTTCGTATCTCCGCGCGGCCATGCAATATCCTCTACTCATTTTACCAAATGCATCTGTAGTCTTAACCAATAAGTTAAAAAACGAATAAATATGTGGTTTTCTACAAATAAACAATTATTAAGAAATAGCCATCTAGTTATTTGTCATCGTCTTCTTCATGATCTTGCTTAAACCGTTTCACACACAGTGCTTTACAATTATTAACTTGGTCATTATTGCTGTCCTTTACCTCGTCTTTTGTATCCGGACTGTTTATGTCTTTGCATGGTGTACTAGTAGTCCACCATGGTTTTCCAGTAAAAGAAGGAATAGGCAATCCTAGGCCATCCATGAGTGCTTTCATAACTTTGTCTACATAATGGTTGATAATCAAGGTGGCTTTCTTATCCTGAAGTTCAAACATAAGATGAAGTTTATAAATTGGTTACATGTTTAACGTTTGCAGTACTAGTTTACAATATTAAAGACAAAAGTGATCAGGAGAAAGTACTGTTGACAGTTGTATAGTCAGCAAATGTCCCTACTAGACACCTTGAGAAACAGCATTAAAATTGTACACCCAAGGTTCCACTTTACAGGAATACTGGACAGCGATCTTATGAGTCCATCTGAGTTACAGTGTAGGGTGTAAACGTACAGTATAACAGATAGTTACCCAATTTGCAACTGTAAATTATCACCAGGAGTTTCTTTACCATACATGTAGCCAGATGACAGTTTCCTGTCCACAATGACACCACACCCTGAAAAAGAACCTCTCCTGACTCCTATTTTCATTCCCTACAAGTACATGTAACTTTTACAAAATGGGAAAAGTCTGCAAGATTTTAAAATCATTGCTATGCAGTCAACAATGTTCTACGTACAGTGAAACCCATATTAAGTGGGCCACAACTGGCGTACTGAGACTTTTTGTCACCTTTGTCAAAAAGTCCCAGTCATTTTTATTTTCTGTAAAACAAAGCTGTATTTTTAAAGAACATCTCTATAAAGTGAACACTGGGGAGGTCCCTGTACAACTGTGCAAGCCAGAATCACAAGTCTGTGGATTCCTGTGGAAATATGACTAATAAAATATTAATTAACAATTAGTCGCCTTCGGCGACGTGAATATCGGCGAATAGTCACGTCGCCTGAGGCGACTAATTGTTTTAGTATAATTACATTGATGATTATTCGAGAAAATAAAATTATTGATCAATTTCCGACCCCATAACATCGAAAAATCTGGCTGCCATTTTGAAAACTGCTAGCCTTCAATGCTATAATCACCGCGCGGTGATTATAGCGGGATAGTGCGAAGCTCCTAGCCAATCACAGCGCTCTATTTTCGATAGTCATCGATGTAATTATACTAATACCCAATAAGCACTAATCACCTGTCTTGTTTTCTGAAGATTAACAATTACTAGTTTTCCACCATTTTTGACAGTGAGAACTGGTAAATTTCCACTAGGCTGGATTTGAAGTGAAGTTCCAAGGCACACTGCTAAGTCGGCTTGCCTAAAATGAAGGATTTGGAAAAAACAGTTAGCAAACAGCAACAATGCTATACCATGCACAGATTCAGACACCAGACTTTGTAATTGTCCTTTCTAAAGGTCTTGGTGGGTTGGAGAGGAGAGGGTGGGGTGGGCTCAATGTTGCACAGTCTAGCTCTTTGTGGAGATCACTGTGACAGTGGAAAATTAAAGTCACACTCAGTTCCAGCTTGTTGGAGAAGACTTGAAAGAAACATTTGATTCCAAGACAAATCCACTTTGTTGCTCAAAAGGGTGCTAACCTAGCTATAGCTTTATGCTCAATAGGATAATGCATCCTGACCCACCTTGAATGGTGTTCTGCCAAGACCAAATCTTGATAAGGTAAAGAATCTTCCCAGTCTAGGATGGTATCTTGCAGTTTACCACTAGAATATCACAAACAATCACCATAAACATAAACAGCATCGTGCTAGGCTGGTAAACAATTTTCACTCCCAAAGCCAGTTATGTAAAAAATTAATGTGTTATGACTTTTATGTCTGTGGACAAACTCCTATAATGTGACCATTCAAATGAAACCTCTTTAGCAGTACTCAGACTAACATGGTAATTAAGGTTTTGTTTTTCTAAATGTTGCCACATTAAATTTGGAAAGTTTCTTCACTTTTGACTTTAGTCGCTTTAGGGGGGAAAAAGGGTAAACAAATTATTGAGGAAAACAACTTCCATGCAAGCAATACAGTTTTGTACCTATTTTTTTTATTTTATAAACTACTGTCTGCACCCTTATTATCAAAGCAAAGAAGGCATACCGGCAATGCCCTCTGACACGTTTCCTTTCACATACTCCTCCAGTCCTTTTCAGTCCAACAGTTGTCACTGCATGTTGTCTGACATACTCTGTTCCACATCTGTCACACTTCTCGACAAACATGTTACCATGGAGTTCAGAAAGCTTTGACCTTCCACGAAAAATGTAAAGAACACAGTCATGATGAAGCAAGAATGATCAAGGACCGTGCACTGGGCAAATTGACCAGCTGTGAACATGACTTTGCCTGGCTGCTTAACATCTCAAAGAACTTTTTTTAATACAAGGAGTGATCAAAAACAGTTTTACATGTAAGTTACAATAATGCCCTTTTTTACATGTAGATGAGTCTTCTCAAACTTAAAGTAACATAATTTACTGTGAAATTCCACTTTATCATATGCGGCATGAAATCCCCTCGTTTTTTGCATGAAAACCAAGAATCACCCCATAATGCATTGCAAAAAGAGCTGTGCTCCATAAAACACCATCTGAAATGTCTAAGTGTTGCAAGTACATGTCTGAGCCATGGTGGCCCAGAAATGAATGCGTTCGATCCCTGAGTATTTTTTATCTCCACCCAAATTTCCTCCAGTGGAGAAAAGGTCAAGAGGTGAGTAGACTTCTTTGTGAATTAACCTTTTGGGTAGTTACAGTTACATGTAAGTCTAAAATTGTTCTTGTTTGGTGTGACACTATAAAAATACTATTTAAAATGTAACAATATGTCAATAATATTATGAACTATTAAAAGGGACCCAATTTGTGTGGTGGATATTGGTGTCATAATTATTTAATCATGATTAAATTGTCTGGAAAAGCTATCTTTTTGACACTGAAAGACAGTGACTGCAGCTTCAGAATGCAGGAAAACACATCTCTACAACTACAGAATTGCAAAAATTTTTAGGGGGAGCATTCCCCCAGCCAATTGTTCAAAACTTTAATGAAAGCCTTGCGTAATAGCCCTGTCACATTTGTCAAACACAAGTGTTTTGCCATCCTCTTCTTCCTGCTGGCCTGTTGTTTATTAAACTCACTACTATGCTTGCAAGACAGAATTTAGAAATTTCTCTGGATAGGGAAGGCCTCCAAATCATTCCTGTGAACCTTGCCAATACCCCTTCAGGGCAAGTCCATTTTCCACTCTATACAAACCAAACTTAAAATTAATTATTGGCATCTAAATGACTATAGACCTCTTTAGTCTGTATGTTTTGTTTTCCCAATACAGGTCATGTGATAATACTAGAGAACTGTTTGTTTCAAATTTTGTCTTATTCACATGCATACATGTATGTATGCATAATCTATAAAAAGACAAAGGGTCAAGTTCCCCTGGGACCTCTATTAATTTGGTAAAGCACATAAAATATAGTCAAAAAAAATAATTGTTTGCAATACCTTTGCAGCCCTGATTTCAAATGCAAGCCATCAACGTTTTGACTAATAATATACTTGACAAAATTTTCTTGTACAAGCTTGAGCAAAGCCATGTGTGTGAGGGATGGTTTGGCTTCATCAAATGTAGTGTCCATCTGAGGAGCTAATCCTTTTTCTTCTAAAGTCCAAACACCTTTTGGTCCTCTGAAATCAGGAATACCAGCTGCAGTGCTAACACCTGCGCCTGTGTGAATCACAGTGTATTTTGATTTGCGAAAAAGCTGTATGAATTCTGCCATTTTTACATCCAGCTGCTCAGGAGAGTCAAAAACCTACAGATTGAAAAAAAAAAGTAAAAAAGCAACTTTATTTTATTTCAAAAACCTTGTTAGGGACCAATCGTTTATTACATTCCAGGGGGCAGGGGGCAGGGGGCAGGGGGTGGGGGTTTTCAGAAAAGTGTGGTTTATCAAAACTTTACCTCAACCCCCACCTAAAAAATAAAAATTATTACATATAAAAATAAAAAATTAAAACCCCCCCCCCCCCCCCCCGGCAATAACAATTTTAAAAATGCACCTCCCCTCCTCTAACCCCTTCTAGACCAAGTCTCTTCTTCCATCCTTGGTCATTGATTTCATAAGTTATAAAATAGTGGTAGTCGGCAGCGTAGTGTGAGATTTTGAAGGGGCATGCAGGGGAAGAAAATTTAGCACACCAAAGGCGCCCCAAACCTGGGGGAGTCTGGAGCAGGCTCCCCCCACAAATTGTTCAAATTGGGAGTCTCGGAAATGCCATCTGCTGCGTTTTCCGCAGGATATTTTCAGTAAACAAAGACGAGGGAAAATGCAGTAATTATAGTTGATTATTTTACCCATCTCCTAGTGTTATCAGTAAGGTACAGACTGTGTACAGTAAAAAAGGATAAAACAGTGATGCCATCCTTCAGACGGGCAGCAAACTCTGTTATAATGCCATCAATATCAATTATGTTCTTGTGCTTGTGTATGTGCAGAATTGCAAGAGAGCTCGATCTCTCGTCTGTCATGGTCCTTCGTAAAGGAGTTTGCAGTCTCTTCATACCGCTGAAGCTACGCTCAGCTGTACATGTTGACAAGGATAAGTCAACAAAGTTGTGAGAGCTACATTGTATACTCCAGGATAGAAATGTAAATGTAGTTGGCTTGGATAAAAGTCTTAACTAAGGTTTGTGGCTTCACATTTTGATCCATTTCATTCCACTTATGGTGTAATCAGTAAAAGGATAAAGGAAATCCTAACCTAAAAACACCAATATAAAGCAAAATATTTATCCCAATTTAATGATAAAATGCTTAATTCAGGAAATTAAAAAAATATACATATACATTTTTTTCCAGATTTCAGCTGTATGCACACTACATTCCTGGCACTGTAGAAACAGCTGACAGGTTCCTGGGCCAAGCTTTAATATGGGTAACATTTTGTTGCTGAAAAAGAACCGCCAAAGCAATTTTTTTTGTCTACTTACCTTTTGAAGGAAACGTGGATTTGCTTCAATCATAATATAGTTTAGCAACTTTTACATAGAAGGCCAGTCCTGTGTCTTTTCACATTTTGTACATTTTCAAAATTGAGCCCCCCAAATCAAGCCTCTTAGAAAATTGTACCCCTCCTCCAAAACCCCCGCCCCACTGAGACGTAATGAATGATTGGTCCCTTACAAAATTGATAAAAACACAACCCACAAGTAGCAAAGGCTATTCGAGGCGGTTTGTGTAAAATTAAATACATAAATAAATAAATAAATAAAAATAATTCGGTAGATTCGTAAAATAAAATGTAAAGAAACAAAAGTGTTATAAGAAAAAGGACAATTAATTAGGTAAGACAGCAGAGCACAATCAATTACAGGAAGAAGGGTAAAAATTAAGTATACGTACAATGTATGCATGCTAGCTTTACAAGCAAAATAAAATACTAAGAGAAAGTCAGTTGTTGTAGAACGGTGAGCGGTTCAAGATATTCGTCTTGGTCCTTTAGGATCTACATGAGACTCAGAGTCTCATGCAATCGTTTAAAATGTGTTCGTATTGCATTCTACGCTTTGGTTCCAAATTTTGAAAAGGAAGACTTTTGTATTTCTAATCTTGAGTGTTTAATGTAGAAATTACCGGCGGGCAGGTGAGTCACCGTATCTAGTCCTATACGAGTGTATATCTGATATTTCGTCAGACAAAGCACATTCAATTAAACAAAATCATTGTTATTAAACATCAGTGTTCAACGATTCTTACCTCAGGTAATCCGCACTTCCCTTTGTGTGGATAATCAGACAGACCGGCAGCGTAGTTCACCGACATTTTGAAACGAAATCAGCTGTCAATTCAAACAACAACGAAAGCTTAGAAGTATCGGCTACCGTGCTTTGTCTTTAATGCTTTGTCTTCAATCTCTTCCTTGTATTACTGATTTTTATATCGCTTGGACCTACAAACTAGCCTCTGAATTCCTATAAAGTGTTCCTACGACACTGATCTTTTCTGTGATTCTTCGATTCTTGAACTGTCGGCCATTTTGCTTCTAAATCTCGGATGGACTGGAACCTAGCAGCTCTTATTTCTACATTTGGTGAACATGGCCTTATTAGGCAAGTGTCTTTCCCGGACAACATGGCGGACGCCGATGACATAAAGGTTTCTTTACTTTCGGAAAGTACAAAATTAAGGTAAGAAGCGGAACAGAGCTGATAAACTGATAGCTAGTGGGCATTACTTTGCTTCATTTCGGTGGTGAAATTCGTGAAAACTGACCTAAATATCTGCTGAAAATATGGACTGAAAGTAAAAAATGTCTTGAAGGGTTTAAGATATGAAAAAAGGGTATCCCGACTACCATCGAATCTCTTTTTAGACTCTTTTTAAAGCCAGTTTCAAACGTCGAACGACACATGTGCCGAATCTAATGCAAATGAGGTAGAAAAATAGATTTTCCTCATCTTCATTAATTTCGGCACATTTGAAGTTCGACTTTCTAAACGGCCTAATCACGTGACCAGGCAGAAGAACGCTTATTGACGATTTTTCGGATAATTTGTGGTAGAAAAACAAATCTAACCTATAAAAAAAATTTATTGGCAAAACTTGGGCTCTAATCTCAAATTTGATTCTTGTTATTTACTATTGTTAGATAAATTATATCTACAGTCAAAACCTCCCGTAAGTGACCACCCAAAATGTGAAGATTTAAATTTTTAAGTCTAATAGCTTCCATTTGTATAGTTTCTTAGAATGAAAAATAACAAAATTTGTTTTCAAAATACTGAGAGCTGGACTATTCAGGATTTTATCCACTCAGCAACTGCATGGAGCTCTTGATTCAGATTAGTTCACAATGTTGAAATCTTTAATTTACTAGAGCAATATATACCAGGGCTAAAAGCGAAGCTTTATTAATAAATTTATAATTTAAAACAAAAAATAAACTTGTAATCCACAAATCAGTTAAATTAAGGGCACATTAATTCGTGTGACTTTTAAGGGACAGGCTAAGTGATTTTAGAGTGAAACAAATCATGCATTGAGTTGATAGCCTTATACGTACACCCAAAAAAATAGCACTGGTAATCATCTTCGGTCACATTTTGGAGCAATAATGGCTCTTGATCACGGTAGATTAGGCATGGAAAACAAATTCTTGGAAAACAAATCAGACCGAATTTTTATGTTCGACAAGTTTACTTTGGAAAATCTTGCCAACAAATCTGGGTGCGTGCAAATCAACCTTTTATACTTTTTATACATCACAACTGAAGTGAAAGAGTACTATGAGGCGCTGTTTTTATCATACAGACCGCCTGACCTCAGACAATTAGCAGTCAGTTTCACAATTTTTCAAGACTAATTTCATTCATTCAGTATTCAGGACCATCGAAGCGCGGGTGGGCTTTTAGCGAAACCGTTCAAAAAAATTCCAAAATCACCTACCAAGTTTGCAAAGAAATTTTAACAGAGTTACGCTTCAACATAGTAAAGAATTTATTGTGTTTATTTTTTATTGATAGTTTTATGACCGTCACGGTGATGTGTAATGTGCATGGTACGTTGAGTGCCCCTGCAAGCGATGTTTATGAACGACTGTAAACAAATAACGGCAAAGCGATGAAAATTGCAAAAGACAACTAACAATAAATAAAAGATCAGAATATAATTCGGTAGAACATTTACAGAGACAACAAGTTTCATTCACGAAAACAAGTATTTAAGTGTCTATAAGAATCCTGAGTCTTTAAGCTTAAAAATTAAGTTTAATTTTAAGCCGTCAGCTTCCCGGTGTTTTTGCTGTTTTCCTCAATGAACTCACGACAAGAAAATCGCTCAAAGTTTTCTTTCTACAGCCAAAATAATATCTAAATATTCTTCGGAGCAGTTTTTCTTTTTATTTGCGGTGAAATATCGACTAAAGGCTTTTCAAAGTTCTGTAAGCTTATGTCAAACCTCATACTAGGTCAGATCAGTGTCTCAAATCTGACTACAAACGTGCATAAACTTCATGAAAACAGATATAAATACAATGATAACTCAGGCTTACCATCTTTCGAGGCCTGAATTGCTTACGCATCCAGCAAGGTGAAAAACAAAAATGATGCCATCCGATTGACAAGCAGCGCATTTCTCAACCAAAAATTCAATAAAGAAACCAGCCATGAATAACAGAAGACTCTTGATAGCAGCTGTATTTCATTTTGTACATCCAGTGAAAAAAGACAGTTATTAAAAACATCACAAGTTGACACAAAACTCTGTCAGCTTCTGTCAGCTGTTGAAGATGTTGTATGAATTTTCCGCATGAACTCGCCTGTCAAATTTTGACCAATCAGGGCATAAAAATTGGACGTGGAGCGTGACCAAAGCATGACTATCCTGAGAAAAGTGAAAACCATCTGTTTTCCCTTCTTGCATTTTTAAATAACGGGCTGAATTTTCGCGTCCGAGGTCAGTTTGAAATCAAAATGTTATAGTGCTGGGCCATAATGACATAAACCAGAAACCCCTTATGAGTTTCTGCATAAACACAACATATTTCATATGAATTTTAAAAAGTAAACTTGAGCCTGCGATCATCTAAAAGGTAGTAACTTGTCAGTGGATAACTTCAAAAACATACTCGCCCTAGATGGGTCGACACCTGAGCCCGTGATACGGCCAGGTGATACTGGTCAGCGGATACCTTGTCTTGACAGCTGTCAATTGATCACAACAACATTGATGTGCAATCAGTTTTTTCCTAGGCTCCCTGGGCTCCCAAAGTAGGTAGAAAATGTGAGAGTAAACATTGGTATGCCTGTGGTGCGGATGGACGGCGGGCGGGCGGGCGGGCGGTCGGTGTACGGTCACGTGATTACCAAATTTTCCCGGATGGGTAGTTTACCACATTTTCTTACCCATGGTGTTCTGCGGTGCGCTTTGCGCGCCAGAGCTCCGCTATTAATGTCATCAGCAAATAAGTAAAAACTAAGCAAAAACATTAGGGGCCAAGAATGGATCCCTGAAGTACTCCACAAGTGATTGAGAGATAATCAGATTTATGACCATTGACACATACAAATTGTTCTCTGTTGGACAGATACAATAATATTGAAACCAGTCATAGGCTAGCCTGTGAAAACATCCGTTTCTCCTCACTCTTCGCTGCTGGGAACGTTTCGCGTGGAGAAAAATTGCGACTCAGCGACAGAAATTCCATACCGATGACATAAAATATCTGTTCGGTATCCGGTCAGAAGAGCTGATTGGTTGATGGAGTAGTTACATTGTTTTCGCCATTGTTTACGAATGACAGACAAAAGACAAAAGGCCACAAAAGTCAAATATAAGCGTGAAGAATCTCTAACAAAACAGTCAATGTTTGTGGAATATAGTCTTCTCTAGAAGAAGCATTATTTTGAGGTTTGCTGGAGCTCGTTGGCAGATGAACACAACACTTTACCAAAATCGACCAGAAGACACACAAAATTGAACAATTTTATATTTGAACCCCATGACTACCGGATTTATTATGTAAACACTGATTTGTGTCATCAGTATGGAATTTCAATCACTGAGTCACAGATGTTCCTCCTCACAAAATGTCTCAAGCGGCAAAGAGCGAGGAGAAACGGATGTTTTCCTGGGCTAGTCATAGGCTTAACCTCTTACTCCATAATGATTCAGCTTTAATAGAACAACAGAATGATAAACTTTGTCAAAAGCCTTTTTAGATCAACTAATTTACTGCAGCCAAACTGATTCTTGTCAATAGACTTATGGATTGATTCAGTCACTCTTATTGGTGCATGATTAGCTGTCATGAGTACTGTACTGCCCACTGTTCCACCCTTGCTGTATTTCTTCTAAGAATACCTTATTGCAGTATGTATTGTTTATTCTGCTTATTATATGATTTCTGTAGTGTGGTATTTGCTTATTTTTTATGTTATCCTTCTTTTAAGAGTCAGTTCTGTTTTAAACCGAGATTCTAGTCAATATGGAAAGACGTTTATGTTTGATAAAAATGAAGATACATGCTGGAACTCAGATCAGGTGTGTGTTGTTTATATTGTCTTCCTCTCTATATTTTGATTTATTCTAAGACCCCACCCCTCTGGAAACTCCAGTAAAGCCTCATACATTAATATTTTCTAAAATAAATTGTTTGGTCTGTGAGACCCCCCTCCTCTGGTAATTTCTAATCCCTTCTTTTGGGGGAGTATGGAGATTTTCTGGAACTTAACAATATTTAACGGTTTGTGTGAATGAAATGTTAGGTCAAATGTCCAGTCCAAAATTCGCCCTGTATCCTGTGAACATTGTCTGAGAACGTGAACTATCCAATAAACTTCAACTACCTTGAAGATCAAGTGCTAACAAAGACTGTTTTAATGTTGATTGAAACCCACTGATCTTTGTTTTCTGGCCACCATAGCAAGAAAATCAAGCAGAACAATTCAACATGTTCATCTTTTGACATCTGATGGTTTTCTTCTAGGGTTCGCCTCAATTTGTTATCCTTGAATTTTCCAAGGATTCTCAAGTCAAGGAAATTCAGATTCAGTTTCAAGGTGGATTTGTTGGAAAAGAATGCACTGTTGAAGGAGGTCCATCATCTAGCTGCTTAACAACTTTGTATGAATTTTACCCAGATGATTCAAACACTCTACAAGTATCCTTTTACCTTTCCTAAAATGTCTCCTTGTATGTGTCTTGTGTAAGCATTAAACTTAATTTTTATAAAGTAACGTTAGATTTTGTTGGCGGTTTTTTTCTAAAATAGCAGTCATACCTATAAGGGTG
The DNA here is from genome assembly GCA_038088405.1 of Porites divaricata. NCBI lineage: Eukaryota > Metazoa > Cnidaria > Anthozoa > Scleractinia > Poritidae > Porites > Porites divaricata. The sequence continues at coordinate 31,117,122 of JBBMOI010000003.1, read as the reverse complement.
GGGTGGGTGGGGAAGGCAAATTCTAAACTCATTTACTTACCGATCCCACCCTTATAGCCATACCCTAGGCATTGGCCCCAGGAAGGTCATCACAATTTGCAAAGTTGAGGGATATGCATTGTGATTGACAGTTATTATTTGCTGAAATACTTCATGACTGCTGCCTTCATTTTGTGGCATGTCCTCAAAATGCAACTATTCTCCATACCCGTTCATCCAAAAAGCCAAATACCTATGCAGTGCTGGATCCAGACCTTGAGATAAAGGTGGGCGGAGGGGGGGGGGGGGGGGGGGGGCACTGCTATGTTGCCTGGAAAACTGGGTAGCATCATTTTAATCTAACAGTTCTAAAACGTCAAGATATGAGCAGCGAGCAAACAGTTTGTGTCCTGAACATTTTGCAATAACTTAATCACGATCTCTAGATGGAATCAGAATGACTGTTATTCCTCAACTCTACATTTCTTAGATTTTCCCCATCAGTAGCTCGAAAAGAATCAAAGTTTTGAAGATTGTGTTTACCAGCAGTACGGACCTTTTTGGGAGAATTATAGTCTATAAACTAGATGTCTTGGGTAACAGCTGATGGAGCATAATCACACGCTTGTTATATACTGAGTTTGAAGAAAGGACCAAACTTGCCGGCAACTATGGATCAGGGCCTTGCAATGTCGGGAGATGGATATGCTGTACATGGAATGTTCAAGGACTTCGACTATAGAGAGAAGAACGGACAATAGCGTGGTGCAAAGAGTTTTGGCAAGGCCTTATCTAAAGGAATTGTTTTGGTCATTTATAGGATTGTATGCTATAGTGTAATCATTATACACGTCATTTTGCCGATTCGAACAAACCCCATCATAAGATAAAGGAGACTTCTTCTCTTCAAAAACAAACAAACAAACAATGACATTTCATACTCATCTTGAACTCGCCACGTGGTGAATATTACATGCCTGCATCTACAGTATTTCTGATTTTCTGTTTTTGTGAAGATTGTTCTCTCTTAATGACTCTGCTCCGTTGTAAAATTCAAGACCTTGCACGGGTATATTGTTGGTGATAATTATACTGTAAAATAAACAAGCTGGCTTTGATAGTCCAGTCAAATTAACAAAACCCTTTGTAAATATAAAAGGTGCAGAGACTATAAAAACAGTAAAAGGGAATCGAACGACGGAATTTATAATTTAAACAATTTTAAAGAAAGAGAGAACCTCGCCTGCGCCACAGACCAAGCTAAACACCGGGGTTAAATTACGTCTGCGATGCAGGCTAGAGAAAACCCTGCTTGAAGATAATTTATGTCTCATAATTTCCCCCTCTCTGTTCATTCTAAATTAGATCTCCCACTATGACTTCTCTCATGACTGTTCTTATACTTGTCACAGTTTTATTACAATGTTTTGTAGGGGAAAAACGGCAAGACTTGTATCTTCTAGGTTGATTGCGTTTTAAAATTAACCATTTGATTCAAGAAGCAGTCACTATCTGTTAAGACACACCACCTAGCCTTTGGGACCGGCCTTTTCGGCTGCCGCTTCAGAACTGTGGAACTCTCTCCCTCAAGGGCTCCGAGAAAAGCATAGAATTTAGCACTTTTAAGAAAAAGCTTAAAACATCTTTTCAAGAAAGCTCATTTTAACTAACCAATTTATTAGATAGTAATTTCGACTACCTTTCGACTTATAACTCTTTAACTATTTGGAACTTACCATGCAATTTCGATTTTAATTCATATAGTCCATATGGAAATGTGTGGGTGTAAACATTATTGACTGTAATTCTATTTATTTATTTTTACTAATTTTATACTTCAGTTATATATATATATTTTTAGATATTGAATGTAAAGTGCATTTGAAAACTTCGAGTTGAATTTGCGCTATAGAAGTGAAGAAATTAGTATTATTGTTATCATATAATTATTATGAAGAAGCAGCCTTAAATTATCACGAATAATTCAAGCGAATTCATTTGCAGCCTAAAATTGAGCCGAAAGCTACTCGCTAAGCAGTTTTGTTCAAAATATGGCTGTGCAAAAGTAAAGTGATTGTACTTAATTTCTTAAAAAGCGGAAAATGTCTCATATTTTGAAGAATATGAATCACATTAAAAAACCGTCACGTATACTCCCCGAAAAAAAAAAAACTGAAAAGCTTGAAAAGTACGTTAAATTTATGAATTTGCGAATTGAACCTTACTGTTATACGTAGTTTTACGGTGGATTGAAACAGTAATTTATGTGTATAATAGTCACAATTGTAAAAGGATTATTAACCAACCGTTGGTTAGTAAGTCAAACATTAAGAATTAAGCTGATTTTCTTTTGATGGCATCTTAATACAGTTGTGGCTGCTTTTATTTGTGCTAGTCAGTGGCTAGTAGCGGTAGCGGCGATCTGTCTCTCCACAGAAGTGACCTAATCTCTTGCATTTCTCGCACAAATGCTGCGGATGACGCTTTTGGGGATCTCCAACGTCCAGTCCCTCGGGTTTTTCAAGGCGACGCTGTGTGTGTGGGTATACAACAATGTTACAGGACTGACATTGCTGACCAGTGTTGGCCCAACTGTTGGCGCTCATCCACAGTCTGTTGCACTGTGGACATCTGTATTCTCCAAAGCAACGTCTGTTCCCCTGATATGGCGTCTGATTTGTAACATTAATTTTAAAAGTAATTGTTAGTATCCATCTCAACACACTGTCAATGTCAACACGACCCAAGCTCGTACAGCATTGAAAATCTAATCGCAGACATTTGGCTGTTCGAACACTTGCTTCCATTCCTGCAGGAGCTCAAGCTGCAATCCGCCTCCGATGAACTACTGAAACGAGCTTCACTTTTACACTGGGCTCGCGAACCCTGGCAGAACTTTTGAGATGATTTTTGAGAAACGTTTACTGACGGAAGTAAACGGAGGCATAGGTACGATGGGGTGGTAGATAGAATATGCTAAACCGGAAATGAGAAAAGGAAACACTAGCTAGGCATTCACAAACTTACCTTTCCACTAGACATGGTTCAGTTTAATGCTAGATATTCTTACAGCTTACCAATAATGATTTCTATATCACAGCAAAACCTGCACACTCGCACTGAATTCCGTGAAGCGAAAACACAACTTAGTACAAGCTTTACGTCAGGGCTGACATTTCGTCCAATCAGAATTATTACGCGACCTAAATGGACGAGTTAGCCAATCATTGATTGCAGTGGCTTATATTCTAGGAAAGGTATGAGGTTTCTTAGAAGGCACGTTCTCAGCTAAAATTTCACCACCATCTCCCGTACGTTTTCCAGTGGGCTTTCCTCAGTTTCCAGCTGTCTGCTCAGTTTCAGATTTAAAAATAGTTAAACATTGATGAGAAATAACAGATTTTCACTTGCAAGCTAAATAAAAGCAAAATAGTTGAAATAGTCATTGTCGCAGTCTAAGAGCACTTCAAGAGCATTCAACGTTTAAAAATTAAATGGCGGTTGTTTTCAATGTCCTTTCGTATATATTCGAACTCAAGTAACCTTGAGCCGTTGAGGATTGCGTATTTACTCGTGAGGAACTGACAAGTGCTAACTGGATGGTTGGACTGAACTGTAAGCGGCCGTGGCTCTTGGTGTTTTGAAAGCGCTCTTACTAAAAAAATATTTGTATTGGAAAGAAATAAAACATACGGAACGTTCCTCGCGTATTTTCAGGGGATGTTGTGCCGGTTGTTACTGTCCTCATGAACGTTTCTGCCCACCGGTTTTGGCCCAACTGCTAGCTCTTATGCATTTTTAGTACAGTAGGTCTGTATTTATCAGTTCAAAACAACGTCTGTTGTTGTTATGGTGTGTTGTGAAAGAGTACCGGTTACTTTAATTACATGCAAGATAAAGTGAACGAACGATCCAATCATCGACGCTCAAGGCAAAACTTCCCGGAAAGCTCAAGGAATTCCTAGAAGAAGTAATTGTAAAATTTGCATTGGTTGACTGATAGACCTTTCCCGCATTACGCTCCAGTGAGCAAACATAAAGACATGAGGACGAGGCTAGGGTGGACAATTTCATACAAATCACTGTATAAAAGGAACGCGGGAAAGGTCTATTGTGAACAATTTTTGTAAACTGTTGCTGATCATGATGCATCAATATCTGACCAGTTTAGTCTAGAATATCTCCAAATGGATTTCCCTTTTATCGCATAGACGACGGTATAAATACTTACGCAGAGGACTCAGTTAAAAAGAAGCGTGCGGTTGGGTCACTTGCGCCAGTTTTGTTTTGTTGGGTAAATGAATCAGACCTCAGATTGCGTACTTAATTAGTCTCACGATGAATGATAAGGATCTCTAGGCCACTCAAGCGTTCCTCACGCGTACGGTTCCTTATTTGAGACGCCTCAGAGCCAAAAAAGAGAGAATTCACAAGAAACACTTCCCACGGGTTTATGTAGTACTCAGAAGAGTGATAAGGATCTTGTGAATAGCTGGTAATGTCTTGAGGGTTGCAAAAAGCTAAGACTGAATTTGCAGTTGCAGGCCATTCTTCAAAGGTAATATTTTCACATACTTTTTCCACTTGTCAATCTCTACTGACAAGTAGGTGGATTCGTGAATAGTGAGGAATTGAACTTCTTGTGATATTTGAGAATTTCACTTTGAAAACGGGTGTCACGTGCTTATTGCCATCGACTGCCTGTCTACAAGTATCAAACCTTGATAACGTTGTGATGATCTGGCGTCGACGTCTTGTACCACGGTCACCAAACGGAAAGAACACATTAACTTTTTAGTCACTTAAAGTCTGGTCAGAGTTGCACCCTGAATTTGCACGATGTCACTGTACGTTAAATACGCTATTTCCGAGTTGCCCAAGCCTGTTTCAAAGGGCGGCCAACTGCGAAGCCATATGTTCTTTTTATTCTCAGGCAAATAAAACTCATTTTCACAAGGAAGGTTATGCCCATAGCATGTTTTGAAAATGTGAGTTTTTAGAAAGAGACACTTTTTTTTCTTTTTTTTTTTTTGCAGGGGCAAAGGAGGCAACTGCCAACCCCCCCCCCTCCCCCGCCACCCCGTCCTTGCCCCCTACACTAGCTACAGCCATGTGTGTGTTTTATTAGAGGTTTTCGTTTCAAAGGTAGGCCGCTAAAGTTGGTCGGGCCGCTAAATTAAACAAACAATTCCAGCATAGAAAGACAGCGGCGAAGAAAAAGTTTTCTTCCCTCTAATCTAAGTAACTCATTTGAGCGTGCGTAGGCAAAGACCGAGTCAGGCCGCGTTTACATAGAGAAAATTCGTCCCAGGTAGAAGGGTCAACGTTTCATACATTTCCTTACAAAACGTGGCGAATGTGAAGGCGGTTCAACCATTTTCAATGGTAGGGTCTCCCTACTCGCCAGGCCAACGTTTCTCCATATAAATACTTTGGTTCGCCCAGCTATGGGTCAACTCGGGTCAAGGTGAGACAATCAGAGCATCAACGAGCGCTGTGTCCGTGTGTGAGCACTGTTGGCTCGACCAAAGGCGTCGACCGTTTTCTTACTGCTGGGAGGGTGACCCTCTTCCCTGTCGAAACATCTTTCCTTCATGTAAACGAGGCCTACGTGAGTCATGCAGGTCATGACGAGAATGGAAACGGCTTAAAATCGCGGGTTTACACGCAATAAAGCCGTTAAAGGATTGAAAGTTACCATGAAGACAAGACGGCAATACTGTCTACTTTTGTTAACACCATTCCATTTTTCAGCCACACTCAACGGGATGTAGCACACGTATATACATAGCTTGGGCTTTAACCATGATGTGGGGACATGAGCAAGGAAGAATCATATAGTTACCGTTTAATTTTACACGCTTTCATTTTGGTGTCGCAAATAGACTCTACATTTTCGTCGAAACGATTTTTCCTCCTAGATCGTGATCTTTCGCCAGTTATATTTTTACCTATTAACAAGTTGGTCGGGCCGCTAAATTAAACAAACAGTTCCAGCATAGAAAGACAGCGGCGAAGAAAAAGTTTTCTTCCCTCTAATCTAAGTAACTCATTTGAGCGTGCGTAGGCAAAGACCGAGTCAGGCCGCGTTTACATAGAGAAAATTCGTCCCAGGTAGAAGGGTCAACGTTTCATACATTTCCTTACAAAACGTGGCGAATGTGAAGGCGGTTCAACCATTTTCAATGGTAGGGTCTCCCTACTCGCCAGGCCAACGTTTCTCCATATAAATACTTTGGTTCGCCCAGCTATGGGTCAACTCGGGTCAAGGTGAGACAATCAGAGCATCAACGAGCGCTGTGTCCGTGTGTGAGCACTGTTGGCTCGACCAAAGGCGTCGACCGTTTTCTTACTGCTGGGAGGGTGACCCTCTTCCCTGTCGAAACATCTTTCCTTCATGTAAACGAGGCCTACGTGAGTCATGCAGGTCATGACGAGAATGGAAACGGCTTAAAATCGCGGGTTTACACGCAATAAAGCCGTTAAAGGATTGAAAGTTACCATGAAGACAAGACGGCAATACTGTCTACTTTTGTTAACACCATTCCATTTTTCAGCCACACTCAACGGGATGTAGCACACGTATATACATAGCTTGGGCTTTAACCATGATGTGGGGACATGAGCAAGGAAGAATCATATAGTTACCGTTTAATTTTACACGCTTTCATTTTGGTGTCGCAAATAGACTCTACATTTTCGTCGAAACGATTTTTCCTCCTAGATCGTGATCTTTCGCCAGTTATATTTTTACCTATTAACAAGAAGGCATTTTTGACGTTGAAGGGCAAAGAGCCACTGTAACTAATTCCTAATCGTTATAGAAAAGGTCTTGAGAAGGATAAAATGATCTTTCTCCTTTTGAGAAAGATCACTAAAAGAGCCCATGGAATCACATTGTGTCCTTTTCCCAGAGCCGACTTTTTACACGTCCACAGAACCGAGGCGCATAGACATCATATTTGGCTATACAGTCGACTCCCCATAACTCGAACCTTCAAGGGAAATAAAGTTCGAGTTATCGGGAGCTCGAAGAGAATAGCTGGAACCAAGGCAATTTTTTTTTTTACTGTACAGTGACAGTAGCCCATAAGGCTCCTTACAGTTAATATTTTAATCACATTTACTTGTCGAAATGTTAAATGAAAATTGAAAGATACTTCTAGATTATAAATCAACACGTAACGTAGCAAAATATAGCCTAAATAGAGCATGCGTTTTACTGTTTTGAGAAGTAAAGCTGTTCACGTTAGATTTGTAACAAACAACATCAGCCTCCACTAGTAAACTAAATGTCTACAACACGTCAATGAGAAATTCAAAATTGAATGTTTCGGACGCCAGTACACTGTTTTTTTTTTTCGCGACTTTTTAAAGGCTCAAAACATGGTTCGAGTTATCGGGGTAATATTATATAGAAATGATCGGAGGGGAAACAAAAATCACTTCGCGTAGCAGGATGTTCGAGTTACCGAGGGTAAAATTACAGTAAATGTATAATGAAGGAAATCCAGGGAGAATTGATTTTGGTTCGAGTTAGCCGGCGAGGTTCGAGTTAGCGACGGTGCGAGTCCTCGGGAGTCGACTGTATCAATAAAAGGTTTTTATTTCCACAAGACGGTTTATCCCAAAGATTGGCTAGTTTACGATGTTTTATGGTTTTGGCCAACAAATGAGCAACTCTAGCCTGTCAGCTATACAAGTTCGAATGCATGCGTCCAAGCATAGGTAGTAGAGGAGAATGGTTATCAAAGGCAAGAAACATCAAATAAATGAAATAAATAAATAAATGCGGAATAAATTAGCGGGTGTTTAAATGAGAAAACTCGCACCGGCGCGAGTTTCATACCGACATGGGCCACCGACATAACTTTTTAATTTCGTACCGCGTTTACATGATGACTGGGTTATTTCACATCTCGTTACTTGAAGGTACACTTCTATGGGGTGCCATTACCGCCAAAATTCAGCTATCGTTACTTTCGTAAATGGTGCCTCCAATTTTGTTTATGGTGCCTTCGTTTTCATAAATGGTGCCTTCGTTTTTGTAAATGGTGCTTCAAATATTCAGCAGTCTGGAAACGACTCTCTGGTGACTTAACCGAGGAAAACTGGGGCTCAGTGTCAAAATGGCGGACTCCTTAGCCTGTCGTCGCGGTCTTGTTACAGGAGAAATTGCAAACATTTGCAACAGTTTATAGAACGATAGAATACCAGTCTGTTTAAAATGTTCAAAAAATACCAAGGCAAGCACCGTTTTTGCATGTTTCCTTGAGCCTGTGTCAGAGTTTGGTCTACCATCCCGGGTACGCTTTGAAAATGTTGGAGTTTCCATGTTCATGCTTCAGTGACCACAGTGGATGCGGTTGTGGCAAAAAATGCATGCATAGATTTATTCTTTCAAGAAAGAAAGTGGCTGTGCGTAGAACCTAGTAAGTGCATTTTATCTACAAGTTTACACTGTACTTGGTAAACAAAGGGGGGGGGGGGGGGGGGTCGGATCAGTGACGTCACACTTATTAACCTCCTATATTATATGAAAAAAATACCACCAAAACCCATCCATGTTCCTACTATGTGGGTACTGTTAGTTTCTAATGTTGTCGTAAAGAAACAGAAAATAAAATCAGTGAACTGTAAAAGCAGGATTCATCACAATTTAATCAACAGTTTGATTCCAGGTCATTAGAAAAAAACTGAAACTAAATGGCAGTGCCTTTAATTGACTATAATTTTGTTTTAATGTGAGAGACTATAAAGCAGTCAATATCTTCTTAAAAAAGCACAAACCCGTGTTATAAAGAACTTTTCTTCGTTTAAACATCATAAATAATCTGGAACAGTCTACCTTTCATTAACATAAACAAAACTGTATGTTTTTTAATCACTTGCACAAAACTGTAATAATTTTAAAGTTGTACCATTCCCTGCAACATGAAAATTAAACTCTTTCAAAGAGCCCAATCATTTGGCAATGGGGTTGCAGAATGTTTTGAAGAGGAAGCCATGCCAGCACTTATTGCATCCTTTGATTGCCAGAATTCTATTTCCAAAGGCTTTTGTTCCGGAAGGACACGTAACAGTGAAAATGAGAGTACCAAAAACAGTGTTTTGTTTGAATAAATCCATTGTTTTTTTTTCGTTTTTTTTGTGTGTGCTACGAGAAGTTTTGCCTATAAAGACTATGAGTGTGCAACAATTTTTTGTTACATGCTTTTAGGAAATTCTTCACCACAGGAATACCACGTCCAGCATGAAAGCAGGGCACCTTTTTTCCCTCTTTTCCACGGTACAGTTGAAGGAAAAACTGCAAGCAATAATTTTTTTTCTGTTTTTCGTACCGCATCAGGATAGGTGGAAGTTGAAGTTATCTTTCAGATTCTCAAGATTGTTATGTAATAATGGAGCAACCAGCTACCCATGTACCTCTCCCCTTTTTTCCCATAAGTCAAATGTTTGGACCCCTGTTGGACTTATTACACAATATTCCTCTCAGTGTGAATTAAAACATGCAAACATTAAATTTAAACTAATGATCCAACATGCCGTAAATGGATGTTAAATACTAGTGAATGCCTTCCCACTATTATCACAAACTGCTTGAAGTGCAGCCAGGAAGGTGTCCTTGTCAGGAAACTTCTTGGCAAGGTTACATTCTTTGTGCAAGTAGAGGAAATCAAAGAAAGACTATCGTCAACTCGTGGGTACGTTGTTTAGAAAATAATCAATTAGTTATCACCTCTGCTTTTCCCACAGTAAATTTTAGGAAATGATAGAAATTCAGATTATGAATATACTATCCTTGTTCTGGAAACACAATACTTTTCTTGCTGCACGAAGTGCTGAGTAAAAAAATGGACAATTTCCGTGTTTTATATCATAAGCCGATCTTGTGGCCCCTCAGTCTCTTGGTTTGCGGTCTACAGAATGTGTAACAAAAGTCTAAAATACAGGTCACTTTTCACAGGTCACCACGATAGAGATAAATGAACAGCATTAAAACTGTCTCCTAGCCCTAATCTCTTAACAAAATGCTCTATTAGATCGAGGGGAATCTGTGTGGTTTGGTAATTTATCGATGTAGCAATGACCTGCACTCTTGACCTGTGGAATGTGACCCTTACTTTAGACCTAGCAGTAAACAAAACGACTAACGAAACTGTAACGCGAACAAAATAACCCATTTTTTCAGAGGTTTTCGATGGGTTTTGATGTTCTAACGACAAACACATCTCCTCTGGACCCTGTGGCCATACTTAACCGATTGAAAAAACGACTCGAACCAATCGGATGAAATTTAAGGCTAATTGAAATCAGGTTACTGACAGTAAAAACAATGTAAACACATTTCATGGCAATGAAAGAACATATGTGAAACAAAGTCGACACAACTCCTCCGCGAAATAGGATGCAAAACATAAGCTTATGTTTTCTTATCTCGATTTCGGCTGTTATTTAAAAGCTAATGCTCAAAATCACATCCGTTTCTCCCCGTGATCTTAAGGAGTCCTTATAAAGAAGAAGAAAAAGAAGTGCCTTTATTTATCATACATTCATTCATACACATAACCTACTACATTACTACAAGGTATGAAATCAAGCCAGCGTTGAAGTTGAAGGAGTAGAAGAGCAAATGCTCATCTTCTCGTCAAGTTTAACGCCTAGACGAGACAAAGGCTCTTGAATCGTACTAAAGTGAAAGATTCCTGCGTGTCTTAAATTTGGTAAGACCTCTATCCTCTGACCGTGCTGTAGTGCATGATGCACGCTCTCGGCGAGAAATTTGATGCCACTGAACTTCAGCGAGCACGTGCTTCTTTGGAAACGATAGATCTTTGCACTCTCGAGTTCGGACCCGATTAATTACGAAAACGTCTACTACGAGTGAGCGAGTGACTCATTTGCATATCCCTGTCCCTGCAATAACTCGTGGTACGCTCGCGCGTACCCACGAGTTAAAAATGGAACCTGCATCCTCAAATTCGATCCTGATCCTTCCTAAACCAATCTCTGGTAAGCAGGGTGCCCCAGTAGCAAAGGTGAGGAATGCCTTTAGAATATCTGGTGTCGCACCAACTATGAACTGAGTCATGTGCTCTATGATGGTTTTTTCACGATCACTCATCTCTGATGGAAACATCAATATTTCCTTGATGTCAGAACCCTTCATTTCCTTTTCTCCTGCCACAAATAGCTCTTTGAAAAGCTCAGGATATACTTGCATTCTGGACCCGAATCCCAGAGTCTGAAGCCCTTCCCTTAGTTGATCTAAAAGTATTTTGGGCTTTCCAATTGCATCATGTACAATAAGGCTTTGGATGACTCGCATTTTGTTATCATTCTGAAAGACATTCACAGAACAACAATAATACAGTAAGAAAGTGGTCAACGACCTGTAAGTTGTAGTTGTAGGTAACAATATCCTTGAGAAGGAGATTGCAACATTTGCATGTACATGGAGGTAAAACCATTCTCTTTGTGAAAACATATGCACCTGTCCCAAGCTGGTCAAATAATGGATAGTGCAGTCCATAATTAAAGGTGTCATAAGGGGCATCAATTTCAAAAAAGACTGCTCTTTTATTTATAACAATGATTCAGATTTTAGGTATTTGAAAATTACTTTTAATTAGTTGTCCTTTTATCCAATTTATGTAATTTGTAAGGATCTGTATTTTAGATATTTTTAAATTTATTTTGTTGTATAGAATACTTATTTTTAATCTGTTTCTCACTGTTTATTTATTCACTGGATGGTGATTTAACCAGTGAATAGGGTTAATCACCTTTTGTGCAACTGGGACCTGATCTAAAAAAATATTTATTTTTGCTTCTCTTCTTTTAAACTGTTTGGTAGTTTTTTATTATTATTTGTGAATTTCACTTCACTGTCAAGCAAGCTTGAAAGTGCTTTTCAATGGCTTCTCTCCTGATCAGACATTGAGTGTGTAAGTTTTAAAGTACTTTTCTATCAATATCGAGTTTTCACTATTGTTAATAATAAGCTGTTAAAAATAATGCAGATCAGTTAAGGTTTCTGGGAAACTGCCCACCTACCCCTCCACTAACCCAACGTTAACACTAACTTTTCACTTTAAGCAAAATGTTAGGTTAGGGTAGGGGAAGGTGGTCATAATCCCAGAAACCTTGACTGACCAAATAATGCCATCACAACATTTACAAACTTACAGTTAATGTCGTGGAAAGTCCACTCTCTGAGAGAACACTGGTCGTCTCATCTTTGTCAAGTTCAGATACATCAGCAACTTCTGCAACCTTAAAAAAAAAAGAAACAAAAAATTAACAAAAAAAAACGTATGTTTTTGGTAAAAAGTTTCACATATCCTTTTGATACTGCCTTCATTCAGTATTAGTATTAGGGAACATATAAAATGTGAGGGCCCTAGACTGGACAGCTTTCAAACGTTTTGTCACATCTTCTAAAACTGGCAGCAAATAAATGCAGGTGCACATCTTCTTGACAGGAGAGGGCAGAATCAGAACTCCATAGTTCCTATTTTGATAAGCAAAATATTTTTCCCTTCCATGTCATTATTATATAACTGCACTGGAATAGGGCACTTTCCCACACACAAAAAAACTCTTCCCATATACTTAACAGCTTGCCAGGCCAACTCAAGCACTGTCTCTTGCTTAGCATTATAGGTGTTTGCTCAGAGTAAGAGTTCATTAGCATAGTCTCCAGATACTTTGTTAAAATATGTTAACAAAGTTAAATGTAGGTTTTGTTTTCCATTACCTTGGTTATGAAATGTTCCAGGTGAGATGAGCAGTCTTTTATGGTGATTGCTACCATGACTTCATTTAATTTACCTTTGGCCAGGTAATTGTAGACTCCTGGGCTGAATATGGGAAATCCGGGTCCTCCCTGTAGCACACTGTGTACGATGATGATTCCCACCAGCTTCATTAAACCTGATGCAACCAAAATTATAGTCAATTAAAGGCACTGCCATTTAGTTTCAGTTTTTTTCTAATGACCCGGAATCAAACTGTTGATTAAATTGTGATGAATCCTGCTTTTACAGTTCACTGATTTTATGTTCTGTTTCTTTACGACAACATTAGAAACTAACAGTACCCACATAGTAGGAACATGGATGGGTTTTGGTGGTATTTTTTTCATATAATATAGGAGGTTAATAAGTGTGACGTCACTGATCCGACCCCCCCCCCCCCCCCTTTGTTTACCAAGTACAGTGTAAACTTGTAGATAAAATGCACTTACTAGGTTCTACGCACAGCCACTTTCTTTCTTGAAAGAATAAATCTATGCATGCATTTTTTGCCACAACCGCATCCACTGTGGTCACTGAAGCATGAACATGGAAACTCCAACATTTTCAAAGCGTACCCGGGATGGTAGACCAAACTCTGACACAGGCTCAAGGAAACATGCAAAAACGGTGCTTGCCTTGGTATTTTTTGAACATTTTAAACAGACTGGTATTCTATAGTTCTATAAACTGTTGCAAATGTTTGCAATTTCTCCTGTAACAAGACCGCGACGACAGGCTAAGGAGTCCGCCATTTTGACACTGAGCCCCAGTTTTCCTCGGTTAAGTCACCAGAGAGTCGTTTCCAGACTGCTGAATATTTGAAGCACCATTTACAAAAACGAAGGCACCATTTATGAAAACGAAGGCACCATAAACAAAATTGGAGGCACCATTTACAAAAACAGAGGCACCATTTATGAAAACGAAGGCACCATAAACAAAATTGGAGGCACCATTTACGAAAACAGAGGCACCATTTATGAAAACGAAGGCACCATAAACAAAATTGGAGGCACCATTTACGAAAGTAACGATAGCTGAATTTTGGCGGTAATGGCACCCCATACACTTCATGTTGATAAAATGCACGTATGATTCAAAATCACGAACATTACGCATGCGCTACCCGTTCCAGTCTACCGGCAGACCGATTTCACACCAAAACGGGTGGTCGTTTCGTGTTTACATGATAGAGCGATTTTCGTATGACCTTGAAATGAAAGCAGGCGAACAAAACAGAAACGACAAACGAACGGAAATAGAGCGATTTGATTGGTTTATCAAACGGACAGACAAACCCGCCTGGCTTTTCATTGGTTAAGCGAACGCTCAGGTGAAAAAACTTCATGCCCGAGAACTTTCTAGAAATCAACCGATACTTCACTTTGACGTCATACTACAACATGATTGGCCAATCGAACAATGCCTTCTCCATATTAGGGTTTCTTTGGCAGGAAAACAAAGAGGCCATGTTTTGATCTTTTCATCCATTGGCTGATGAAACAAAGAACGAACACTTACCGACCTTTTTTCAAGGTCATACGAAAATCGCTCTACCGTTGCGAGATTTCGTACCGGAGTGAAATTCTCGCCCTGGTACAAGAACCGGGGTGAACTAGCGTCAGCATGAAATTTTTGGTGGTATCATGTAAACAAATATAGAGCCATGAGAGGGAACCGGAGTGAACTCGCTCCGGGGCGAAAGTCGCCCCGGTGTCATGTAAACACCCGCTTATTGGGACGTTTTTATTGTTCAGTAAGATCAAAATGATAGGAATACTCTTAAACGTTGTGCACGGTCATGTGGACAAAAGCTCATAAAAAAGGAGTCTGATGGGCTTTATAACCACTCCACTCAACTAACTATGGTCCAAGTAAACTCACACCGTCCATATACGAACAATAAGAGAGCCTGGATATAATACATTGTATTACGGGTCAATGTTTCAGCACGAGACAGCTTACTGTACTACAGCTGTGGACTGACTCTTGAGTCTAGGAATCCGATTAGGATCAGGATACAGCGCCAGCAGCGCCCATAGGAATCAGTAATTCTCACGCCGGGTCCAGCAAGCAAATCAAGATTAAACTTCCGATTTGACCCGGTAACTGGCTCATCTGCATCATTCTAGTCCTCTTACATGAAAACCTAGTATATTTTGAGGACTCCCAATTTCATGATGCTGCGGTGCATACCGCTTGGACTGACACTGAAGGACAAGGCTTGAAAGTTAACAACACTTCTTGTCTTCAACTAAACAACAGGTGACATAAACCAGACCTTAAAGAAAGATGTTCAGGTAGAAGATCCGATCAATGCTACATGACTGCATTGTTCAAGAAATAAAGGCTAAATCTTTTCTTCCCTTCCCTGCCTGGAGCGGGGTGGGGGGGGGGGGGGGGGAGGGGGTTCTTTCCCTTACTTGCCTGGAGCGGGGGATTTCTTTCCCTTTCCTATTTGACACGTAATTTTAAAATTTGTCCTCGGGCCAGTAAAGTTACCGGGACTTTCGAGGAAGTAAACACATAAGTACAAAAAGCCTCTGTACGTTTACAAACAAAGCCTCAAGGATGGCTAAGCCAGTGTTCGCATGAAATCATTCCACAATTGTTTGAAACACATTTTTATTTTATTAGCAAAACTTCCGAGTTACACAACAGAAAAGATGCACTCTTCCATTGTTCACTCTTTCAGAATTTCTATGTTGAATGGCGGATTAAATTCAATAGTACCACAATCTGCGATCAAGAGGTCCTTCTTCGGGCTGCTCCCATCCACATCAACGTTCTCCATCTGAGTCACCACATCCTATAAGAAAACCTCAATTACTTATAGTATACAAATTAGCTTGTCCAAACGCATCGCTGTATAAGGCTGAGAACAGATGGTACGTACGATGCGTCCTTCACGCGACACCACACTCTCCGTGTTTAAAGGGCAAGCTACATAAAAAATAGATGGTAAATGGATCTCTCCAGCTAGGGTGGTTTGCCTTCCTATCGCAGACCATTTGATGTTACTCTCAATATCGTTTTTCCCGCCAAATTTCGTCGTCGGTAATATTTAGGAGCGGTATACTTGCACAAATAACTAGGAAAAGAAAACGGGTAAATTTCCTTGAAAATATCGCATGCTTTGGGCCTCGTCCACATGTATCCGTTTCACTCTTTTTTGAAGATGCACATTTTTTACGGACTGGCCTTCCGGCCACACGAATCCGATGAAAACCATCATCAAATGTAGTGGAAATTTTTGAAAACGCTGATTACCCATAGACGTGGGGGAGGATGAAGATAGACTGAAATTTTCGAAAATGAAATTAAACATCACAGTATCCAACCTCGCGCGGAATCTGAAGAATGTTTCACTCTAGCCTTTCCTTATTTTAAGACGTGGAAGATGTTGAGTTATTTTCTTTGTTTAGGTAAAATGTTCAATATTCGGTTATTTCAGAGTACGAGATAATCAATTGAGCTTGTTTAACGGCCGGTCTCGAAAGTCGAAACGTCAAACCACGCAACAGAGGTCCAAAAGCAAGACTTTCTAGACTCTGAGTTACCGCATATCATTATGAAAAAATGCTTAGATAAATTTGTTGACCAAAAAAACATATTTCAGAGGAAGACAACGAATTTTAGAATGATTTAAGGCAAATCCGTATAAAAGTATCCGCTTTTTAAGTGTAAACAAATACGTGTAGATGGGCGAAAACAATTCCATAACGACAAGTGTGGACGCGTTATTTTTGTATACGGAAATAAACGTCTTTGCGTTTTCAAAAAAATAAGGATACGTGTTGACGGGTGTTTTTCGCATGACCTGCAACCTAAGCCAAAGCAGTATAACGATGATCTGGTGAGTGATGACATTTCTTTTTTCATAAACTTCACATTTCTAGGAACATTGAGCATAATTCTGTTTCACAATGCATGCAGAATTGCTCTTACAATTTAATGCAAAGGTACATGACATAAAATGAAAGTTAGTGCCCCCCTGTAATAAGAATAATGTTAATTCCCCCCCCCCCCTGCCCGCTTCCGGATAATTGTTGCAAAGTCCGTTATTACAAGTATCTGATGAATAAAAATAATACAACAGTTTAAACTTACCATGCCCTCAAGAACCTTGCCAAAAACAACATGTTTGCCATCAAGCCATGATGTTTTGACCGTTGTAATGAAGAACTGTGAGCCATTTGTATCTTTTCCAGCATTGGCCATGCTCACCCACCCAGGGCCATGGTGCTTCAACTTGAAATTTTCATCATCAAATTTTTCTCCATAGATACTTTTACCTAAAAATAATCAAAAAAGTATGGTTAACTATAGGAAACAGCTACACTGCATATATATAAAATATATGAACCGGGAGTCGTAACTGTGATGGAGTCTAATCATATACACCTGCACTCCCAGAATTATTGCTTCTATGGGCGGGCATGCTGTACTTTGACAATCCAGAACTTTACCTGACATACAATAATAATATTATTATTATTCAGGTCAATATCCCCAGCTTCTAAATCCTTCTTTTTGTCCTAGAAATAAGCACCTAAAATACATGTATTATGTATGCTACAGAGCTGCACACCTTTTAGTGTCTGTCTCTTCAATGCCAAGCCCATGCTCAATCATAATTATTTTTATAATTTTTCTGGCTTAAAAGGCCTTAACCTGTAAATTTTCAGCCACTTATCTAAAAAGTAGCGCTTGCAACAGCTGCCGAAAATTAGGAGAATTTGTATGAGAAAAACAACTGTGACCATACACGGGAAGACGTGCTTTAACGCTAATCCGTTAAACGGGCAAAACCGCTAGTCATCCAGTCACGCTTGAATAGTTTTTCATACAAATCCTTGTAAATTTAGAAATTTTCAAACGTTTGGGGCTCAAATCTCCTTTTAATTTATAATAGGCAACTTGAACCCTTAAATGCATAAGGGAAAGATTCAACCACAGTTTAAAAACTTCAGAATTTACAAGGATTTGTATGGAAAACCGCTCAAGCGTGACTGGGTGGCAGAAGTTGTTTTTCTCATACAAATTCTTCTAATTTTCGGCAGCTGTTGCATATATATCTCTTGATATATATGGCTGAAAATTTACAGGTTACCTAATTTTAATATGCTCTTCCACCTTATGCTAACAAAAATTTCCAAAAGTGAACTGTATTCATGTTTACTGAAAGTTGACCACGTGATCAACTAATGCAAAAGCCTATTGTAAGGCAGAGGACACCTTTAAAGAGAGAACAGTGACAAGACATAACTCAGTATCAGTCAGTAAACATTACCTCCAGTTCCATCTCCTCTGGTAAAGTCTCCTCCTACAAAAACATAAAATAATTACATAATATTTACACAACAGGGCATGTGTACCACCCTTACATGTAATTGAGGACTGCATTTAAGTCAAGACAAAAAATATAAAAAGGTACTATCACAAATACAATGTAAACACCACATTATTTCTCAACTAGTACTGATCTTTGATCATTGTGCTTTTTGGACTTCAAATACAATACGTAAAGCAAATGCCATAGTAAATCATTTTTAAATCTAGTGGTTAAATATATTTAACTTTTGTACCCGTTTTTTTTTTCACTCTAATGTAAAAAGATAGTCTGAGGGAAAGAGTATTGAAACTTCAGGCACATAATATTATGAAAGTTTTGTGCTAACTAGCTACACATGTATATGGAAATTAAACCTTTAAAAAGCTTACAGGCAATCTGAGCCCAATGAACACATAGGAACTACCCACATTAGCTAAAATTAAAAACCTAATTAAAGTTGTTTACCTTGAATCATAAACTGCTTTATCACTCTATGAAATTTGCTTCCTTTGTAGCCAAACCCTTTCTGAAATGTACATTTAGACAACCAAACATGTTATTACATAACAGAACATGTCATTCCTCAATAAATTATAACTGCTATAAGATAACCTTGTCGATATGTTTAAACTACGTTCCTAAGTCCATAATAGACAAACTCGATCATCTAGTGCCTTGGATATACCTTTATGCCGCCTGTCAACAGGACAACACTCCTTTACCTACAGAGGAGCTAAACTCTGGAACTCCTTAAATAGTAACATTAAATCTTTAAAATGCCTGAGGAATTTTAGGCGCCATTTCGCAAACGTATTATTAGGTTATTTTTTTTTTTTTACATTTAGAATATTTCTGACATATTTATTGTGATTATAATTGTACTTATATTCTTAATTACCGGTAATCTAAATTTAAATCTGTATTTTTAATTGTATTGTATTGAGCTGAAAAGCCCTTATTAGGGAGTGTCAATAAAAGTATGTAAAAAAGTATGTATAACCTAACGACTTTAAAATTCAACCAATAGTGTCTTAGTTACGATACCAGAAATGTTTACAAGCCACCCATGTGGAAAATGCACTGGACACTACTGTATTGCAGCATCACAAATGATACATGCAAAAATTTGCAAAAACAAAATAATTTTATGACAGTCAGATACGCAAAACTGGTTTTCAGAAAAGTGTGGTGTATCAAAACTTTTATCCCCCAAAATAATTACATATGAAAATTGTACCCCCCCTGGCAATAACAATTTTTATACTGCACCCCCCTAAACCCCTTCTAGACCAAGTCTCTTCTTCCATCCTTGTGCATTGATTTCATAAGCTATAAGATACCAGTAGTGGGCAGCATAGCGTGAGATTTTGAAGGTGCATGCAGGGGAAGAAAAGTTGGTGCACTGAAGGCACTCCAAACCTGGGGGAATCTAGAGCATGCTCCCCCAGAAAATTTTTAAATTTGGGGTCTCGTAAATGCCATCTCCTCCCTTTTCTGCAGGACATTTTCAGTAAATAAAGACGAAGGAAAATACAGTAATTAGTTGTTTATTTTACCCATCTCTAGTGTTATTGCTAAAGTACAAACTGTTTAGGACAAAAAAGGGTTAAACAGTGACGCCATCAAGGACGTTACAAGCAAAGGGGCGAGATGTGTACCCTTCAGACGGGCAAACTGTGTTATATAATGCCATCAATATCAATTACATCCTTGCGCTTGTGTATGTGCTGAATTGCAAGAAAGCTCAATCTCTCGTCTGCCATGGTCCTTCGTAAAGGAGTTTGCAGTCTCTTCATCCTGCTGAAGCTATTATAAGCTCAGCTGTGCCTATGTTGACACAGCCTGGATAAGTCAACAAAGTTATGAGAGCTACATTATACTCTGGGATGGAACTGTAGTTGGCTTGGTTAAAAGTCTCAACCAAGGTCTGTGGCTTCACATTCGGATCCATTTAACTCCACTTAATCAGCAAAAGGATAAAGGAAATCCTAACACAAAAACTCCACTACATTGCAAAATATTTATCCCGATTTAGTGGTAACATTGCTTTCAGGAATTGAAAAAAATCTGTATATTTTTCCAGAATTCAGCTGTATGCATAGGTGTATGTGAGTACATGCTTGCTACATTCCATTCCTGGGCCAAGCTTTATACAGGTGAAAAAAAGCTTTAAAAAGTAACAATTTGTTGCAGACAAAAGAAACGCCACCAAGCAAATTTTTTTTGATGTCTACTTTTGAAGGAAACGTGGATTTACTTCAATCATAATATAGTTTGACAACTTTTTCATAGAAGGCCAGTCCTGTGTCTTAATATTTTGATCCCCCTCACATTTTGTGCATTTTCAAAATTGAACCCCCAAAATAAAGCCTCTTAGAAAACTACACCTCCCTCCAAAACCCCCTGGGACATAATAAACGATTGGTCCCTTAAGGCAAACAAAAATAATAACAGATATTCAATAGTGTAACCTTAAGTAACAAGAACAGTGACATCCCAGACATAAAAAATAACAACTTGGCTGTCATCAAGTAGATCATTTTATCTTATTCTGTGCTCTAAAATAATGGAGGTCATAACTGTAAACTCTTTGCATCACACAGATTTAGCATTCCACAAAGAGAAACACCGCACTTTCAGCTGCTATTCATGCACTGCATCAGCATTTTCTTTGCTAATGAGTTGTTCATAGTGCACTCCACAACTGGCCAAGAATACATGTACATTTAATTACACACATAAGGGCCTTAATTAACAGTTAATGAATGAAGCTGAGTACTCATGAAGAATTATGGAGCTCGAGGAGGGTGTTATCCATCGAGGCCATAGGCCGAGGCGGATAACACCCTCCAAGATCTCCATAATTCTTCAAAAATTATGATACGAAAGCCGAATTCAATAATTGTTTTATTATTCATTCAAAATAATTCCGAGTTTAAAAACATAGTTAAAACATGCTTACCTGCATCGATGTTAAGTTCATCTTCGATAGTGTACGTTTAGGTTTGTCCAGAGCCGCAAATATTCTCCAAATAGCAGATATCACCCTCCAAGTTGCCTCCTTGCTGTTTTTGCTACATACGTTTTTAGCTATTACTTCGCACATTTCCAGCTGTAGTTCTTACTCTTGAAACGAGTGAGGTGTTGGCCATTTTTGTTCGTCCCCAGGTCTTCTCAGTTAATGGTTCATTAACCTGTAGCGGGCTGCATTTTTGACATCATTTTCTTGGTAAACACAAAATTCTTCCAAATTTGGTCATCAGTAACTGGTTAAGGTGATTTATGCATGTGCTTTTAGCCAATCAGAATTGGGGAAATATTTTGAAGAAATAATAAATGATTTTAACGTTCTTTAATTTTTTAACAGACATGCTAAGCAACATATAAATGCCTGATCACCCTACCTCACCAGTTGCCAATGCAGCAAAATTTTTAACAGTTTTTGGTACAGTTTTTCCAAACAGGCCGATGACAACACGACCTAGCTTTACATCTCCATGGGTGACGTCAAAGAAAACCTGAAAACGTAAACATGTTGATTCACTTTTACAAAAATAATCGTGGTAATACTTAGGCCTCCAAAGTGGAATACAATAATGCTATACAAATATTATTAGAGTTATAATCATAGCAAGCAGGCACAGTACATTCCAATATGCACTCTGGTGATCATGCATTCGCAGGAGAAGATATTTAGACAACAAAAATAGCTATTCCAATTATTTTTGTTCTAATCTGTACATTGTGGTCTTGCCCTCGCGTCTTCTCACACGTGTCGCTCGCGCGAGACATCTCACCATAAATTATGCTTAGCTTGCTCACACGAAGGGCTAACAAAACGCCAGGAAATCATGTCTACTCGGTGTACCAAGTCTTTCCACGAAACCCACTGCTACCTCTACATGGTAACCTCAATTTCTAACTCAAGCCAACATGCTAGGTACATAACCGATAGCATGAATGTTTTCCTTGTGCAAAAGACAGACCCACCTTGTCAGTGACCAAAGGTCCCTTTTTAGTTTTTCCTCCTTGAGAATCACCGGGAAGAAGTAGGAAAACTAAAGTGCAAATAGCAAAACTAACTACCATTATAATTTTCACTACCCTGAAAGTGCGATACGGCATTCAAATCTTCAAAGAAAACCTTCGTTTGACTACAGGTCACCAGAATGATGCTTTGCGCGCCCCAGACAACCGGAAGTGTTGTTTTTCAAGAACTGTCACGCAACCCTTTTCTTCACAAAAGCAAACTTTTTATCAAGAGGAACAATCTCTGAAATGGATTGGAAAAATCCAAATCTTCGTAGGTATTACTCTATAACGTATACTGACAAACATGTGCAGTAAAAATTTACAATTGAAGTTCTCTTGTAACGCAATCGTGAGGCTATTTGAGTTGTCGAAAAACTATTGGTTCCCAAATGCCCTGCACTAGATGATTGGTCCACGCGTGCTTGTTTGTAGCATCAAAAACTTCTAACCTCTGGTGCCTTATTCAAGAAAATTCAAGATGTCTCCGTGGTTGTACCTAGCGGTTATGGCCTGTGCTTGCTTCGGCGCTAAAGCCGGTGATAACCCTTTAGTTACTAAGATGGTATTTTTTGATATTTCAATTGGTGGCGAGAAAGCTGGCAGAATTGAGATCGGATTATTTGGAAAGGCAGTGCCAAAGACTGCTGACAATTTTTACCAACTTTCAACTCACGAGGTAAGTGAGCTTGCAATATCAGCAGGATAATTTATAATGTAGTATGGTAATCATGTAAGTATAGTTATCTCTCATCTTACCTTTAAACTGAGGTATACAGTGCTGTGTACACTCGCTGGAACATTTCTTAGGCCACCTCTAAAGTTTAAAGTAAAATAATTTAGAAGAGCAGAAACAATCCATGGTAAATGAGCTGTTATAAACCAGGCCTTTGATGGCCTTGCTTTATTTAATTCCACGTGTACTAATTGTTCTTGTAATTGTACCAAATTTTTTCCATTAATTTATTAGATAAGCCATGTACTCGATTATGCGGAATATTTTTTTTACAAAAGTCTATAAGGCGTAAATAATATAAATGTATCATTTGACACGTTATTTGTTATTTTGACCCTTTAATAGCGTAAATGATAACGTGTTGATTTTTCAATAAAATCAGATATATAATCAAGAATCTTACTCTTCCCCCCACAGTACAACCTCAAAAGCTCCCCCATCACGCCTTACCTCCTACACCACACCCCACACCCCTAACCACCTGAAAAGGCTACATATCTTCATCTTTTTCAAATTGATCATTGTACAGTTGTAGTCCTTTTGTGTTCTTGCTTTCAGCTTTAAAGGCACTTACATGACAGTGGCCATTCTCATGTCTCTATGTATGCACCCCACATAGCCACGAGCCTATTCACCAGCATGATGGAACTATTTATCTATGGTGTGGCAAAAGAATAGGCCATTTCTGAGTTCCAGAAACTCTCACTTTCAAAACAAGGCTAAGTGCAAAACCTTTCATAAAGTGAAAGTGAGTTTGGTTTTGCATGAGAATAAAGAATCTTTTTCATTTCAATGGCTCAATCCTACTTAGCTAGCCTTGGTGTGAAACAGAGGCTTTGGGCAACTTGGAAATGGCCTTTTGAGTCTCTGGAGAAGAGCATGAATATGGAATGGCACTTGTTATCTTTGAAAGCCCCATGTTTTGGCCTTAAGAGCCATCATGCAATGCAGAGGTTAATCTACTTTTCATTACATATTTAATGACAATGGAGACAAATGAACTAAAAGTGTCTTTCTTTTTTGGAAATGTTTTACCCCAGAAATTTTAAATGATTAAGGATTGCATGGTATATTACCAACTGAAGGTATAACTGATGTACAGAAATGTACATAAATGAAATTAGGAGGTCTTCTAAGGGGGAAAAAGCGGTCAGTACATTACCTGTCTACTGGTAGCCTAGGAAAAAATGTCATTGTCGTATTTTAGCTACATGTAGGATGAAAATGTCCCTGTCGGCTCAGCATAAATTTTTGTGATACTCAATTTGGAATTTACAGCAGATATAGTTCCTGGAAAGAAAAAATCAATCGTCATTGATGTTTTTCCCTCCTAGAGACCATTCTTGAACAATACCAACATTACTACCTGTCTACTGGTAGCCTAGGAAAAAATGTCCTTGTCGTATTTTAGCTGCATGTAGGATGGAAATGTCCCTGTCGGCTCAGCATAAATTTTTGGGATACTCAATTTGGAATTTACGGCAGATATTGTTCCTGGAAAGAGTCAATCGTCACTGATGTTTTTCCCTCCTAGAGACCATTCTTGAACAATACCAACATTATTAGAAAACGTTCCAAAGAAAATGCTTGGGAATAATGGATGAGAATTTGTTATTCCACTGGCAAATATTATAACAGCTAAAATGAAAACCTGAACAGATATTGCTTCCTGACTACTTAAAAAATGGACTGTCACTGTCACAATTCTTTCCTCCTTTTCTGTCAATTGCATTTTTTTTTCTG